>CM047750.1:4222235-4352225 GCA_026225825.1 Pistacia integerrima
TTCCATCCCTTGAATCACTCTCTATATGGAATATGCAGAGTGTGAAACGAGTTGGTAATGAGTTTCTGGGAATCGAAAGTGGTAACGCATCTGCTATTGTCTTTCCGAAACTGGAGTCGCTCAAATTTGTTGACATGGAAAACTGGGATCGAATGCTTACAGATGTACGGGAAGAGTCAATAATCATGCCATGTCTTCGCTCGCTATCATTTGTACATTGCCCGAAATTAAGCAAAATACCAGACCGCATTCTGCAGAAGACAACTTTGGAGGAATTGAGTATCAATTGGTGTTCTATTCTAAAACAATGTTACAGCCTGAGGAGCACTGGAGAGGAACGGCACAAGATCTCTCACATCCCCAATATCATGATTGATTTTGCATATGAGCAAAGAAACGGCCATGGGATTTTCAAATAGCAACTGAAGTTGTGACAGACTTACAGGTAAATGCATAAGGATGATTCCAAGAATTAATCCGGTAAAATGTTTAATATATTTTTGCTATATGTATGTCCACCTTCCATTTTGCAGGCATCAGTAGAAAATTGTCCTATAAATGTCAACTTCTTTTGAATCTGATCTTTACAGCCCAGTTAAAGCAGAGACTTCTTGAACTATAATAGGCCATCGTCATCAATAAGCAAAGGTGATTGCCCTTAAGCATTTTATATAATCTTTCTGTCCATATTTCTATGTGTTTGCTAGTTATCACAATTTCATTTTGTTGATCTCAGAGGCACATTAATTTCTTGCTGCACTGGCTTTAATGTCTTTCACCGACATTAATTACTCATCTGAGCCCTGGTTTGTTTTCTTTTCCTCAAAATTAAAAAATAGGTAAAATAGTACGTGTATGTGCTTTAGCTGATCCTTATACTCTTTTGATTACTGTACTTGATCAGAATGTCTTACTCATTTCTGGAATTTTGTTGTTTCTTAAGAGAGACAGGACATATATCTCTAATGAATCAAATGTTTCATTGCTGACTCTTACTGTGTGTTGTTTATGCAGTTTCTGTTAGTGAACTTCTCCACTGGCCCCAGATTGCAATTTGGAAAGTGCTTTTATTTCTCATAGAGGTTTGTTTTGGTTATATTTTGGCTATTAGGATGTTAACAGGACTTGTTCTTATTAAGAAAACTTGACTAAGGCAGTTCAAATTGATGCACAGGGAAAAGTTCAGCAGGTCATGATTTATTGAAGAATTAATAATAGGCTTGGCTGACTGCAGTTCCTGTCCCCCTTTTCTTTCGCCCACCTTGAGTTTAGCCCACAATATGATATTTTGTTCTCAGGTATCAAATTTCATCTGTAGAGGATCATATATTATCTTCAGGAAAGAGTAAATAATACTACTCTTCCCAAAATTTATGCCAAAGACCAAATATTTGGTCATAATTATGAGGCTGCTTTTGATTATTTTTTCACAATGCTAGATTGACTTGCTAGGCATACTTAGTAATAGATGGAATTTTGAGATTTGTGTCACAGAGCAAAACGATTACTTTGAAACCTTCAAGCTTGGGCCTATGGCAAAATCACTTAGGAAACAAAATGAAGAAGTGCTCATTGCTCGGTAACTTTCCTTAGTATCTATCTTTCTATAGTTTTTTTCCCTTCACTATAACAAGTAATGTTATTGATATCAGGCCATTACCCTGTGTAAATATGGTTATGTTGCTTTAGATATAGCACTTTTGCGGTTTCAACTCTAGATTTCTTACCCTCAATCACAAGGAGCTTGTCGGAAAACATTTCATGTGCTCTTTATCTTATCATGTCCTCAGTCTATTCTGATGCCAACTATGGCAGCTTAGGCCTAATGGAGCAGATATTATCTGCTTTCATCTTAATGTAAGTATCTTTCACCCAAAACATATTTACTTTGTTGATATATCTAAAGTTAATAAACTAGAGAAGCTAAATACTCATTCATATCGATGTGGTATGTAACACTTCCAAGTATGAAACAGGAAATCGAGATTGCTGGGAAGAGATCAAACCCAGAAAGGAAGTGGAGGCCATTACTTGGCTTGTTCCTAGGATCTCATTGCTTTTTCATGTTGGTCTCCTACAAGGATGAGAGTATATAGAAGCTTGATATGGTTTTGTCCGCATTTTCACAGTACAGTTTACCTAGCTGATCTTGCTTTGTCTGAAATACAGTTAAATAAGCAATTGATGATTACCTAAACGCACTTTTTTTTCTATTCCATAGAATGAATGGACACAAGCCAATACAAGAATCATTAACTAGAAACTTATTGGCTTGTCTTGATGCTCACAAACAATCGGATGTAAACAGAGAGTGACTAACCTAAATAAATGGATTGTATTAGTAACATAAGGTCAGTGATCATAAGATGATAATAGAGCATGGAATGGAGCAAATCTGTGTTATTTGATGCATCCAGGCCAGCTTCAGGATTTATTTAAATTTCAGATGCAAAGCTCTTAAAACTTAGAATATTGTAATGAGGATTTTACGTGGACACCCTTGGGGTTTAGTAAAAATAAGGAGACCCACAAGTTTCAAAATGGAACAATTACACCCTTGTAGTTGGATGGAACACAGCTATTAGCTTCAATCCAGCTTCTTCACCCAAAACATATTTATTTGTGTTTAGATATCTAAAGTTTAAGCAAGACTCTTTAAGTATGAAACAGGAAATGGAGATTACTGGGAATAAGTTAAAGACTAAAGAGAGAGTCCAAACGGCGACAGAAGTTGCTGCAAAGGATTTTATAGAAGTTGATAGAAGCTAGAAGTATCTATTTCATACGATGAAGATAAAGACTAATCTAAATCAATGGAATGTGCTAGTAACTGTTTTCTCCTAAAGTGATGATAAATTGATAACTGAGTATGGAATAGAGTCGCTCAAGCTTCGACTTCTTCGTGATATAATTTGTTCGTGGTATAACTCAAGATTTTTTTGCAAGTCTGAATATGATTTTTGTCACAAATTTAGTACATACCTCATGTTGCGAAATGAACAGATTAGCCCATTTGGTTTTTACTTTGATTTACAATTCTTATTTCATAATATATTCAATTTTCTTAAGGTCCTGAAGTCCAACATATACATAGAACCAAGTTAAAATGTTATTCTTTGAGTAATTGTTAATCCTAAAAAGGCCCTCCAACATACCAACAAGACTTTTGTCTACATTTTGCTTATGTAGCTCGACTAATCCGTAGGAGGAGCTATCCCAGAACAATCTACTGTCATGAACTCCCCAGATAAATCATGGGTAACCTTTGCGTCCAACGGGGAATCAAACCTAGGATTACAGATTCTACCCATTTGCAGTCCACTTGGTTCGCCCTTACCGCTAGGCTACCCAAGGGTGGGTATAAACAATGATCTTGGACCTACTAAACCATGAGATCCAATGTATGATTAATATAATTACAATTTTTTACCAAAATTAAATACATTATGGTTTAAGAAGTTTTAAAAATTACTATGGGAAACAAAACTAAAACTGGGTATATTATCATTTTCAACCCATATTGATCATAAGTATTTGAGGGTATAATTGTGATTACATTTAGGGATATTTCCTTAATTAACCATCTCAATACTTCAAAAGACAAGATTATTAAATAACATTAGATTATTCTAAATAAATCATAAAGCAAGTGAATCCCCTATTTGGAGTGGGTAACAAAACTTTGATATTAGAGCCTTAATTAAAACAAAAACAAAGAATCTCATCAGTTTTTGTTGCACCAAGAAGTAGAGACAATATGAAGCCATTGCTAAACATTTGAAGCAGCAGGATCAATTAGCTCTCCGGTGAAGTTTTCAGGCAAGTCATCTCCTCTTACAAATCCCGAAGATTATTGGTTAATTTGTTTTGAGATTTCCTGTATGCCCTTTTGGTTGAGGTAATTCTATGATCGCAAATAATTATAATTTTGATACGGTTTGAGATTCATGCAAAGGAGAAGAGAAGTAATAATCAACTAGGTTTGCTGAAGGATGACTTTGAGCTCGCAAAGCTAGTTGATTATTTGCCATTGTAGATACGTTTTGATATGTTTCACGGTGGGATAACCAGGGAAAGCCATTGTGAGCTCAAACTCATCCTTCGGCATTTCGATTACTCATCTCATTCTCACCCCGGCTCCCCCTTAGCAGCCAGGCCATAGATAGCAGGTCTTCCAATCTGCAGTAGCAACAAAATTTCTGGAGATAACAGTTCAACAATAAGTGTTTCTAGGATTTTAAAATCTTGGGACCAACTGTTAACTTAAGGAGGAGAATTACAACTACAGCTTTTGTTCCCAGGGCCAAGGCCTTGAAAACATCTGTTTTCGCCACACTCCTCCATCCATTAGAACAGGAATTTTCGCTCAACAACATGAACTACCTGCAAGTTAAGGGTAATGCAGTATAAGCCTCAAAGATCTACACTTCTGTTTTGTAAACCTTGTTCAAATGTTTAAGATCTAATCCCGAGATATTAATTAGGATGGTATCCACGTAATCAATCCTGAACAAGCTAATTTTTCTTAGCTTTTTAAACTAGATCAAGTGCAGTCCATAGCCTTACCAAGTTTTGAGATGAATTTTATCTTTATGAGAAATTGGAGACAACAATTCCAGCAACGCCTACTTGCACAGCTTTCATTGCTGCAAATGGTAGAATATTTAAGTATAAAAAAGCCTATTCAAATGCTTGTGACAGTCAACACTAATATTCCCATGATTATAAAGTATGTAACAGAGCATAATCTTAATGGATTTTCTAAAACATAAATGAATAGATAAGTGACACAAGAGAAGCATTTTTCTAATTCAAAATCAAAAGAGCTCAAGAACGGCCAAGTACATATAATTGATAGAAGCGAACAGCGTTGCTGCTGGCAGCAACCACCTCCATGGTCAGGCTAGATGAGGAAGATAAGACCTGGAATTGATCCCTTTATAAAAAAAAAAAAAAGGAAAAAACAGGAGTCTCAATGTACATACAAGTGCCTAAAGTAAACATATCAATTCAATAAGTATGAAAAACTTACCATTATGGCATCAGAAGCTTTGAGGCGGAGCAGGAGCTTCGAGAAGCAAAGCGACAGCAGCAAAGGCTTAATTTTATCATACGACGATCAAATTCACAGCCCTCTGAAGCTCTGCTAGTGGGCAAAACGAAAATCCAACTGATTAATTAATAGGAAAGTGACCAATCTTGTTCTGAAAATCGAAGAAGTAGTTTCACACAATCATTTAAGAGTAATACTACACTTACAAATAAATTTTACAAAGATTTCCATATAAAGTGATGTGACAAAAAATGAATGGAAAGAGTAAATTGATATTTTGTTTTATTATTTCATTCATTTTTTGTCACCTCACTCTGTATATAAATCTTTATAAGTATTCTTTCTAAATATTGTATTATTGATCATTTAAAATCCGTAAAGATGAAGATGGACATAGACACGACGTAAGTAAAAGGTCACAATAACAGGCATTATGCAACGAAAATATAATGCGCATGTTAAATAACGACATGATTAACGGTTACTGAATTGCGATAGTAACAAACATTAGTTAACGGCATAAATAATGGCCACTAATAATGGTATTATAACGAAAGTTTTGACGGAATAATTACAGGCGTTAGATGACAAAATAATAAACGAGCTGTTATTAACGGTTTTATTAACGACATTAAATGACGTCAGAACTAACGGACATTTAGTAACAGCAAAAGAAACAGACGTTTATAAACGGCGAGAAATACTTTTGTCACTTAACGGCGTTAATTAACCATGAAAGAACCATTCGGAAGTTAATGAAAACGATGGAATGCAAGCACAACCACCATCAAATATCCGACTTCCGCAATAAATCATGCCGTGTAGAGTTTCCGTCTCCAACGTGGTGGCTTTTGTTTGGTCGGTAGTTCGACATCAAGTAAAGAGGGCGACAGCCTGGGTTTCATCGGTGGTTTGACAACAAGTGAGGGTGGCAGACTGGAGACTATGGCATGTGGGATTTGCTTAGTCTCTACAAATGAAAAGATATGGTTTTAATGGTGAGAGGATTCGGATTATTGGGATTGAGTTTCGAGTTTTTGGCTTTGATTTTTTTATTTCGGAGAAGAGGTGGGAGTGGCTGCCATGAATTTTGGTGGTTAGGCAATTATATTTGTCCATTATGAGTTTGAACTTATCATCATCTATATACCATTTGTGCTGGGAAGTTAGAGAATTGTGGGATGATGGAGAATTCAATATCTGAAAGAGGAAATGGAGAATTCTGGGACGTTAGAGAATGTGCAAAAGTTAATGGAAGATACTATGAAGGATTTGTGCTCGATTGGACGTCTTTTCCCGCACTAGAGCAGCCAGGAATAGTTAATGCCCAAAGCAAGAATTGTTGATAAAGGAGGCGGTGGCTGTTAGTTGGCTTCAGGAGGAGCTGGGATTTTATTGCTCTTAATGTATTTTCGCCTTTAATGGTGCATGTAGAAGCTTGTGGCAGAATATCTGTAGTTAAATTTTTAAAGCTGATCTGGGTTTGTCTGAAATACAATGACTCGTGTAACAGTATATGAGCAACTTCAGTTGCGTTCTCTCCATAAAGCAATTCCTGTACACATGTGATCAACAAGAACAGTTCGATATAAAGTCTCATTGTAACTTTCAAATTTCTTTACTAGATTTGATTCTCGCACATGATAAGATGAAATTAAACTGTTGAATCAGTTGGAAAACAAATATGGGAATAATTGTACAGTGTGGAGGATAAAATCAATGATCACAGTGCATTCCACCCATCCATCCATTGCTTAATATGGCATCCATTTTAATCACCAGCAGGCTGATATCTCTTAGCCTTTAGCTGAAATCAAGTGTAGTATCTGTATTTATCAGTTTAGAGGACCCTTCACACCTTACTAAGTTTTGAGATCCATTCTAAATTCATGAGAACTTGCAAATAAATAGAAGAGTTAATGGTGGTGTAAAACTAACAGTCATCACCTCTTCAAGTACAGAATAGTGGCAGGAGAATAATCTAGCCGTGATTGGAGACAATAATCCCCGAAACACCTACTTGCACAGCCTTTACTGCTGCAGATGATAGGATTTCAATTATCTCACAAGCCTATACAAATGGTTGTAACAGTCGAGACTGATGTGTCCCATAAATAATCAAAGTAGTGTAACAAAGCATAATCTTAATCGATTTACTAGAGGGGCTGAAAGGTATTCAAATAAGAGTATCTTCTGTTATAAACTCCCAAGAATTACAAAATATATGATGAAATTTCATAAAAGAGAAAAGGGGAAAGGTAAAGAAGATCATCTTTAGTGATTTACGTTGTAAATAACACATGAATAGATATGAATATCATCAACTGGAGCTTTGAGCTTACCGTTTTCACGAATGAGAACCCATCGTATATCCAGCAAAAACCACTGACCAGTAAGAATTCCTAGATTCATATCAGAAGGTAAAAGGAACAGGTTATGAGTTTAAACCTCCAAACATAAAGAAGCATCCTTGTTCTCATTGGCCAAAGCTTTTAAATTTGAGCCCTGATCCTGGAAAATTCCAAATCCACTCAAATATGTAATGATTTTTGTCTATGACTTCAAACGAAAAGCAGAGATGCAGTTTGATATCCTATAGAAGTGTTTATCAAATGAGAACAGAGAGCAAAACCACAAACTCTATGGCATTGGCACAATCAAATGCAGGACATGAACATGAAAATTTTAAAACAATGATAATTAAGAGTACTATTGGTCCAAAACCGCCAATGGATCCTACTCAACATTCCATTGAGTTAGTTAAAAGTACTGGAGACGAAATTTCTGAGGTGAAGCAAGATGAGTCCAGTGAACAAACCGCTGAATCGCAGTCTTAAAGAGTGATGAACCTGTGAATGCGGAAGGTAAGTAAAAGACATTGATATTAAGTAAAAGTTCAGCATTTGTTTGTATTCATTAATATCTTTTTAACTCTTTCATTTGTTGATTCAATAACTAATACATCATAATTTGGATTTAATATAGCTAGCAGAAGGGGAGACCAAACCACTGAGGTGAAGCAGGGTGATTCAGGTGAACAAACTGCAGAATCGTCAAAGCCACAAGAACGATGAACCCGTTAATGCAGAATGTAATTAATTAGTTTGAAATATATTGATTTGGAGTAAAAATTCTTTCTATTGATCATATCTGTACATACTTCGGAATTCATAGTGAAGAAAAAGAGTGAGGAGAATGTGGATCATATTCGGTACCGGTCATTATACAAGGCTGTACAAGAGAATGATTGGAAGAGAGTTGAAGATTTCATTACCAAAGATCGCAAGGTGTTGATCGCCAAGATTAAAGTATTTCTTGAGGAAACAGTTAGTCAGATCATTACTCGTAATTTAGACGCCCCCTTTTGGCTTCTGGAGAAAGATTGCATTGATGGTTGGTCCAGAATCACTAGAACGATTGAATGATGAATATGGTGGCCTAACGCCTATATTCCAGGCTGCTAGATCATTACAGCTACGGTTTACTACCAATTCATAAAGCTGCAAATCATGGCCGACAGAGTGACTCTGCTTAACGATCTGATCAATTCTGGTGTCCATAGTCAGTATGTAAATTATATTAATTATCTTTTATTATTTAACATTACTAAGGATATGATACTTATACAATTATCATGACTGATTGATTCATCTTCCAGATATAAGTCAATTTTGTTTTGGTTTCTTAGTTTTATTAGTTTAACATTGTTTCTTCGGACCCTGGTCTTGCTACAACAATCCTTTGGCCTAATTTTTTGTTGATCTCTACTGCATTTACAGGTATAGCTTTAGACTTATTGAAACAATATCCAAACTTAGCTCGTCTCCAGAACCAGGACGGAAGAAGTATTTTATTTATAGTGGCGAATAAGCCTTTGGCGTTTGAAAGTGAGATGAAGCTTGGATTTTGGAAACGCTTAATTTATAAATTGAAGGTTTTATAGCTGGAGAATTCTAAGGAAAATGCAATAAAGTTAACTCACAAAAACATAATATGTGAATGGTCTGAATTCATTAAGCAGCAAGGCAAAAACATACATGGTTTACAATACTGTTTCACCTACTCTGCAATAGGTTTTACAATCAAAAAATCATCTACCATACTTTGCTAAAAACTACTAACAAATCACATTACATAAACACCTAATCAATAGCAGATTTACAGCTGAATTTACCTAAGGTGTACATAATATTAATTAAAGAAATTCAGTTCCATTGTGTTATAGTAGAACCAAAACAGCAGCAGAACTTCAAATTTTGCCGCCAAAGTTTGCAGCTCCAGATTCCAAAACTGTGACCACCTTCATGAGTTTCCAGCATAATATCATCTTGATCGACATAAATGTTGGTGTCAACAATCTTTTAATTTTTTTTACTTTCTCTGCCGAGTCACAACATACCCAGAACTTTGTTATTCAAATAATATTACATATACAAATTCCTTATAGAATGTTTCTCTCAAATGTATGTCTCATAGCCACTATAATTTTGCAGGGATTCCTGTGCAAGAAGAACATATTCCTGGCCCTGAAAGTGTGGACAGAGACATAAAAATTACCTCTGAGAGATCAAAGACAAAGTTAACAGAATTCACACATTTGGGGTTTTTTCAAAAAATGCTGTCTACTGGCAGAAGCTTTGGTTTGTAAACCTCCCATCTAAATATCTCTTCATTCTTATAATTATGATGCTGAATGCTGCCATTTATTTTTATAATTATAGCAGGTGCTTCGCGCCAAAAAAATATATATTATGCTCTGGAATGCCCTCATGCACTTAGGTAATTAAGCATTAAATTATATATTCTCTTGGTTAAAGGAGCAGTTTGAAAGAAAGTTTCTAGCCTGTTAAATGAGTAGAGTTTAATTAAATGCAGTGCCAATCACCAAGAGCATACATGATACAAAGTTAACGAATATGCAAGCTCATGAAATTGTCAGAATCATGTGTCATTACAGAGTTATTTGGAGCCATGAAGAAGCAACTCATTATGTACACCAGTTCTCACAGCCGCAGCACTAGGGATTTACAAGCTTGTCAATGAAATTATGAAGACCTATTGCTTCTCGTTTGCTTTCGTTAAAAATGGTGATGACATAGTTCGACTTGCAATTCTAAATCGCCACGAAAAATTATTTAGTCTTGTAAATAGAAAAAAAATATTTTACTTTCATGGGACTGGGACATGAAGCAAGTGGCTGACATGAGAGTAAAAAAAAGACAACATTTTGCATTCCGCTGGAAGGTTTGTCCCTTCAGATCATATTCTGGGTGCGACATTGCAGATGCTGAGAGAGCTATAATGGTTTAAGGTGAACATCCAACCAAGCAATGAAAGAGTTATTTTTATCATCTTAAATACTTCTTCAATCTAAGGGTCGAAACTCATGAAAAGTGAGAAAATTTTATATATAACATGTAGTCCTTAATATTGTCCAACATTCTCTTATCTATTAAGTTAAGGTTTTATGTATATATGTTCAGGCTGTGGAAGGTTTTATTCATCCATCCCTTCAAGAATAGTGAAAAAAAATCCAATAAAACTCCTAGATAAGTGTTTACTGAATCACACAAGAATTTAGTCAGAGAAGGTGAGAAATGGATGAAGGAGATTGCTTCGTCCTGCACAATTGTAGCTTCACTCATAATCACAGTAGTCTTTGTCGCAGCTTTCACTGTACCAAGTGGCAACGACTCTGCTAAAAGGACACCCATTTTCTTGCACAAACCATCTTTCATTGTGTTTGTCATATTAGATTCGTTTGCACTCTTTACTTCCATTGCTTTACTATTGATGTTCTTGGCAATCCTCACTTCGCGTTATGTAGAAGAAAATTTTTTGGAGTCCTTGCCAAAGAGTTAATCATTGGGCTAGTCACCTTGTTCTTTTCTATTCCAAGCGTGATGGTAGCTTTTGGTGCAACCCTTTACATAGTTTTTTGCCATCCATGGAAACAGACCATCATTCCAATTTCCCTTCTTGGTTGTCTCCCTGTATCCTTATTTACTCTTTTGCAGTTTTCTCTGTTGGTTGAGATGATCTCTTCAACTTACGGATCAAGCATTATACGACCAACCAAGCAATTCCCTAGAAGAGCTACAAAGTAGTAGATTACTTTAACAGTACTGCCTTTAAATTACACGTTTTTGTCCCTTTTTTTTTTTTTATCTATAAAATGAGAGTAAATAAAATTCTTGAAATTAAGAATTACATGCCTCTAAGCCATAAGGCCTAAGTAATTAGAATGGAAAAAAAACAGAGCAACAAATTGCTTTGGCATTTTCTTTTTAACTTTAGGGGTTTAAATTCTACCTCTTTTATGCTTTAGTAGTGGTGTTATGATTGAGACTTCTGGAATTAAATCTAATTCTCTGTGTTTAGAAAAGATGAATAAGAAAAGGCAAGGGGGGTTAAATGGTGTACAAGGAGATTTAACCCTGTATTTAGAAAAGATGGACTCAAATTTCTTCAAAGCTACATAATTCAATGCAAATGAAGTTACTAACTTGCTTGATATTTAACACCCTAAACCAGTATAAAATATAGATTTAATAGAGTTAACTTAAAATCTAACATAAGAAGTATAAGAAACAAAATGGGATATTGGGTTAGAAAAAAGAAAAAGAAAAAAAGATAGAAATTTAATCAAAATATGGCTTTCCCATTTTTGCCAATTGGGCTGGTCTAGATAATGGGCTTTACCTTCTTTCAATGTTTAATGTTTGGTAGCCTATATGTATGAAGATGGCTTGATTTGGTGAATGATAAGTCGCTTGATTTGGTAAAAAAACTCTATTTTAAACATCCAATCTCCTTAGGCTTGCTCAAACATTTATATATGGATCTGAAATACGATCAAAAGACTTGAAATATAAAATATCTCCTTCATGACTTTGATAAATCTTGTAATTTGATGAATGTTTTAATCTTGTAATGTGTAATGTAACCTTTTGAACCTTATACTTTATTTCTTCTTCTTCCCCATTGAACGTCCAACCCAAACCTGAATATCTCGGGAGTCAACACTCTCTCTCTTTTTTCTTTTTTCTCAATCATCATCTACAAATATTATCGAAAAATTTGTAAAATATTAGGGAGTATTACGTCATTAATACTATAAATTAATATATTTATACTATATCTAACTTTATAATTAATGTAATTAATAGTTGTTGGATTGAATATTTATGTTCTAGCTGCTGTCATTGAATTATTATACGTATGCTTTCTAAATTTTCTGCACTTTGTGTTGACCTTCTGACTAGAAACAGAGAGAAGAAAAGAGAAGTGGACATTAAAAATCAAGAGTAAATTACATGGAATCCCCCCAGGCTTTCCTTTTTTCTCTCACCTTGTTCAGCACATTTTAAATATTATTAAACTGTGAAAGGGAAAAGGGGGATGGTTCCTTATATTGTAAAGAGAAATTCCATTGACAGCTAGAATGATATATAGCATCTTGGAATAAATTATTAATGAAATCAGAATGAGAACGGATAGTTGTTAGGTTAGGAACTGCAGAGATAAACCAAATGTACGATGAAATTTCAAAGTTGTATAACAAAGCAAAATCTTAAACTCTTAATCGATTTACTAAAGGGGCTAAAAGGTGTTCAAATAAGAGTATCTTCAGTTACAAACTTCCAAGAATTACAAGATATATGATGAAATTTCAGAAAAGAGAAAAGGGAAAAGATAGAGAAGATCCTCTTTAGTGATTTATGTTGTAAATAACACATGAATAGATATAGGAATATCATCAACTTAAAACATCTAATTCTTGTTGAAAATAAACTAAAGTTTATATAAAAGTAAGATGGTACAAATTAAAGGAAACTAATACTATATAATAATATAAAGCTGTAAAGATTAGAAAATTATTCTCTGCATAAATGTTTTCTTCTCCCAAGAGCAATCAACCCATTTTTTCCCTCAACAACTTTTGAAGTTTTTATTCTTTTTCTTTTGTTTATTCCCCTAATTTTCTTGTCTTCTACTCTTTGTATCAGGTCCCTTGCATGCTTTCGACTTATGATTTGCATAATTGCATGTGATGAAGTCCAAGTGTGAAGCAGCTTGGACCTTAACCTTCAAGCTCCTTTCGAGTTTGGCATGTTTTCTTCTTCAAGGCTGTTTCTAAAGCAATATTATTCTTATAGTTGAGAATAATCTGACTCTGACCCAGCTGTTTATTTTGATCTTTATTCTTTACTTAACTAACTTGCAAAAGTGTATATGCTTGCTCCTTATGTTCAAGCTTGGGATCTTTAATTCTTGCTGCCCATGTAGAACATTCATCGAGTAAGAAAATAATATTTTGTACACTATTATGTATACTTAATCTTTGGAATAGGTTGAAGAAAGCTATATTGTTAAACCAATGCCAAAGCAAAGCTTAAAGGTTTCCATTTCTTGTTATAGAATAATGTTATTAATACAAATTATTTTTTGCAAATAAATATATTATGATATAATTAGAGAAGTAATTAAAATTTATAATTAACGAGGTAGTTTAAAATAAATGATTTATTCTCATGACATCGATGCAAACTCTAGGTCAACCAAATAGAAATTTGAACCGGGTCGAGACCTGTATGAATTTACAAACATTAATATTAGGGAAGTAACTTTTATCCCCTATCAAATTCATCAGTATCCCCTATTACTAAACACACATCTAATATATTTATTAAAAAAAAAAAAAAATTAAATTTAAACCTCGTTTAATTAGGTTTTTGGCTTATATCTCTTTACCTTAATTTTAAACTTAATTATATATGTTTTTTTGTTTATGCCCCATTTTCTCCAATTTCGAATAAAATAAAAGTATGTTTAAAAATTATTAAATATTTCCACTAATTATCGTTAATGTTAAAATTGTCAAAGGAAAAAATATTTAAAAGTGGACATTGATGAATCCGATGGGCTTAAAAATCACTTCCGTTAATATTATTCATGCATAGTGTATAAAACCAGGGGTGGCAGCATTTCAGAACACAAAAATAAATCAATTTCTCATCTCTTTTTCATTCAAGTACAATCTCTGATTTCTGAGTATTGGTTCCAAGATACGAAAGTTGGCTTCAGGAGGGCACCCGACAATGGCTGTAACACATCATCAGCAACAGGAGGTGGGACTGTTTGGGGGTGAAATTGTTTCCACCGTCTTGGGGCAGCTGGAGACAACCATTACGCTAGCGAATGAACTAGAAGGAAGACTTTCTGAGGGTGACAAAAACAAACTGAAAAAGCTTGGTGAAAATCTGCAACATATTCGAGCTGTGCTGGCTGACGCAGAGGAAACACAAGGGAAGGAGAAACCTCCGAGTTGGTTGAACAAGCTCAAAAATACGTGCTATGACTTGGAAGATGTTTTGGATGAGCGGAACATTGCTGTCTCGAATATGCAAGTCCCGGGCGCTGATCTGAGTGCTCTTATTCGTGGGAAAGAGAAGGTACGCTTTATGTTGCCCTCCTCTTGTGTTTGTTTCAATGGTGTCAGTATACATGGTGACTTTGCTCGGAAGATTAAAGAACTAAGTGAAATAATAGATGATATTAACAAAGAAAAAAAAATATTTAGCCTTAAAGACATTGGGAGGAGTGATGAGAAAATAGAGAGTGTTAGTAGCTCCTTTGATGATGTGTCTGAGATATGTTTTCGAGACAATGAGAAGAAGAGATTAGTGGGCAAGTTGTGTGAGAGTGGGGTTAAAATAAAACATCCCCATATCATATCAGTTGTAGGGACGGAAGGAGTCGGAAAAACAACTCTGGCTCAATTCGCCTACAATGATAATATGGTGATAAGTTATTTTGACAAGAGAATATGGGTGCGTGTTTCTGACCCTTTTGACGAGCTTAAGATAGCTAAGTCTATCATTAATGCTCTGAAAGGGGTAGTCTTTAATGTTGTTGAAATTGGGTCTCTTTTGCAATGGATTAGTCTATCTGTTGTGGGAAAGAAATGTCTTCTTGTTTTAGATGGTATGTCCCTAGAAGACTATCAAAAATGGAAGCCATTTTATCGATGTCTGAAGAATGGTTTACCCGGTACTAAGATTTTAATTACCACTCGAAAGGAGACAGTAGTTCGTATGGTCGAATCAAATGATGTTGTCCAAATTGAGAAATTGCCTGGAAAGGGATGTTTGATGTTGTTAAGACATTTAGCATTTTTTGATAGGTCTCCTGAGGATTGGAAAAAATTAGAAGACATAGGTGAGAAAATTGTAGAAAAGTGCAAGGGTTTGCCTTTTTGTGTAAAGATTATTGGGAGTCTCTTACGCTTTAAAAGTACCAGAGAGCAATGGCAGAAAATCTCAGAAAGTTATATATGGGAACTAAAAGAGTTAGAGGAGAAATATTATTTTCTATTTCTGTTTTTGAGTTATAGTGATTTATCCACAATGTTAAAACGATGTTTCTCATATTGTGCTATCTTTCCAAAAGATTACAATATGAGCAAAGATCAATTAATTAAATTGTGGGTGGCTCAAGGTTATCTTGGTTTAAGAAAAGATGAAGAAATGGAGATAAAGGGTCAAAAGTATTTCGACTACTTAGTAAGACTATCTTTCTTCCATGTGTTTAAAAAAGATCATGATGGCACTATTTTATGTTATAAAATGCATGATATAGTGCATGAATTCGCTCAGTTTATCAGTAAATTTGAGTGTTTAACCATCGAAGTCAGTGGTCTTGAAGATCCATCCTCAAACACTGCTCACCAAGAAGCTTACCATTTAATGTTAATGGTCAGGGAAGGAGCTCCACTTCCTAAATCCTTATGTGATGTCAAAAAGTTGCGAAGCCTCATAATTCTGGGTAGAGTTACAGACCTCTCATTGCTTCGTAATGACCCATTAAAGTTATTTGATCAACAGATACCTTTAAGGGCATTAGATCTCAGTGCAAAGCGGCAGTATGCGAATTCAGTTAAAGAGATTCCAAGAGAGATAGGAAAATTATCACATTTGAGATATCTTAATTTGTCCCTTTTAAATTTCGAAGAATTGCCTGAGACATTGTGTGAGTTATATGCTTTGCAAACTTTAGAGCTGAGTTGGTGCACCGAACTCAAGAAGTTACCTCAGGGGATTGGAAAGTTAATCAACTTGAGGCATCTAGTAAACAATGGAACTTCACTAGAGTACATGCCAAAAGGAATCGAGAAATTAACTTGCCTTCAGACCTTAAGTGAGTTCTTTTTGGGTGGTGGCGGTGGCAGCGACGAAGCATGCACCCTAGAGTGTCTGGAAAACTTGAACCACCTCAGAGGGTCTCTCAGTTTAAAAAGGTTGGGAAATGTGAAAGATGTGAATGAAGCCAAGAAAGCAAAACTGAAGACAAAGAAAAACCTCCTCTCTTTGCATCTAAATTTTGAAAAGGAGGAAAAAAAGAAGGTGAATCAGGAAGAAGAAGAGAAGAGGATCGATAGTGACAAAAACATTCTTGTAGCCTTGCAACCACCTTTTGATATAGACGGGTTGGAGATTCGAGGATACAGAGGCCGTGACATTTCTCTTGATTGGATCCTGCCATTAACCAGATTGAGGATGTTGAATCTCCATGACTGCATAAAGTCTGAGCATTTACCTGCTTTGGGAAGACTGCCAACCCTTGAATCACTCTCTATATGGAATATGCAGAGTGTGAAACGAGTTGGTAATGAATTTCTGGGAATCGAAAGTGGCAACACATTTGATATTGTTTTTCCGAAACTGGTTTCGCTCAAGTTTGTTGACATGGAAGAATGGGAAGAATGGGATCGAATGCTTATAGCTGTATGGGAAGACTCGATAATCATGCCATGTCTTCGCTCGCTATCATTTGTACATTGTCCGAAATTAAGGAAAATTCCAGACCGCATTCTGCAGAAGACAACTTTGGAGGAATTGAATATCAATTACTGTTCTATTCTAAAACAATGTTACAGCCTGAGGACTGGAGAGGACTGGCACAAGATCTCTCACATCCCCAATATCATGATTGATTTCGCATATGACCAAAGAAACGGCCATGGGATTTTCAAATAGCAACTGACGTTGTGACAGACTTACAGGTAAATGCATAAGTATGATTCCAAGAATTAATCCGGTAAAATGTTTAATATATTTTTGCTATATGTATGTCCACCTACTAAACAATTTTGTTTCTCCATTTTGCAGGCATCAGTAGAATATTGTGCTATAAATGTCAACTTCTTTTGAATCTGATCTTTACAGCCCAGTTAAAGCAGAGACTTCTTGAACTATAATAGGCCATCATCATCAATAAGCAAAGGTAATTGCCTTTACTCTTCTTATAAAATCTTCTGTCCATATTTCTCTGTGTTTGCTATTTATCACAATTTCATTTTATTGATCTCAGAGGCACAGTAATTTCTTGCTGCTCTGGCGTTAATGTCTTTGAACAACATTAGTTACTCATCTGAGCTCTGGTTTGTTTTCTTTTCTTCAGGAAATAAAAAATAGGTAAAATAGTACTAGATGTTTATGCGCTTTAGCTACCCATTTTGTGGGTAGCCTAGATGATTTGGGTGAATTGGAGATAGTGTGGATAGACGTACGGTCTCAAGTCCGATTCCCCATCTAAGTATCTGTGATTTAAGTAGGGGGCCATGGAGGTGAGTTGCTGCGTTAGTCTACCCTAAGGATTAGTTGAAGTGTGCAAAAGTTGAAAGTGTATGCGCTTTAGCTGATCCTTATACTCTTTTGAGTTACTGTACTTGATCAGAATGTTTTACTCATTTCTGGAATTTTGTTGTTTCTTAAGAGAGACAGGACATATGTCTCTAATGAATCAAATATTTCATTGCTGTCTCTTACTGTGTGTTGTTTATGCAGTTTCTGTTAGTGAACTTCTCCACTGGCTCCAAATTGTGATTCAGAAAATGCTTTTATTTCTCATAGAGGTTTGTTTTGGTTATATTTTGGCTATTAGGATGTTGACAGGACTTGTTCGTACTAAAAAAGCTTGATTAAAGCATTTCAAATTGATGCACAGAGACAAGTTCAGCAAGTCATGAATTTATTGAAGAATTATTACCGGGCTTGGCTGACTGCAGTTCCTGTCCCTCATTGCTTTCGCCCACCACAGAGTTTAGCTCATAATACGATGTTTTGTTCTCAGGTATCAAATTTTATCTGCAGAGGATTATATATTATCGTCAGGAAAGAGTAAGTAATACTACTCTTACCAAAGTTTATGCCAAAGACCAAATATTTGGGCATAATTATGAGACTGTTTTTGATTATTTGTTCACAATGCTAGATTGACTTACCAGGCATGCTTAGTAATGGATGGAATTTTGAGATTTGTGCCACAGAGCAAAACGATTACTTTGAAGCATTCAAGCATGGGCCTATAAGGAAACAAGAAGAAGATGTGCTCATTACTTGGTAACTTTCCCTAATATCGTCTTTCTATAGTTTTTTTTTTACCTTCATTATAAAAAATAATGTTATTGATATCAGGCCTTTACACTATGTAAATATGGTTATGTTGCTTTAGTTATAGCACGTTTGCAGTTTCATGTGCTCCTCATCTTATCATACCCTCAGCCTATTCTGATGCCAACTATAGTAGCTTAGGTCTAACCGAGTAGATATTATCTGCTTTCAACTTAATGGAAGTATCTTTCACCCGAAATATATTTACTTTGATGAGTTATCCAAAGTTTTTAAACTAGACTAGCTAAATACTCATTCATAGAGATGTGGTATGTAACACTTTTAAGTATGAAACAGGAAATCGAGATTGCTGGGAAGAAATCAAACCCAACGGTTACTCTTGGAAGCGTGAAGCATTGAGAAAGGAAGTGAAGGCCATTACTTGGCTTTTTCCTAGGATCTCATTGGCATGAGAGTATATAGAAGCTTGAAGCACAAGAAAGTGATAGTTTTGTCAGCATTTTTACATTATAGTTTACCTAGCTGATCATGCTTCGTCAGTAATACAGTTAATTAAGCAATTGATGATTACCTACACATGTTGACATGACCAGTCTCGACCATCCTTATCCCATAGGTTCCGAGCGCACCCATGAGACTTGGGCGACCGATTCGTGCCATATAGGAAAACTATGAAACCTGTTCCTGAATTAATACATCATAAAACTCTTCTAACTAAATCATTTATAAGCATTCCTTTTTGTTTCTCACAAACCAATATAACATCATTTGCAAATAAACAAATAAAATTGCGTTTTTACAAACAGAACATATGGTATTAGATTTTTCTATATCTTTTACAAATCTAAAACATGAAATAAATACAAATGAAGAAACATAAACTTTGCAGCGGAAAATAAAACATAACTATGACACACATGATGAAATAAAGTCATGTGGCCCAATCTTGAGTGGGATTCACTTCTCTGCATGATCTCCTTCTCAACTTTGGGGGGAATGAATGCTTATAAATGATTTAGTTAGAAGAGTTTTGTAATGTTTTAATTTAGAAAAAAATTTCATAGTTTTCCCACATGACATGTCTCGGTCGCCCACATCTCATGGGTGCGCCTAGAGCCTATGAGATAGGGAGGATTGAGACGGGTCGTGTCAACATGTGCTCTTTTTCTATTCCATAGAATGAATGTACACAAGCCAATAAAAGAATCATTAACTTGAAACTTATTGACTTGTCTTGATGCTCACACAGAGTCATATGTAAATAGAGACTAATCTGAATAAATGGATTGTATTAGTAATCCCCAACTTTTTTTTCTCCTACATTATGAACCTGTTCGATAACATAAAGTCAGTGATCATTAAATGATAATAGAGCATGGAATGGAGTCACTTAAAGTGAAAACTCATGTCAAGCCCCTCAAAGTGAAAGGCGACAGAAGCAAATCCGTGTTATTTGATGCATCCAGTCTAGTTTCAGGATTCAATGAAATTTCAGATGAAAAGTGGAGATAGAAATTGATTAGAGATGCTTGGTTCGAAATGGAACATATTAGTATAATTTTCAGGTTTTCTTTCATAGAAATTAATCAATCCTATGGCAAAGCTCTTAAAACTTAGAATATTGTTAATGATTTGGCACTGAAGTACTTTTTTCTTAATGTGTTATAAAAGTACACATCAAAATAAGACTCAGTGGTTTTTACATGGACACCTTTGAGGTTTAGTAAACGAAAAAAGGACACCCACAAGTTTCAAAATGGAACACTTATATACACCCTTGTAATTGAATGGAACACGACTATTACCTCCAATCTAGCTTCTAAAGTTTAAGCAACACTCCTAAATATGAAACAGGAAATGGAGATTTGACATGATCCGTCTCAACCCTTCTTATCCCATAGGCTCCGGGCGCAGCCATGAGACTTGGGTGATCGAGACGTGCCATGTGGGAAAACTATAAAACCTGTTTATGAATAAAAACATCATAAAACTCTTCTAGCCAAAACATTTATAAGCACTCTTTTATTTTTTTCTCACGAATAAATGTAACGTCATTTGCAAATAAACAAATGTAACTGAAATTTTCACAAAATGAAATGTATGGTTCAGATTTTTTCATATCTTTAATAATACATAACAATAAATAAATACATGATGCAGAAAACATAAACTTTGCAGCAAAAAAATAAAACACAACCATAGAATATATGATAAAATGAAGTCGTATGGCCCAACTTTGGGTGGAATTCACTCCACTGCATGATCTCCTTCTTGACCTGGTAGGGGGAAAAGAAAAACATTTGAAAACGAGGGGTGAGCTAGAAATGCTCAATAAGTGGGGAATGGGTTAGTATGTAATAAAACATTTCAATATACAATTATAAAATTTCATTTCCATAAACATATTTTATAATATAAGCCATCTTTCATAACACATGCTGAAATCTCTCATGGCAAGAGCTCTTTCTGAACACTATTATGATAAACAAATCAATACTTATGTTTCTCTAAAAATATCATTTCTAAGAAACAGTTCATATACGGATAACATTTACATTTATAAGTTCCCATTTTCAAATAAATGATATACATATATATACACATCCAAACCATCTCTCAATCACATGTGAAAACTCTCACCCAACTAGTATCCAAGGGTAAATCCGTCCAACCCGACAAGATTTAACATCGCGAAGGTTGAACCATTAAATCCATCCTGCTAGGCGGAATCAGTCACCGCTCAAGCCTTCAACCCAGTGAGTCCAAGCATCACTCGGGCTAGCAAAATCATATCCCGTGTAGCGATATCTTCCTTGCTCAAGCCTTGGATCCACTTGGGCTGGCAAATCAAATCATGTGTAGCAATATCTGCCTCGCTTGAGCCTTCGACCTAGTTGGGCCAACCAAATCCATCCAATATAGCGATATCTGCCTGGCTCAAGCCTTCAATCCACTTGGGCCAGTAATATCAATCATGTGAAGCGATATCTGCCTCGCTTAGGCCTCCCTATATACAAAATCCAATAAATCCTCGATACATAAGTCCCCATAAGGTAACACCTCAATATTAAAATCATTGGACACTTTACACACCAAAAGATTAACATAACTTCTTCTTTAACAAAACTGTCTCATAATCGAACATTGGTCGCTCTCGGATTTTTCTTAAAAATTCTATTCATCATTTTAAGCCATAATTTTAATGGGGCGTTCTAGAGACACATAAGTTGCTCCCATAATTTTCTCAAGTCATTCCGGAATCAATAACTATTTAAAACAGAATTTTCTTTCAACTCATTCAAATCTGTCCCCTGTTTCCAGAATTGGGGTTACTGACTTGAAAAATTGATAACAATTCAGCCCTTAATCCAAACCTCATGAAACTCTGTAGAATTAAACTAGACACATATAGGATTCACCAGAATTTAAAATCACTCAATTTGGATAAGAATAGATGCATCAAATCACTGTCCAAAAATACATATTCTGCAGAAAACGAAAATTCCAGAATTCACAAGGCAACTTCAAAAATCCATATAAAATTCAATCCTTCAAGTTTTTGAGTGAAATAAATTTCTAAACACTCCTCAAGAAGTCTACAACAGCATATCCCAAATTCAGCTTCAAACAAAAACCAAAACATACAAACAATTTTCGGAATTCCAAATGGTCAGATTTTTGTACAGTGAGCCCTTATATCAAAATCACATCTTTAACCAAATTTTGTTTAGGAAACACATGTATATTCTACCCACACCAATTTATTAAAATCAATCTCCCTATTTTAGTTTTGTTTTCATGAATTTATACCAAATCATAGACAAAACAATCCAAAGAGAGTTCTTTAAACCAATTGAATCATAAATCACCAAAAAGGGGAAATATCAAGCTTTACTCACCTCCCATTTGGTCAATCTCCCTTTGCTCTTTCCGATCATCGGAATTTGCTCGCCGGCGGCCACTTTTCCAGCCACTTCCGTCGTTCTCTTCTCTCCTCTCTCTCTATTATTGGTTCCATCTTCCTCTCCCTTCTTTCCTTTCTTCTTCCTCTCCTCTCTTTTCTCTCTTCTCTTTCTCTTTTCTCTCTCTTTTCTCTCTTTTCTTTCTCTCCTTTTTCCTTCTCTCTTTTCCTCTTTTTTCTTCTTCTTCTTCTTCTTCCCCGTTTTTCTTTTCATTGAATGGTCACTGTTCATCAAAATATGTGGAGAATTTTAGTCCTCACTTATTTCGGCTATTCTTGTACTCCTCAAAACTTTCAAATTATTACATTTTACCTTCAAAATCACAAAATAAAATTTAATAAAACTCTATAAAAAAAAATACGGCGTATTACAATATTCCTGTGAATTTAAAGACTAAAGAGAGAGTCTGAACGGCGACAGAAGCTATTGCAAACGATTTATTGAAGTTGATGGATGCTAGAAGTATTTATTTCATAAGATGAAGATAGACTAATCTAAATCAATGGAACCACTTTTTCTTTTGTTTTACAGTTCTTATTTCATAAAATATTCAATTTTCTCGAGGTCCTAAAGTCCAAAATATATACATAGAACCAAGTTAAAGTGATATTCTTTGAGTAATTGTCAATCCTAGAAAAAGCCCTCCAACATTCCAAGACTTTTGTCTACATTTTGCTTTAGTCTATTGATTTACTTGCTTTCCACTATTAGCATCATATTCTTGCATTGGGAAAATGGAAAAGCTATACACATAATCTTAGCTATACTAAACCATGAGATCCACATGTATAGTTCATATAATCACAATGTT
Source organism: Pistacia integerrima (assembly GCA_026225825.1). Lineage (NCBI taxonomy): Eukaryota > Viridiplantae > Streptophyta > Magnoliopsida > Sapindales > Anacardiaceae > Pistacia > Pistacia integerrima. The sequence goes on from CM047750.1 coordinate 4,245,477, forward strand.
TACCAAAATTAAATACATCATGATAAAGTGAAGCTTTACAAGTCATAAAGCAAGTGCATCCCCCATTTGGAGTGGTTGGCAAAACTTTGGTATCAGAGCCTTATTTTAAACAAAAAACAAAGAAACTCATCAGTTTTGTTGCGACAAGAAGTGGAGATAATATGAAGCCATTGCTAAACATTTGAAGCAACATGATCAATTAGCTCTCCGGTGGAGTTTTTCAGGCAAGTCATCTCCTCTTACAAATCCTGAAGATTATTGGTTAATTTGTTTTGAGATTTATTTCTTGTTTTCCCTTTTAGTTGAGGAAATTCTATGATATCAAATAATTATAATTTTTTTTTCGTATAACATTTCAATCCAATCGTGTAGATACCTTTTGGGATTCTTGCAAACGAGAACTAGCTCTGCTTTGGAGGTTTTTCGTTAAATAAGAGAGAGAAGGTAAGAGATCCCTAATATTACTTAATTTTATGCTATATTTATCATTTCTTATTATATATCAATGTTGCATCGTTGTTGAGTGGGGAGAAAAAGAAAAATTATTAATCAATTAAAACATTGCATCTAGAGAAAATAAAAGTAAAATTTCAGTTATCTATTTTTAACTTTGAAAACTTTTATCCCAAATTTTTCATCTCAAATAAGGTGTCGACTGTCGAGACCTCTACGAGTGTAAAGCATTTTTCATTTAAAACACGTCCAAGCCTTATAAATTGAATCCCAATTCCCAAGTTCATTTGCTAGCGATTTAGATTTTATAAACTGCCCATCGCATGTTTATAGACCTCGCGTTGTCACACCACCCATCAAACAACAAATCTGCTCTCATACTAATTGTCAAATCCTAGACCCAAAATAGATAATTTATACTTAGTTGGATCCGATATTTGACAATTAATTACTCTTAAAAATTAATGTTAGGGAACTGATTTTTAGCCCCTGTCAAACTGATCAGTACCCTCCCTTACTAAACACACATCCATTATATTTTTAAAAAAGAAAATCTCTTTAAACCTCATTTAATTAGGTTTTTGGTTTGTAAGTCTTTTCCTCAATTTCAAACTTAATTATTATTATTTTTGCTTACACCACTTTTTCCCAATTTTAGATAGAATAAAAGTGACTTAAAAATATTGAAGTATTTCCAATAATTATCAATAATGTTAAAGTTGTCAAAGCAAAAAAAGTATTTAAAAGTGGGGACATTGGTCAAGGTTGCACAGTTGTTTGAGTGGGAAGAAAAAGAAAATTATTAATCAATTAAAACATTGCATCTAGGTAAAATAAAAAGTAAAACTGCAGTTTATCTATTTTTAACTTTGAAAACTTTTAAGAAAGCTTTACAGTATTATCATTCCCAAATGAAATTCCAAATTTTTCTTGTCAAATAAGGTGCCGTTTCATGTGGGTATTGACATATCATCTAGCATCTTAACTTTTCATTTACGTATCAAAGTCACTTAAGACAGCAGATCATCACTTGGGATGAGAAATTTGAGATATCATTTGGAAAAAATAGTATTATTTTTGATTTTAAATGTCACATCAAACTTTTTTGAGCTTTAAATTAAAATTTCTAATTAAATAATAATTTTATAACTAGCCTTTCCCTAATTAATAATGATTTCATGATTCTTTTTTTAATAACATAATTACTCCATTCTGCTTCAAACTCAAATTCTATACCATATATCCTATTAATTTTTCTTTACCCTAGCAGTCAATTTCAAAGGAGTTTTAGTATTTTTTTTTTTTCCCCAAACTTCTTTAATTTTTGGTTTCTCCTTAATTGTCACACACAAATATTGTTCTCGTGGCCTCTCCCCTCGTGGCCAAATGAAAAGCCCTTTAGCCTTTGGGGTTAGATATACTTAGGAGGTCTTGTATTCGAGTTGTATGGTAGGTACCTGTTAGTATATATTAGTATCTTATAATATCCCTAGAATATTGTTAGTATATATACATTAGTATCTTATAATATCCCTAGAATATTTGATTTTTTCTATAATTATGCTAGGTTAGAATCTTTCCATATATTGTATTTCCTTATTAACTTTGGCCTTCTCCACTATATATAGAGGTCTCCTTTGTATAGTTGATACACATAGAAATATACAATCATATGATTCCTCAAAGCTCTCTTTATTTCAATTGGTGCCAGAGCCACTACTCTGATCTTCCTGTTCGTGCAAGCCGTTTCATTGATATTTCCTTCCGCACCAACCTTGGCTTTCCTTACACTGACAGAGGGATTTTCGTGGTTTCACATCTGATTTTGCTCCTTTTTTTTTTTTTTTAATCAAATTTGATCATAAACGGAGTCTTGAGAATTTTATTGGTGTTTCTGTGTCAAGATTTTCCCGATGCGCTTCCGCATGCGCCCCCACGCGCCTCCTGAATATTCTACATGCGCCACAAATCTCCAGCAGACATATCAAGCTTATTACAGCCAACTTCAAGCCCAATCCAAGTAAGCCTTCCTTCCAGCCCATTTGTCTTTCTTTTATAAATCAGCCCATTTGGTTCAAAGTCCAGCCCAGGTCCATTTGTTGACTCGTTGACCATTGACCGTTGACAAAAAAAAAAAAAAAAAAAAAACAGAAAACAGTATGTCTCACTCCTCTCCCACCCTTGATACCATTGTTCGTCCTATTGATACCATTTTAAATGGCTCAAATTATAATATGTGGGCTCAAAATATGGAAGTATTTCTTAGAGGACGAAAATTATGGCTTTATGTTTCTGGTGATATTCTTGCCCCCAAGCAACAAGATGGTGAAAGTCTTGATAAGTTTGCATGTCGGCTTGAAGATTGGCATAGTATTCATTATAAAATATTGTCTTGGTTTATCAATACTTATGTTCCATCCATCAATAGCCTGCTTCCCAAGCTTGGTAATGCTAAAGTTGCTCGGGATTTTCTTGCTAAACGATACAATTGCACTCATGATGCTTCGTTGCAGTTTCAGCTTAAGACTAAGCTTTATCAAATGCGTCAGGAATCAAGTTAGTCCATTGCTGATTTTTATTCTCAAGTTAATAATCTTTGGGAATCGTTGTCTTCTGTAGATCCTCAACTCAAATGTTCTAATGACATTGTGTTGTTTGCAACCTACCGTGATCATCGTAAGTTTATGCATTTTATGATGGCATTTTGTGAGGATTTTGAATCTACTCAGGCTTCTCTTTTGCATCACACACCTCTTCCCACTCTTGAGGCTACAGTTGCTGAACTTATTTCTGAAGAAAATCGTCATTCAACCATGAACATGCAAACTCCAGATTCAGTTGTTGCTACCATCCTTAAGACTACCTTTGGATCTTCTCCAGCCTCGGGTCGATTCCCTTCTCAATCCTCAAAGACTGCCTTCGCAAATATCGCAACGCTCCAGTCACTCATATGAATGTCAAAAATTGTAGAACAAAAATTAGTCTCGAGCCCCCTTGTTGCAAGCTACTGTCGTGGCTCCAACTGCTCCTTCTGCTCTTGAGTCTGTTGCTGAGCCTTCTTCAGTGTCCACTACTCTCACTGCTACTGACATTGAGGCATTAATTCATCAGGTTTTATCCCGGTCTTCTAGTGCTTTGTCTGTCACCTCAGGTATATCTCATTGGTTTTTTGATTCTGCATGTTGTAATCACATGACCTCTGATTCCACCATTTTTTCACAAAAATCTACTTTGTCACCCAATCCTATCATATATACTGCTGATGGTTCTCATTTGTCTGTTAGTCACATTGAGTCCATTTCCTCCCCTACCTTATCTGTTGACAACACCTATCTTGTTCCTAAGTTATCCTTAAATCTTCTTTCAATTGGTCAACTTTGTGAATTAGGTATTCAACTTACCTTTTCTAATGTTGGTGTTGATGTGTAGGATCCACAGACGGGTCAACTCATTGGGACAGGCCATAAGATTGGATGTTTGTTTGAGCTCGCTTCTTTGCAGCTTCTATCCTATCTGTCTCGCTCCATTGTTGCTCTTACCATCTCTTCCCAATTATGGCATTCTCGGTTGGGTCAAGCCTCTATACCTCGTGTTCGTATTTTGGCCTCCCAAGGTCACCTAGGTTCTATAGGTTTTGAGTCTTTTGATTGTGTTTCCTATCAACTTGGCAAACAAACTCATTTACCTTTGAATATAAGTGACTCTTTTTCGATTGCACCTTTTGATTTGATTCACTCTGATATTTGGGGTCCTGCACCCACTCCTACTGAGGGGGATCTCGTTATTTTGTTATCTTTGTTGATGATTATTCTTGTTATACATGGTTGTACTTGTTACAACGTCGATCTAACCTTGTTTGTGTTTACCAAACTTTTCACAAAATGGCACATACTTAATTTTCTCGTACCATTAAAGTTTTTCGTTCAGATAATGCCACGGAATACAATGACAAAACTCTCATTGAGTTCCTGAATCAACAAGGCACACTATCACATCGTTCTTGTCCCTATACCTCTAAACAAAATGGTTGTGCCGAACGAAAGCATCGTCATATCCTTGATACTGTAAGAGCTCTTTTACTTTCTACTTCTTTACCTGAAAATTTTTGGGGTGAAGCTGCTCTTACTGCTGTGTACACAATCAATCGGGTACCCTCACCTATACTTCACAACAGATCTCCTTATGAGCTTCTCTATGGTATGGTTCCTAACTATTCATTACTTCGTGTCTTTGGTTGTGCCTGTTTTGTTACTCTTCCTCCTCATGAATGGACCAAACTTGAACCCCGTTCTCAGTTATGCTGTTTTCTTGGTTATGGCTTAACTCAAAAAGATTATCGTTGTTATGATCCAAACATCTTTGGGTCTCTCGTCATGTGGAGTTTTGGGAACACAAACCATTTACTAGCATATCCACGTTCTCCCCTTCCTCCTCTAACCACTCACTCATATTCACTGATCCCTCTATTGCTCTATTTTCTGACTCTTCTGTAGAGATTCCAAGCTCCTCAGATAGTTCTTCCACTACTACACCCAATCCAGTTGATGTGTTTGATGGACCACCTGCCACACCACCCATTCCTCCATCTTCTCCACTCCCTGAACCTCGTCGTTCCAGTTGAGTAAGTGTTCCTCCTACTCATGTTCATGATTATCATTGTTTCTCTGTCCTTGCCACCCTCCACGAACCTCACAATTATCGTGAGGCTCGTACTGACCCTCTTTGGCAGCAAGCTATGTCTGATGAATTGAATGCTCTTGTCAAAACACATACTTGGGATCTGGTGGACTTGCCTCATGGTAAAACTGTAGTGGGATGCAAGTGGATTTATAAAATCAAGACTCGAGCAGATGGATTAGTTGAACACTACAAGGCTCAACTTGTTGCTAAGGCGTTCACCCAAGAGTATGAGATCGACTATGAGGAGACTTTTGCTCCTGTTGCTAGACTTACCTTTGTCAGATCTTTACTTGCAGTTGCTACTGTTCGACGTTGGGAACTTTTTCAAATGGATGTTAAAAACGCCTTCCTTAATGGTGATCTTACTGAAGAAGTTTACATGCAGCCTCCACCTGGCTATGAGGGTCCTCCAAATAAAGTTTGTCGTCTTCGTCGCGCACTTTATGGGCTCAAACAGGCTCCTCAAGCTTGGTTTGAGAAATTTTAGTTAGTGGTTTCTCAACAAGGCTTTCTTTCTAGCCCATATGATTCTACACTCTTTCTTCGTACTACTGAGGTAGGTACTATCCTTCTTCTTCTCTATGTAGATGATATGATTATTACTGGTGATGATATTGCTGGTATTCGAGATCTTCAAACTTTTCTTAGTCCGAATTTTGAAATGAAGAATTTTGGACATCTTAACTACTTCCTAGGCCTTGAAGTTACTTCAAATCAGGATGGTTATTATCTCACTCAAGCAAATATGCCTCTGATTTACTTTCCAAAGCTGGGTTGACAGACAACAAGATAGCCACAAGTCCACTTGAGTATAATACTAAGCTTCTAGCCACTGACGGTTCTCCACTTGCAGATGTAACTCTTTATCGACAGTTAGTTGGCAGTCTCATTTATCTTACTGTCACCAGGCTTGACATTTCATATGTTGTTCATCTGGTTAGTCAGTTTATGAGTGCACCTCGATCTACCCATTTTGCTGCGGTTCTTCGAATTCTACGCTACATCAAGGGTACTATGTTTCATGGTCTGCACTTCTCATCCCACTCCTTTCTGGAGCTACGGGCCTATACTAAGTAGATTGGGCTGGTGATCCTACTGATCGTCGCTCCACCACTGGTTATTGTTTCTTACTTAGTATTTCTTTGATTTCCTGGCGTAGTAAGAAACAATCTGTTGTTGCTAGTTCTAGCACTGAGGCTGAGTATCGCGCTCTTGCTGATATGACATCTGAACTTTTGTGGTTACGTTGGCTTCTAAAAGATATGGGTGTTCCTCAATCAATAAGTTCTCCTCTTCACTGTGATAATCGTAGTACCATCCAGATTGCCCATAATGATGTGTTTCATGAGCGTACTAAACATATTGAGATTGATTGTCACTTCATCCGCCATCATTTTCAGTAGGGTGTCCTCTAATTACATTCAGTTTCTTCTGAAGATAATCTTGCTGATATTTTCACAAAATCACATCCACTTGGTCAACTTGTTGATCTTGTTTCCAAACTCTAGTTGACTTCGCCACCAAGAGTTTGAGGGGGGATGTTAGGATATATTAGTATCTTATAATATCCCTAGAATATTGTTAGTATATATACATTAGTATCTTATAATATCCCTAGAATATTTGATTTTTCCTGTAATTATGCTAGGTTAGAATCTTTCTATATATTGTATTTCCTTATTAACTTTGGCCTATTCCACTATGTATAGAGGCCTCCTTTGTATAGTTGATAGACACAGAAATATACAATCATATGATTCCTCAAAGCTCTCTTTATTTCAACAGTACCTATCACATTTCTACAATTACCTTGGTTTATTGGGATTAGACAAGCTCCGATGTGGGTCTGGATATCTCATATATATATAATTTATGTGAAACTTTTACAAGACTATTCAATGAAGAAAAAAAACAAAATATTTAATTTTAAGATGTTTCTATTCTTTTTTTTTTTTTTTAATTGTTATATATAAGAATCCTCCTCATATACACCTCTGGATCCATACTTCCAATTTAAAAAGTAAGGGATCCATGGATAAAAATAGAAAAGTCTATTTCGAATTGTAACTATGTATAGTGTAGATTGAAGAAAAATAGCTGTTAAAGGATAATTTTGGTTTACTAGAAAGATTGATAGATTGATATGTTAGAATCCCCTTCTTCTAGAGGGATCATCTTTAAATAGCTATGCATAGTGTAGATTGAAGAAAAATAGCTATTAAATAAACTACAACATGCATATGTTTGATATGATCTGTTAGTATTGAACATCTGTGCACACACCATAACATAAATTTGACAAAAATATCAACATGTTCATTTGTTTTGAGATTTCCTGTATGCCATTTTAGTTGAGGAAATTCTTAACATTTCAATCCAATCATGTAGATACGTTTTGGGATTCATGCAAGAAGAGAGGTAATAATCAACTAGCTTTGCTTTGCAGAGTTTTCACTAAATAAAAGAGAGAGAGAAAGGTAAGTGATCCCATGTCATTACAAAAATATATTCATATCATTGCTTAATTTTATATAATTGTCATTTTATTTTGAATGTTATTAGTATTTCTAGATGAAATCCCAAATTTTTTATCTCAATTAATGTGTCATTTGATGTGGTGTTATCATCTAACATCTCAAAGTCATGTAAAGCAACGCATGGATGAGAAATTTGAGATATCACTTTAGAAGAGTAGTATTTATTTATTTATTTTAAATGTCACATCAAACTGTTTTGAGCTTTTAATTAAATAACAGTTTTGTAACTTGCCTTTTCCAAATTAATATTGATTTCATGATTCTTTTCCTAATAAGATAATTACTCTATTCTACTTAAAACTCAAATTTTTTACCATATATCCTATTAATTTTTCTTTACCTTAGAAGTGAATATCAAAGGAGTTATAGTATTTTTTTTCCAAATCGATCCTTTAATTTTCTCTTTCTCCTTTGTGGTCACACACAAATATTGCTTTTGTGGTGAAACTTTTAGTCAGGATATCACTAGATAAGAGATAAACAATGATAAATATTTCTCACCTTCTAGGTCTTCAAAATTTCTCGTGTATAAGGTTTTGTTTACTCTGTGTGCCCCTCATTCTTAGTCTTTAACAGCTTATGTTCCTCTAGGGTGTTAAAATCATTTTATAGTGCATAATGGTTTCTCTTATTTTTACTCATTTGGCACAAACTTTAATTAGGTTACATATCACTCACTATATTCTGTGGTTTTTCTTTTCCCTGTCTTTCATTCTCCTCTTCTCTTTGTCTTCTTCATCTAAAGAAGCTGATGAAAGAGGTTGCTTAATTTTTTCAGAAAAAAGAAACAGACGAGGTTCAGAATCCATGGCAGCATACATAACTATTTTGCATGTGAGGGAAAAACTAACCAAGCTGGTTTATGGCGAGGCAAAATTTTATCCACTGCGTCCACAACTCTACCAGTTCATTTACAAACTATCAGAAGTAGTGGAATTCCTGCAAAATGATTCAAGTGGCATCTTGAATCCTGAGTTTATGGAAGCTCTTTACATGTTAGAAGATGCCATTGACAAATTCCACGTTACAGCCTCAATTCAGAAGGAGAAGGCTAAAACTCGTTTCTTGATCCAATTAAAAAATTTATTGGGGAACCTAAACAAGAAGCCAATACTAAAGCAATTTCTATTTCAATCCATTAGTTTTAGCCAAGCAGAAGAGCCTGACCAAATTTCCAATGGTTATTCCGATAAGAAAAGTAAAACTTCCCCTTCGGAGGACGGGATGGAGGAGTTACAAGAACTAATCCTCAGTGGAGAAGCTTCACCTTTCCAAATTTCAGTGGTAGAATATGATTCTAAGAGAAAACCGTTGCTCAAGATTTACAAAGATGAGAATGTCAAGAAGCATTTTGAATGTCGTGCTTGGGTTCGTGTTCCCCAGGAGTTTGACAAAAGACTACTTTTCCGTAAGATATTTAAGCAAGTTACAGAAAAATCTGAGGGAATGGAGGAGCATTCTGATTCGCTGCAACAAGACCTCCATGACTTCTTAATCGAGAAGAGGTACCTAGTAGTACTAACTGATGTTCGGACACTGGATCTTTGGGAGATTATTAAGTTTGCTCTTCCGAGTTCATCAAACGGTAGCCGGGTGATTTTCAGTTTCCCTGAAGCTGATGCAGAACGGTATCCAGATATAAGATTCTTCGGAAGAGAGCTATCGCTGTATGCTAGAAGCAAGGATGTTGGAGCTGGAATTCCATCCATTGATGAACATGAAAGCCAGGCTCCAATTAAAATTGAAAGAGAAATTTCAGCTGAGGAGGTTTCCGTTGCAATCGGAGAAAAAGTGCATGCTGAGGAGGCTCCTATTGCAATTGAAAAGAAGGTTCCCTCTGAGGAGGCTCCTGTTGATATTAAAATAGAAGTTTCAGAGACTCTGAAAGAAGCTCTTGATTATTTGAACAAGGAAACCGACATTATTGGAATAAGAAAGGATAAAATATTGGAGTTAGCTAAACTAACTCTTCTTCCCAGTGACAAGAATTTACACATCGCCGTGGTGGGTGAGGTAGGCTCTGGCAAGACAGCTGTAGTGAGAACTGTTTACGAAAACACATATATACAGCAGAATTTTAATTGCCGAGCCTGGATTAGCATTTCTCATGATTATGACGAGAGAGATATCTTGATTGAGATATGGAAGCAGTTTACAGAGGATTCGAGTGCAGAGAAATTGTCCCCAGACGAAAACTTGGAAGCTAAGCTCACTGATTACTTATCTCAGAAGAGGTTCCTGCTTGTCTTGGATAATCTCCACCTACCTGCTGCTTGGTATGATCTCCAGAAGATCTGTTCACCAGGCTTATCAAATGGTAGCAGGGTGATCATAACTACCTCTGACGCTTTTTTAGCCCGCGTTTTCAGTCCATCAATTTCTATTCTGGAGCTAAAAACACTGAATGCAGATGATTCTTGGACGTTGCTCTTGAAGAAGTTGGGGGGAGATAAAACTTTGGCAGATCAAGCGTCGGATCTCAAGGAAAAGTTCTGGAAATGTTGTCGCGGACAACCTCTTGCAATACATGTGCTGGGAGGTTTATTGTGCGGTACTAAAGAAGACATGGACTCTTTTAAATGGTTCACGATGATTGAGCAGATAATGACAGGAGAAATCATAAAAGAACGAAGTGTTGAAGATACTGATAAACAAGAGGAAGCTTCTGGTGAAGATGAATATACAGAACAACGAACTTCCTGGGAGAAACAGGATATTAAGGATATCTGGACTTTGAGCTATAAGTATCTACCTCCCCGATTGAAAGCATTTGTAAATTACTTATATCTTTTCCCCAAATCGGATGAGATCCCTGTAAGGAGGTTGTTTCATTTATGGATTGCTGAAGGGTTAAGGGAAGGGACAGAAGATCAGGTGGAGAGTGATTTCCACGAACTGGTGCAAAGGAACATGATTGAAGTAACAAAGCGCAGATTAGATGACACCCCTAAAACTTGTTGTGTCCCGCATACTCTGTATAATATATTCATTAAAAAGGTTGAGAATATGGAGTTTTTCTACCTCCATAAAGGAATGGATTCTTCAAACGTCTCATGCATCCGGAGGCTTGCAGAACATTGTGATATCCAGGACAACACTCCTACGGATGATTGGATTAAAAATCTACATTCATATATATCTTGCAACACCCGAAAGGGACGCGAAACGTCAGAGGGAGTGGGCAATTTTCTGAATAATAGAGTCATTAAAACAGGTTCTCAAGTGCTGCGAGTGCTTGATCTTGAAGGTGTATACAAACCAGTTCTTCCTAAATTACTAGGAAAACTCCTCCTTCTTCGGCACATAGGCCTTAGAAAGACCTTTGTGGACTCAATCCCCACATCAGTTGGTGATCTTCCCTGCCTGGAGATTATAGATGTGAAGAACACTAATATCACAACTCTTCCTAAGGGCATCTTGGAAGCAAAGCAGCTACGGCATCTATACCTCAACGAGATTAGTTTTCCATTGTCGACTCTAAAGAGTCTAAAGCATGGTTCTTTAACCAAGGTTCTGACTTTGTGGGGTCTTTTCATCGGCAAGAATGAGTGCCCGAAACTTGAATGGTGGAATGAACGGAAGTGTCTTCGGAAAGTGGGGCTGACAGCTCACAAAGAATCACTCGAGATCATAACTACATGGATTCTTGAACTGACCAGTCTTCGTTCCTTAAGGTTGAGATCAATCGATGATAATGATGAACCTTCTGACCTCAATTTGGGGTCCCTGGAGAATCACCAGCAGCTGAAGGAGATGTATTTGGTCGGCAAGTTACAAAAGTTAATCAAACCTCCCCCCAATCTCAGAATCCTTACCTTGTCAGTGACACGACTAAATGAAGATCCGATTGCCACACTAGGGCAACTGAAGCAGTTGAAGGTCCTCAGGCTTTTCGCGGATTCCTACCAGGGGAAACAAATGACTTGTAAAAAGGATGATTTTCCGGAACTCTGCGTCCTGAAGTTATGGATGCTGAAGGAACTCAGAGTCTGGAAAATCGAGAAACAAGCCATGCCTGTGCTGAAATCTTTGGAACTCAGACATTGCCATAAACTAATGAAGATTGAGGGGTTGAAGAATGTGACCTCACTGAAGGAACTGACCTTGATCAATATGAAAGAGGATTTTGTTGCTCAAATCAAAGAATCCATTGATAAGAAAGTAACCATCACCCTTCAACTGGACAACAAAATATTGTGAATATTCGATTGGTGAGTTCTTATAGCTTTGCCTTGTTTAACCATATATCCTGTGTGTCGTTATTAATAATTGTTTTTCTATTTTTCTTCTTTCTGTTCTAGGATTGAAATGCCATCTGGGACAAATACCATTTGTTGAAGATCAACCCCAGCCCATTACAGAACCCAACCAATATTTTGAGTTCAGACCAAGGAAAATAGAAGCCCAATCCATTTTATCTCAGTCCAAGACAATAGAAGCTTCTCAACAAATGTGGAAGAAAAATATTTTTAGAGAAAATTGTAGAAGGATATAGAAAAGAAATTTTTAGGAGAAGTGTGTAGAATGTGGTAATAATGTGTGGTTAGAATTATTTCTTAATTTTATATTTATGTGGTGTAGATTGCATGGTGATGACTATAAATACCCTCCCTTGCATTTGGGTTACGTATCCTCCAAAAATTAAGTCTTTGTATTTTTAGTTTGAGTGTGGTGTCTTGAGTGTGAGTTGTGAGCTTTCTTTTGAGTGTTTGTATTTCTCTTCAAATTGTGAGTGGTTTTTGAAAAGTGTTGTAGTATCTTTTATTGTGGGTATAATACAAGTAATTTGTTTACTTGTTTGGGTCCAACATTAGTAAGTTTAGAGTTGTGTACTCTAAATTTAACTCAACAATTGATATCAGAGCGAGAAGGTCAGGGATCGTTCTTGGTGGAGTTATCTTGAGTCGTGAGGAGTTTGGTACTCTGCAAGTTTGTTAGTCAAGCTTATTCGGTATAGTCGAAGTCCTGTCAATCCTAGTTAGTAAATACGGGTACGGCAAAAAAACAGTACGAGAATTTTACGGGTATAATACGGCAAATGGTGAAAAATACGTTTATAAAAATTTGGCCATAAAATTCAGATCCGGGAAAAATACGATATGAGTATATATGGGTTTAATACGGCAATATCAATCTTAGTTTTAATACTTTTATGGATTACCTGGCTGAAATCAATATAGCATTTCAAATGCAAAGTATTCAATTAACCAATAACACAAATACTCAATATCTAACTGATATTCAAATTATAGTCTCTAGACTCAAACACAATATTTAGCCAAGATTCAACTATAGTGTCAAACCAAACACATAAGTCATAACAAAACCAAAATTCGTTGAAATACGCGTAAATTAGTTTGGACTCCAAACTAGTTTACTCGTATCTCAACTAATTTTTCGAGGTCATGAAGTTAACGATTAGATAAATCTTCAATGATTATCCTTTATTAGTAGTCGTAGGGATTCGAACTTAGGACTCTTGAGTAATATACTCAAATTCCATTTTATATTATTAAGAACAATAACCCAGGATTTTAATTTTAAAAAACGTATATTTATTTTGTTAATAAATAAATATTGTTAATTGACATCAGTCAATAATATTGAAAATGGCAAATTTTTATTTTTAAATGGAACAGTGAAGTCAATGCGGTAAACGACACCAAACAACACTGTTTCTTTGACAAAGACTCAGTTTCTTGAATCTTCCGCAGCTTTATATTCCTATTTCTCACTTCAGATCACCAACGCGTTATCATCATTTTTTTATTTTAATCTCTCCAATTCCAACCCATCCATCCTCCACGGCTCCACCTTCCTTCTTCCTTCTGCCATCCATTCACTCTTTTCTTTCTTCTTTCTTGCGTTTTTTTATAGCTTCGTTGTGACTCAAACACTCGTGGGTTGGTTTTATTTTTGTGTCTTTCTCAGTAAAGAGAGTTTTTTCTTTTTTTTTTTTTCTTTTTTTACTGGTTTGGATCTGTTACTGAATGTAGGGGTTTGTGTTTTGACATGGGAAGTTTGATTTGGGTCATTGATTTGTGTTTTAATAGTCATAGATCTGTTACTGGTTTGGATCAGTTTTTTTTTTTTTTTGATAATAATTCGCGAATTATACGGATATTCCAATAATTCGCGAATAATTCGGTAGCCATTATAAAATACGTAAATACGTGTATAAAACGCGTATTTACTAACTAGGCTGCCGACACGATGGGTGACCTTCAAGTAGCTGGAGGAATCAAGAAGCTCAACAACAAAAACTACAACATGTGGGCAACATGTATGGAGTCTTACCTACAAGGTCAGGATCTTTGGGAGGTTGTCGATGGTGATGAAGTTACACAACCGGCGGCAGAAGATGCCAATTGTATCCTGCGAAAGTGGAAAATTAAACCAGGCAAAGCAATGTTTGCTTTAAAGACCACAATTGAAGAAGAAATGTTGGAGCACATTCGGGATGCCAAAACACCAAAGGAAGCATGGGACACTTTTGTTACACTCTTTTCAAAGAAGAATGATACAAGACTGCAACTTCTCGAGAACGAGCTGCTATCGATGGCGCAACGTGACATGACAATTGCCTAGTACTTTCACAAGGTGAAGTCGATATGCCGCGAAATTTCAGAATTAGATCCAACAGCTCCTATTGGGGAAACCAAGATAAAGAGAATAATTATCCGTGGTTTGAGACCCGAATATCGAGGGTTCGTTACCACTATACAAGGATGGACGACACAACCATCTCTTGTTGAGTTTGAAAATTTGCTGGTGGATTAATAAGCTATGGCTAAGCAAATGGGAGGAGTCTTGCTAAAGGGTGATAAAGAAGTGCTTTACACCAGCAAAAGCGGAGGCACTTTCAAGCGGTACAATGGTAGTGGATCTAAAAAGGATGGTGACAATGGGAAAATTCCTCAAGGAAAGGGAGGTTCTCATCCAAGGGGAGCTTCAAAGAATCGCGGTAATAACAGAAAATTCAATGGTGAGCGTTACAACTACGGGAAGATGGGTCACATGGCGAAAGATTGTTAGACCAAGAAAAAGCATGTTGAAAGTAATACTGCTACTTCCAGTCCTAAGGAGAATAACGAAAATGATTAGGATGCCGAAACGTTATTCGCTATGGAGGAAGAAGAATTAGCCCTTACGGCAACAATACCAGGAAGGATTGACTAAGAGAATGATTGGATTGTAGACTCGAGTTGCTCAAATCATATGACGGGTGATAGACAGAAGTTGCAAAGTCTGTCTGAACACAAGGGAAATCGTGTGGTGGTAACAGTCGACAACTCAAGGTTACAGATAACACACATTGGTAAAACAATAGTTATACCTCGGTATAATTCTAACCAGGTACAACTTCAAGATGTCTACCATGTTCCAGGAATGAAGAAAAAATTTCTATCTGTGGCTCAATTGACATCATCAGGCTACACTTCACGAGATGTGGTGTTCGATGAAGCATCTTCTTGATGGTCCTTAGAGAAGAAGGTGTTGCTAGACTCAAGAGAATTTGAAGACAAGTTGCAACAAAAGATGAGGGAGCATATTGTTCAACTTCAACCAAGTTCAAATGAATCAGAAGATCCAAACGGCGATGATGTTGAACAAAGAGTGACTCATAATCCTTGGCAAACCGGCGTATTTCAACAACTAAATGAAGAAGGTGGGCCTACTAAAACGAAAGAATCAACTCCACAATCTCAACTCCGAAGGTCAACAAGAACACGAAGGCCAAATCCCAAATATGCCAATGCAGCCATAGTTGAAGAAGCAACTATAATAGAACCTGAGACGTTCAAAGAAGCATCGCAAAGTTCTGAATGGGTGACAACTATGAAAGAAGAGATCGATGCACTTCAGCAAAATCAGACTTGGGATCTGGTGCCAAAGTGTTGTAGTATCTTTTATTGTAGGTATAATACAAGTAATTTGTTTACTTGTTTGGGTCCAACATTAGTAAGTTTAGAGTTGTGTACTCTAAATTTAACTGAACACCATTCTGTTGATCACATTGCTTCTTTCTTCCTGGTATCTTTTATTCTCCACTATTTAGTTTGTAATTCTCCCGCCAATAAATTTGTTGTCTCTTTTTCCATGTGAGAACATGATTTTCATGATCTTATCCATTACTTGTCACATAAGCTTATTGGAGCAAGCTACTATGCTTTATTCGATTTTCTTTATTCATATCTACATATCTCTATTGTGGGTATAATATGCTTTATTCGATTTTCTTTATTCAGACTTGGGATTTGGTGCCAAAGTGTTGTAGTATCTTTTATTGTGGATATAATACAAGTAATTTGTTTACTTGTTTGGGTCCAACATTAGTAAGTTTAGAGTTGTGTACTCTAAATTTAACTGAACACCATTCTGTTGATCGCATTGCTTCTTTCTTCCTGGTATTTTTTATTCTCCACTATTTAGTTTGTAATTCTCCCGCCAATAAATTTGTTGTCTCTTTTTCCATGTGAGAACATGATTTTCATGATCTTATCCATTACTTGTCACATAAGCTTATTGGAGCAAGCTACTATGCTTTATTCGATTTTCTTTATTCATATCTACATATCTCTATTGCTCTTTATTCTCGTTCATTTTCTCTTTATCCAAACAAAAGTACCACACTTATAACACTGAAAAGATTAGTTAAGAAAAATCATGCACTCATAAATTGCATATTCAGGTAATCGTATAGATATTGAGTGACTAAGGCTAATGATTTGAAAAGTATGTTAGCATATGCTTTGGGTGGGTACTATTCAGAAGAGCCCACTATAAGCCTATTATTTTATTGGCAATTTTTACTGTTAGAGCTCAGATCAAACTAAACAGAGATTGTTTGCTTTGAACTAACGCCAGGCAGATCTTTTTTGAACTTCACATAAGAATCATTCACCAAGAACATATCATCTTGGTTAGGAGAACCAAAGGTTTATCAACTTACTCAGGCTCTCATTTGCCAACGATATTAGAAGTGACAAACTTCCCATAGAACACATTAAACCCATCACACTTCTATTACACTATTCAAGCTATCCTTATTGTAACCCCCGTGTATGGATTTGGCTTAAAATATTGCTCACATGCCTTTAGGAACACCAGTTCCTTGGAGTAGAATGGGCATTCTTGCTTACCTAGAAAATTCCTGATGTGGAACGGGCAAGGGGAACAACTAGGGGTGGCAGTCGAGTTGAGCTGCTCAAGCTCTGTTTGCCAAAAGCTCAAGCTCGAGTGGCTCGGCTATAGTGTCAAGCCAAGTTTGAACACACCTAACTTGGCTCAACAAGCTCACAAACTTCAACAAGCTCAAAACTCAAAAGGGGGTATATGCTATTTTTGCAACTATTAGGTGGATAAATAGTTTATAACTTTAAAAAATAACAAACAGACCCCATAAAAATCAAATAACAAATCATTTCATTGGTCATTCATTGGTGGGCTCGAGATGTGGCAGAACATTAATTGAGTTATCAACTTGTCATTTGCTTTTTATGACACAAAAGATAGATTAATGTGTAAACAAAAAACATTTTCTCTCTCTTCTCAAAATGAAGAAACATTTTTCTCTTTCTTAGGGGAAAAAGTAATTCTTTCTCTTGTAAGTTGTAACTTACAAACTCCTTATCTCTTTCTCTTGTACCTGTAAAAAAAAAAAAAGAAGTCATT
The DNA here is from genome assembly GCA_026225825.1 of Pistacia integerrima. Lineage (NCBI taxonomy): Eukaryota > Viridiplantae > Streptophyta > Magnoliopsida > Sapindales > Anacardiaceae > Pistacia > Pistacia integerrima. The sequence continues at coordinate 4,262,822 of CM047750.1, forward strand.
TCTCCTCCACTTTCTCTTTCTTCTTTTAATATTTTTTTCTTCAAATTCTTACCCTTTCTTTCTTTTCCCTCTCAAATTTGTCAAATTGTGAGTACTTTGATTGATGTGTCATGGTTCTTGTTGAAGCAAAGTTAAGGCGGTGTTGCTTTGATTTGTTGTGGAAGATGATGTTGTTGAGCCATTTGCTCTAGCTTGTGGCTGCTTTGATTTTTGTTTTTGTTTTTTAATTTATGATGAAAAAAACATGAAGAAATGAGCTCGAGCTCAATTAGTGTTCCATGGTTGCACTAATCAAGCATCGACCAAGCTCAAGTACCCCTTTATGATCTCGAGCTCAAGCTCGATACTATAGCTTTGAGCCAAGCTTGAGTGGCCAGATACTCAGCTCGACTCCATTCCACCCCTACCCATAGTGGTAATCTCTCAATACCTAATGGGCATCCCAGACATAGGCAGAGTTGGGAAAATCTCTCTATACTCAACAAGATCTATTATTATGCGGGCAAAGCCACTAAAGATCTCTCAATACCTGCCAGAAAGCTCAATGCCTAGGCAGAGCACTGTAATCTCTCAATACACATGTGCAACACACAAGCTTAGAGCCAAAAAACTGAATCTCTCAATACCCAACGATATCTCGCTTTGGCAGAGCCTAAAATCTATAATATGGGGGAATGGGTACTTCGCAGGGTGGTTTAAAGATCACAACTATCACAACTTCTCGATCCTCACTTTTCTCATAAAAACTTATACTCTTTCTCATAACCACATGCTTTTCTTCTTTATACTAGGACATATTAAATATCATGATACTTTATGAATGAAAAAGGAAAACATATAACTTCTCAAGCATTTCTCATGTAACAAAAGGTGAAAGTGCAAACTTTCAAACATGATTTTCAAAACTGACAATTTAGCCCACTTTCATCTCTTTATCGAAACTCCCAATCCAAGCAAAACTCTTTCAAGAATCATGAGAGTCAACAAATATCAAGCATAGTAAGGCAAGAATTTCACCAATAGGCAATTTTTATAAAACATAGAGATAACTTTTGCTAAAATAAAAGTTAAGGTTTTAGATTTTTCCAGTCATCGTTGTGGAAGCTCAAATCCAAGTGCTAATCTTCTAAGAATTAAACTTTTTCTTCTCCTCTAGCACACTATTCCTGCTGAATTCTAGCTCCTTTTCCCTTTTTCTCTTCTTTCTTCTCTCTGTTACTTTTCTTTCTTTCTTTCTTTCTTTTCTTTTTATTTTTTCTTCCCGTTGGCCTCCACTTGATGATGGCTGGCAAATATTAATTTCCCCCCTCAAGTTTTGCATGATTTTCCCGATATATTAGCCTTTCATTTCTTTTGACCCCCATAATTAATTGTCATCGTTGATTAAAACAGTCCATATAGTTTTATATTTTCACTTGAATAAAGATAGACTGACAAATATTTTCATAACTTTTTCTCACAAATGTTGATATGGCAATTCGTAATTGGTCAGTTCATATTTGGTTAGGCAGGACCCATTGTTGGGCAGGTGGGACCCATTACGAGATGATCAATTATGAGTTGACATGTTGCGTTTGTGAGAGAAAGTTTGTGAGAATGGTTTGTGAGTGTAGTATTACTGTTTTCACTTAGGTTCCTAATTTATGACTCTTAAAGCTGACACTTGTACCCACATGATGCCAGCTTGGAATGCCTGTTACATGGTACGAAAAGCCCATTTCGTTTTCTAGGTGGCGTTTCCAACATGAACGACACTGTTCCTTATGCCATTCATCATTTTGTCCAAAAATTGGGAAAATCTTCAACCCAATTTAGAATGTCCATTCCATCCCAAGGAACGCATGTTCCTCCTTTTGGGCAACCTGCTCCAGAGATAAATGGCACCGTTCCATTGATTGTTCATGGTTTTGTACAAAATGACACTTTCCCAAGCATGTCGTTCCATAAAAAATGGTCGTTCTGGGGTACTAGTTGTGATGAGAGATTTTGGTATTAAATATGAGAAAGAGTTTTCAGAAAGAGTTTTTAGTTTTGTTATGATATTGAATTGTGCTAGCTCATGAGAAATGGCTTCAGATTTTGAAATATGATTATACAAATGTTTTCCGAAAAACATGAATATTTATTGCATGCCTCAAATGTTGTTATTAGAAATGATATTAGCTTAAAGTTATTAGTTTATGAAAAATAGTTTAAACGTTGTAAAATGACTATTAGGAAAGTGATTTAGTAAAACATGAATATTTATCGCACATATATGATGTTTTTAGCAAAGGTTTCACAAAACATCCACTAACTGAGTATTTTTAGCTCGCTCTTTTTTTTGTCAAATTGGTCAAATTGTTTCCCCCCCTATAGGTCAAAGGGAGATGAGTGATTGCACTCAAGGTTGGGCCACACGACATAATATCATTTGAATGAAAACATGTCAAGTTTGGAATCTATTGCTAAACTATGATTTCTTTTCATCTGCTATTTTATATTTTGATTGTAAGAGATATGAAAACATGATACCTTTCAAATTTTCAAATTGAATTTTCGGGACATGTTTATTTATGATGGAAAAAATGGGAAAAATGTTTTATGTTGTTTTATTAAGAGAAAACAGGTTTTAAAACTTCCAACTTTCCTAGATGATACATCTGGATTACTCGAGTCTCATGGATGCGTCTGGAGTTTATGGGATATGGAGGGTTGTGATGGGTCATATCACTTATTGAAACTTGATCTACCAATCTCCTAAGATTATCTCTAGCATTTGTTCAAAACATTTCGCATAATAATTGGAATATTGCTTAAGCAGCAAGTCGAACAAGCACTCTTTCCACGAGCATATATAATGGGAATGTTTAGCTCATCTTCAATTTTAAATGAGGATATATTAGTAATAAAAAAAAAAATATTTTTCTTCTTCTATATATTTACTTCAAAGCTTTATATTCATAGTTATCAAATTTAAAAATAAATATTAATAGATAAAAAAATAACATCAAACATGAGACAAAATTAGTCAATATCGATTATCATATAATTATGGATTAATTTGTTTATAAAATCACAACCTCAATGTTTTTACAATCAAGTAATCACTTCTAAATTGCATCTTAACTGAAGAGAAATTTGGTTTCATACACATTAAAACAAAACACCTTATCACAAATTCCTACTGAGGAACTTTCGTGTTTTATTGTTAATCCTGATTGATTTAAATATACTTTTAATTTTATAACGGCAAATATAAAACTTTGAAGTAAAAGTATGGAAGAAGAAGAATAATAAGTTTTTTTATTACAATTCTATCCTCAGTTAACGTTGAAGATGGGGACTAAAGAGGAAAATAGTTGGGGCTCAAAATATACTTCCCTTACTCATGTCAATTAAACTTTTTAACATAAAATCCATTGTAATCCTATGAATGTGCGAGAGAAATAATATGTTTTTATTTTTATTTTTATAGTAGCCGAATAATTCACCTTATCCAATGGTGATATAGATGTGAACACATAGAATCAATTATAAATTATTAATACAACAACTGTAAGTAATTAAATTTATTTGGATGATTACAGAAAGGTCTCTGGTGATCGATGAGGTAAAAACAACTAAGAAATATTTTGAGGGCACTTGGTTGATTAATTATTTGGCAATGAGCCTAACTATTTCTTGTTTATTTGGCTGTAGAAAGTGATCGGTTAAGCCAAAATGTGCCATGAGAAGCCATACATGAGTTAGAAACTCTCCACCACTTCTAAGCTGTTGCCCATGCTCTCTTCCTTTACACTTACTTGCTGCAGAAGCAAGTATTTCCAGCCAAATGCAACCAATTTTGTTCCATTTCTCATCCAAATCCTAAGCATAACATAACATTAGTGAAAGATTATTAAGTAAAGAATATAATCAATGTATTTAAGAATTATAAAAGCTAGCTAGTCTCTACCTTTTCTTCATGTCTCATCTTCTGAATATGATCCAATGCCTCCCCTAAGACTCCTTCCAATCCCAAAAAATATGAGTCAGCCAATCTTTTGGATGCTGCGGTTTTATCAATATTCCTCTTCCAGCCTTGTTTATAGCCTTTCGACTGACCTACTCTTGCCGGTGAAGCTATATCCGTAACTACAGCACTTATGTCCTGAAAGCTAGTCTGAGCCAATCCAATTGATACCATTGCAGGATGCACAACTAGTAGATACAGCATATATCTTGAGATTTGTTTGATTAACTTACAATGAACCTTAATGGCAACAAATTCCTGCTTAGTCTCCGAATCGCCTCTGTCTAAGTTGTACCAAACATCTGTAACAATGTGCCAGAAGAGAATTCTCTTCCCAAGGTCTTCCTTGATAATTGGATCACCTTTTTCCAGTTCCTCAGACGCTCCTGCTACTGCTTTGGCTGTAGGCAGTATTTTAACGAAAACTTCCTCTTCCATTCGGGCAGCTTTTTTCTTGAAATACCTAAATATCAGTTTTTTTAAATCTTCCGAGACTTGTGTCTGAGACGCAGACCTCCACTTTTCAATCTTAAATTCAATGTTTAATAACTTGAACAGATTTCTGCAAGGCATGGGTTTTTCTTTCAGAGAGAACTTTATCAGACTGTATTGTGTCATTTTATTTGACCATCTCCGATTCTTAGGAGGTGGTAAAGAATTTATGGTTTGAAAGATGGCCCAATTTTTTTTTTGCATATTAAACCAAAGAAAAAATCGGTCAGAGAAGATTAACATTAGTGCTGCATAAATCTCGAGAGAAATACCACCAACTAGCAAGAAGAATGTTATGAGGAGATCAGCTTTAGTGAAGCTGTGCTTCTCAACAAGGAAAATGAATAGAAGCAACGTTATAAAGGTAAGAAAGAAAGTGATAAGACGCAGGCATAGACCCCAAGGAGTATAGAGAAGAGGTGCCTTGGTGTACATCAAATCATAGATCAATGCAAGCTCTATTTCAACTACTTGAAAAGCATTTTTGAAAGACAGTTGTTTGAAAATGGAATGGGTTTCTTCTTTTTCTCTAACAGTTAATGTAGAATCTAAGAAAAGACGTTTGGTTAGGTCTATCCCATAGGCTTGAACTAAGAAGTGAGGCTGGTTTTCCTCTTCAGGCTGAAGTCGCTGATTAACCATTTCTTCGCATGTTTCTTTCTCCACAATGTATCCCTCACTGACCTTGATTTTGAAATCCCTGTAAAGCTGGTGAAAGTCTGTGCGGACAGTTTGGTGCTTTAGCAAGGACTCTCTGAGTTTTTCGCTGCTTGCCGACCTGAGTGCCCATGTCCTTTCTCCATACTTGATCAGCCCTGCCAAAAACATTAGAAGAGATAGAAATGAAAGGTGGGAGCGTGTCCATGCCATGTACATCACATAGAGTGACACTCCTGTTTGAACAATTACTTGAAGAAGGTGCCTCAACCACAACTCATTGTCTTCTAAGGCGTAAGCAGTAACGGCGTCGGGGCCACCCAAGTGTAGAAGGAGAAATGGTGCCCAGAATGCAGTTAGTTGAATGGTGGCATCCGAAGCTTCAGCTGCTCCACTGTACAAATCTCCAAGGTTATTTGAGAGTACACCAAGGGCAACAGTTGCCACGGAGTCTGCAGCTAGATAGGCACACCACACACAAAATTTTATCCAAACTTTGTAATCGTACTTCCTGCGATTACCCAAAAAGATCAGTACTACTTGGAGAACAAGGCTAAGCATAACAGTAAATCGCACATCGTATTCTTTCCACACTTTTCTCAACCAGCTTGAAGAAAATATATCCATGGCTGTCCTCTTTTCCCAATGTATCAAACTGCGGAGTGTTACAAAATATCAGAAAAGTAAATGATGTAAATACGTCAAACAAGAAACAAATTAAGAAGTAAATTATACTTACTTGGGAGCAACACTAGGACGATACTGCCTCTGCAAGTGGCACTAGATAGTTTATTCATATACAAAGGGCAGCCGCATATATAGCCTGCAAAAATTTAAATCTTGCTTGAGTATCAATTAAAGCATACTTCTTGTTGCTTGAAAATGAGTTAAAACATCTAATTCTTGTTGAAAATAAACTAAAGCTTATATAAAAGTAAGATAGCACAAATTAAAGGAAACTAATACGATATAAAGCAGTAAAGATGATGATTCTTTGCATATATGTTTTCTGTTCCCAGGAGAAATCAACTCATTTTTACCCTAACATCTTTCAAAGTTTTTGGTTCTTTTTCTTTTGTTTATTCCCTAATTTTCTTGTCTTCTACTCTTTGTATCAGATCTCTTGCATGCTTTTCGATTTATGATTTGTATGTGATGAAGTCCAAGCGTGAAGCAGCTTGGACCTTAACCTTCAAGCCCATTTTGTAACTCTAGATTGGGAAATTTCTTCATGACCATATGCATGTTGACTGATTTCATATTGTTATGCCTGGGAAAATAGGGCTGACGTGGTGCCCAGTTAAGTGCAAAGGATCAGACTTCGGGAAGAGTTCAATGACATTCTGGCACAGCTGCGTCGTGTGATCGTGGGAACACCCACAGCTTGCTTCCGTCAGAATGGTGGGTGCACGTCATGCCAACCAGAAGCTGTGATAATCCCGCGTGTCTAGTCTCTGTCCAAAATCACGTGAATTACTCTAGAAAATGGGTAATGTGACATAAAGAAGGATTTGCACAGATCATCCCACCAACTTTCAGATTCAGTGATCATTACCTCAAGGCATCCCACTATAAGTTGAGGGCTCTTCTCTCATTAAAGGGATTCGCACATTTTTACTCTTGACCAGTCTATCTCTCTCTCTCTAGAAAAGACAACATTATATTCCTTGTATTACAATTGTAAAGTTAGTTAGCTAATGCGACCTGACCCTTATCATTAATACAAACATCAGTGGACGTAGGACTTGCTACCTTAGTATCCGAACCACTCTAAAAACTGTCCTCTTTGCATTTACTGTCTTTCTCCCTTACATTCACGTGTGTCTTTTGGACTAGTTCAACGTTTCACACGTGCGTTTCGTTGGTGTCAAAACCATGCATCAATAGTTTGGCGCTAGAAGGAGAGCTGATTTAGTGTTCATCCTTCATCAGGAGAATCTCCAACTTATCGGTCCTACAACAACAAATGGCCCGCCAACCAGAACCTGAGCAAACCAACTAGGGTGCTGAGGGGCTCCCCTAGCTCCAAGGGGATACTTCTTCCAAAAAACCTTCAGCCCCGCAAAATGTTACAAGGGATATCCCGTCAAGTTCACAGCTTGACCTCGCCATTAGAAGCTACCTGATGAGGTTTGACAATACTCTCCAGATGGAACCCACAAAAGTGCTGGACGGGGCGATTCTTATCACCGTCAGTAAAATGATCCTGATCGTCATCGTGCGAGAGGGTCCCACACTTCGTAGGGCCGTTCTTACCACCACGAAGGTCGTGAAAATACCCTGCACCTTTCATCGCCATCACACACCTCTAGCCAGCGTGTGTCGAGAGTGGCCGGAACCACCGACCGAGGCAAAGAGGAACCCAACCTCCGAATTTTCCTCAATCGTAATCGCGAGGGGCGAACTCGCATAAGTGAGAGCAATCCCCAAATGACTCCATTGCCACAAATTGAGGAGCTGCAGCGCGCTCTAGATAGACTATGAGCTCAAGAAACGAACAGGACAGTCGCATCTGGCCCCTCCCCTTCTCCCTCCCGGTGTTAGTCGCTCCACTCCCATTGGGATTCAGGATGCCCGACATGCGGGTGTTTGATGGGAATTGTGATCCGCAGGATCACTTATATGAATTCAACGACCTGATGGAGCTCCACCAGGTCTCAGATTTGGCAAAATACCGGTTTTTGGCAGTAACCCTAACTTCTCATGCCAAACGGTGGCTCAGGTCGCTCCCAGCGGGATTGATCAGCTCGTGGCCTCAAATGAGCACGACATTCCTGAGACACTTTCAAGCGAACAGAAAGTTCTCAATGCCTTTGAGCTACCTCAACAACATAAGGCAAGAGAGGGATGAGTCCATCCAATCATATATAGATAGATTCCACAGAGAACTCAACAAAGTGGCTCACACTCCCGAGGAGTCTGTTCGGACTCTCATCATTGCAGGAGTTCGTCCACAAACCGACCTGTGGAAAGAGCTACAGGCTGAGGATGACGTTTCCCTCACCGGTTTTTACAATCTCGCAGAGAAGTATCTCCGTATTGAAAGTTTCGTAGCGGCACTCCACCGTCGCGATCGCGGCACCTCAGGCAGTATGCCCTGGTCGGGAAGAAAGAATGAGAGTTGATCGCAGATGGGCTCCTGACGATCAACGAAAAGGGAAGAAGCCACGCTATGAGCCTAAAAGGTCCTATGCCCCAGTTCCTCGTCGCAATCGCGATAGGAACAAATATACCCCCATTGAATGCATCTGTATCAGCCATTCTTCACAAATCAGAAGAGGCCAGCCTGCTCGGAGAACCTGAGCCCATGAAAAATCCCCCATCGGCCAGAAATAATAAAAAGTATTGCCGCTATCATCGGGACAAGGGGTACCATACCGATGAATGCCAAGCTCTCAAGCAGACGATCGAAAACCTTATCAAGCAGGGACATTTCAAGGAGTATATTGAAGACTCTGCTCCCTCACAAGAGAAAAATCAGGAGGAGCCAAGTAAGAAGCGTCGCGACCAGAAAAGAGTGTGCAACCTCAATTTAATTTTTGGAGGACCGCACTTCGTGGGGAACTCGCGAGGTGCCCAAGAAAGGTATGCTCGCGAGGCACAGCACGAGCCTATCAGAACGATGAGCGTGGCATAGCGACCACAAAAGGTTCGCCAGGAGGAGGAAATTTCCTTCTCCGAAAGGGATACGGCCTGGCTGCATCATCTTCACGATGATGCCCTTGTGATCACGCCCCTCATAAGACGGCATAATATCCAGAGGATGTTAGTGGATAACGGAAGTGCTGTGAACATCCTGTTCGCTTCAACTTTCGAAAGAATGAATTTGGACGCGGTCGATCCGAAGCCTGCCTTGTTCCCTCTGTATGGCTACACAGGGGACCACCTGCTCCCCAAGGGAACGATCTTACTCCCACTCACGTTGGGTGACTTCAATGAGGTGACTAGGGTAATTGAGTTCTTGGTCGTGGATTGCCCATTCGCCTTTAATGGAATCCTGGGCCGACCTCTGCTGAGACACTTCAAGGCAGTCACTTCAATATACCACTTGAAGATGAAGTTCTCCACCCCAAAGGGGATTGGGGAAGATAGCGGGTCTCAGCGCATATCTCGCGACTGCTATGTGAAAGCAGTGCAGATGGCGTGCAAAGGCAAAGGCACCTCACGCAGCAATCACAACCAGGCAATGGCGATTAGAAGGATCGAGCCACAGCCTGGCCCAACCGAGGATAATATAGATCCTCGCATTCAGGACTGCCCTTCCAGTGGGCTAGTTGAGGATCTGACTGAAGTACTGGTCGACCAGAACGAACCGAGCAGGGTGTTAAGGATCGGTAAAAATTTCAATCCCCAGCTCGCTACCGAACTGACCAGCTTCCTCAAGGAAAACATCAATGTGTTTGCATGGTCGCATGCAGATATGGTCGGGATCAGCCCGGGTATCATTTGCCATGCATTGAACATCGACAGTGAAGCCAAACTAGTTCACCAGAAAAGAAGAGCAATGGATCTTAAGCGGTATTGTAACATCTACTGAAAACTGTACAATGCATGCATAATAACAATAGAAAATTAGGCCCAAAGTTTTTCTTTTCATTAGTAAGCATGTGTCTTTTATACATAAAGAGTACTATTTACAAAAATGTATTTTAAAAGACAAAACAGGGGAAACAGTGTAGCTATTCCTCATTGCTTGCCGACGCCCCTCCGACCGCAACATCACCTAGAACCCTCGCATCCACAAAGGAAATAACGGGTGAGCACAAAATAATGCCTCAAGAAGTAAAACTTTCTCGTCTCGTCTCCCCGTATAAATAACTCTTAATTCTTTCCTTATGCTATTTCGATTTTGTTTCGTTCCTAATAACATCATAGCCTCGCCTTCCCGGGAGGTACTGAATGGCGTTCACACAAAGACCATCTCACTCTATGGCTATCGGGTGGAATTCACACAAGACCATCCCAACCCTCTTATGCTTACCGTGACGATCACCCGTCTTAGTGACACAAAGTGAGGAACTCAGCAACCTTCTTTCTAACTATCGGGTGGAGATCACCTAGCACCTACCCGCTTTCTCATGAATTTTGGGTAACGCTCACCAAGCATTTACCCGTTTCTAGTCACTATCGGGTGATGGTCACAAAGCATCAACCCGCTTCTACTAGCCGTTGGATGATGATCACAAAGCATCAATCTACATATCTCTTAACTAACCGGGTAGTGGTCACAAAGCATCTACCCATTTCTACTACTCATCGGGTGACGATCACAAAGCATCGACCCATCTCTCTAAGGGCTATTCGGATGATGATCACAAAGCATCAATCCGATTCCCATAACGGTCGGGTGATGATCACAAAGCATCATCCCAACTATACTACTCTTCTAATTTACTCTATTGTAGCATTTTTCAATGCTCTCTACCCTTAGAGTAATTTTACCCACTAAGCTCTCTACTCATAGGGTAATTGCATAAACCATTTCCTTACACTTTCTTAGGTCACTTTTCAATGCACAATTAGTGCCTATGGATGGTTCATCACTACTAATGCACTTATGAAATGCCAACATGCAATGTTGCAAGAATTAAGGTTCATTTCTCATACTCAAACCTCTATTAGGCATTTCATCAAACAACTCATGTGCACTATGAAACTCTATCATAGCCATGATTCTAAAACTTTTCTTAACCATCCAAAATGGGGAAAACCCCTTCACAAAGCCATAAAACCCGCCATAGAAAACACTTCCAAAAAGGGGATTCATAATACCCCTTAAATTCCACCTCAACTACCTTGCCAAACCAACAACCCATTTCTCAAATTTGCAAGGTATAAATAATCACAAAGCATAGAAATCCCTATTTAATCCTTCATACATGCTATAATACATGCATATCACATACATACATCATTTCTATCAAAACCCTAATCAAGAAAATTCATAAATCTCAACTTGGGTTGGGTTTTACTTACTTGCTATGTAGAGACTTCACAAATCCTTCCTTTCACTTGCTTAGCTTGACTTTTCCTCTAATCTTAACCAAAAGAAGGAAAACCCTCAAATTTCAATATGGGTTAAAACTCCCAAATCACACAACTTAAGTAGAGATCCTTACCTTAGGAAGCCTTAGGTTACTTTTCCACCCCAAATCACTTCAAAACCCCTTGGAATACCTTGATCAAAAGAGAAGAGAAGTTGAGAGGAGTAAGGATGGGAAGTCACGTTTGAGAAGAAGAAATGAGGGGTTTCTTTGATTCTAATTCCTTTTAATGAAATACATCCCAAAGCATTCCCATTTTGCCCTTATTCTTCTTTGGGAATTCCATCCATATCCTTTGATTCATTACAAACTCACCCCTAACTCAACCTATTCTCCATGAAATATCCTTACAATTAACTCCCCACTTTTCCTGCTAATTAGGGGTAGAAAGGTCAAATTGCCCTTAAGGAAGAAAATATCTAAAACTCAATCAACAATTTATTCGGGTTGTCGCCGCGGCGAAGAAACTGTCAGCCGCGGGGCGAAACCGTCTGCAGCCTTCCCCGAGGCTTAACCTCTCTTCGCCGGCGAAGATTCTTCTTCGCCCGGCTAAGCACCTCAGATCAAATTCTTCTCGTTTTCAACCAATTTCAGGGCAACCATTCAACACAACACTAACTCAACTCAAAATAAGAGCGAAAGAGGAAACAGTAACAACGTACCTCAAGCGGGGCGTTACAATTCTCCCCCCCTTAAAAGAATTTCGTCCCCAAAATTCATGCAAATAACTCTGGGAAACGATTCTGCATGTCCCGTTCTACTTCCCAAGTGGCCTCTTCCACTTTGTGATTCCTCCAAAGGACCTTAACTAGCGGAACACTCTTGTTCTGAAGTTCTTTAACCCTTCGATCCAAAAATCCGAATCGGACGTTCTTCATATACTAGATTCTCTCATACTTCAACGCCTTCTACACTCGTAACATGGAGGGATCACTTACATACTTTCGTAGCATCGAGACATGGAAGACATCGTGGCACCCCGTCCCAAGCTAGGTGGTAATGCCAATCTATAGGCCACCTTCCCACTCGTTGCAAGACCTCAAAAGGACCTACATACCTCCTGCTAGTTTCCTTTGTTTCCAAAGCGCATTACTCGCTTGTAAGGGGAAACTTTCGAAATACTTTATCGCCCACTTGGAATTCTACCTCTTTCCTCTTCAAATCGGCATAACTCTTCCTCGATCTTGGGCTTGTTTCATTCTATTTTTGACTAACTTCACATCTTCTACTAGCTTCAGTCATCTCGCCCAAGAGCGGTACTAACTCATCTCTTTCTCCTACTTCATCCCAATGAAGCGGAGACCTACACCGTCTACCATACAAAGCCTCATAAGGCGCCATTCTAATTGTAGACTCGATAATCGTTGTTGTAGGCAAATTCCACTAAGGGTAACATCTCATGCCAGATACTCGTAATCCATGCAACAGCTCTCAACATATCCTCGAGCACCCTGATTCGTCCCTCCCTCGGTTTGGCCATCTGTCTGAGGATGATAGGCAAGATGTAATGCTAAACGGGTACCCAAACTCCTCTCAGAAACTTGTCCGTAATGAAACAACTGAATCTCTATCGATACTATAGTCTTGGGCACACCATGCAATCCGACTATCTCCTCGAGGTAAATCGGGCCAACCGACCAGAGTGGGTACTATCCTTTACTCGGGAGGAAATGGGCTGATTTGGTTAACCTATCCACAATCACCCATATAGCATTATACCCTCTCTCGTACTGGGAGACCCGTGATAAAATCCATCGAAATGCTCTCCCATTTCCACTGGGATACTCAATGGGTGAAGCAACCTGACGGCCGTTGGTGTTCTCGCTTTCACCCGCCGATGTTAGGCATTTAGTCACAAACTCGCAATGTCTTTCTTCATACCCGACCACCAATAGCCTTTCTTGATATCCCGATACATCTTGGTTGCTCCCGGATGAGCTGTACGGTGTGTCATGAGCCTCCATAAGAATTTTTCTGTTTCAACTCCTCATTTGGAGGAATGCACAACCGATTTCTAAAATAGAGGACACCATCTCTCACAAAGAACTCGATGTCTTGCCCTCATGCACTTGCCGCATCAAGCTTTCCCGACACCACTCATCTCCGCCATTTGCTTTTCTCTAATTTCCTCTAGTAAAGAGGACTGCACTCTTAGGTCGGCAATTCGTCCCAAACCACTTCAATCTGCTCCTTAGACAAATCTTCTATTAACTCTTTCTCCTGTAAGCCGGAAAACATGGGCTTTTCTACTCAAAGCATCGGGCTACTACATTGGCCTTCCCTGGCTTGATACTTGATCTCACAATCATAATCCTTGACCACTCTAACCACCTTCTCGCCTCATATTCAACTCCTTTTGAGAAGAAGTACTTTAGACTCTTATGATCGGTGTAGATATTACTCTTCACACCATAAAGGTAAGTGCCTCCAAATCTTTAAAGCAAAGACCACACCGCTAACTCTAAGTCATGCGTAGGGTATCTCGGTCTCGTACTCTTTCAATTGACGAGAAGCATAAGCTATAACCCTACCTAATCGCATCAACACAGACCAAGTCCCCGCAAAGAGGCTCAGATAAATGTCATAATCTACACCCTCCCGTGGTAACACTAGCACAGGAGCCGATGTTAGCCTCTTCTTCAACTCTTGAAAGCTTTCACATGTCATGACTGCATAAAAGCGGAGTCTTCGCTTTGGTAAGAGTCCACAATCTGCTTTCGCCAATCAGACCTCCGCTACAAATCGCCGGTAGAACCTCCGCTAAGCCTAAGAAACTCCCGATTTCCTTCACTGCTCTCGCCGCCACCTCAGATTGCTCGCACTTTACTTAGATCTACCGAAATCCCTTCCTTTGATACGGTATGACCCAAGAATATCACTTGGTTAAGCCAAAACTCACACTTGGAAAATTTAGCACACAACTTCTTTTCTCTCAAATTGCAATACTAATCTCAAGTGTTTCTCATGTTCTTCTTGACTTTGAGTAAATCGAATGTCGTCGATGAAGACAACAATGAACTGATCCAAGTACTCATGAAATACCGCTCATCAAGTCCATAAAAACCGTGGGGCATTAGTCAAGCCAAAAGGCATCACTACAAATTCATAATGCCCGTATCTTGTACGAAAGGCGCCTTAGCCACATCTTGCTCAACCACTCCTACTTGATGATACCTGACCTCAAATCAATTTTTGGAGAACACCGCGCTCCTTTCAACCGATCAAAAAGGTCATCTATCCGGGGTAGTGGGTACTTATTCTTCATCAGCCTTTATTCGCTCCCTATAATCAATACACATCCTTAGTGATCCATCCTTCTTTTTCACAAACAGATTGGAGCTCCCCAAGGGGAATGACTTGGTCGGATAAAGCCTTTATCTAAAAGCTCTTGGAGTTGCTTCTTTAGTTCTTGAGCTCACCCGGGGCCATTCGATAAGGGGCTTTAGATATTGGTGTCCTCCCCCGGTGCTAGTTCGATACTAAACTCTACCTCCCTCTCGGAGGCAAACCCGTAACTTTTCCGGAAATACATCTAGGAAGTCTCGAACTACGCACCCTCTGAATCTCTAACCTGGGAACATCACCACTTTGCACTACATGGGCAATATAACCCGAACACCCCTTTCTCAACATCTTCCCGGCTTTCACATTACTAATCAAGATGCTCAACCTGATGGCCTTCTCCAAAACTAAACTTATCTCCATTATCAAGGTTAAACCTCGCCTTCTTTTTTTCGACACCAATCTCTACTCCATATCTCCCTAGGAAGTCCATGCCCGGAATCACATCAAAATCGGGCATATCGAAAACTATTAAGTCAACGATTAACTCTACCCTCGGATCACTAAGACTCTCTTAACAAAATCTCTTGAGTCACAACACTAACCCCATCGGGTAGTTCTATCTTAATGGGTTGTGGTCGCTTTTAGTAGGTTTCAAACCTAATCTCTCAAGCATCCCATAAGATATAAACGAATGGGTAGCACCCAATCAATTAAAGCATATAAAGGGACCGCATGAAATAATAATCGACCAAGAATGGCCGATGGATCGCCTCGCTTCACCTCGTGCCACAAGAAACACTCGCATTCGCAGCACCTCCCGAACCCCTCCCCGAGTGGTTGGAAGAGGAGCTTACAATCTCTCATCATGTGCCCTGGCTGCCGGCACCTATAACACACTCTCTGATCCCTCAAACACTCTCCCGGGTGATTCTTCCCGCATTTAGGGCAAGGAGGAAACCCTTCCGTCCGAGGTCGCTTATTCTTCCACTCTTTTCTATTCTGCCTATACTGAAACTTCTTCTTCTGATTCTTCATGTCTTTACCCTTCACATCCTCATGTTTCTCTCTATGAGGAGCGGAGGGTAGCTCCTTCCTCCCTCCCTGCCGAGGATCCTACGGGGAAGATTTTATTCTCAAAAATCTCCGCCTTCATCGCCCGCCTCAAAGCCTCACTATAATTCCGAGGAGGGTTGGAGCTTGTCATAATATCCCGGGCTATCTCCGGCTTCAATCCATGCACAAATTTATCCCTTCTCAAGGCCGAGTGCTAACTATTCCCTGCAAACCTTGCAAAGAGCATTGAACTTCACCGAGTATTCTTTTCATAGCTAGTCCCTTGTCAGATCGATAAATTCTTGGACCTTCTCATGAACTTGGTCCTCTGCTCTATACTCACCTCAAACTCTTGCCTAAACTCTTCCCACGTCCATTATCTGCCGCCGTGAGTTTCTTCCATTAATTCCCACCAAATTCGGGCATCACCCCGAAACAAGAAACTCGTATACCGGATCTTCTCCCGTCCGACATGGGAAATAAACTCGTGGCTCGCTCTACCGACCCAAGCCACTCTTCGCTATCACCGGATCGTAGTACCCTTAAACTCGAGGGTTGATGCCGACTGAGAGACCGTGAATCGGTTCAACTCGTTTCTGCACCGGGGAGGTACCGCTTTGTCCTCTTTCGACATGCGTAATCGGGCGGTACTCGAACAGGGGTACAACTCTCCCCCGAAGTTTCCGCCATAACTTGTAATAATTCCCTCCCCCGGATTCTAGCTTCATCCAAGGAAGGGGGTGTAGACTCTGGTGGGTTAGAAGGTTCTCCTTCATTCACCACACCTTTACCGCGATTCCGATAACTACGCCTCATCTACAAAATGATCACACTAATAAACTCAAGGAACAATTGCTATAAGGAAAGAATTACTCACACAATGGGTTAGAGGACGCCGTGGCGATGAGAATAGTACACCTGCTCAATCCCAAAATCATTGCTCGATACCAAAAAATGTAACATCTACTGAAAACTGTACAATGCATGCATAATAACAATAGAAAATTGGGCCCAAAGTTTTTCTTTTCATTAGTAAGCATGTGTCTTTTATACATAAAGAGTACTATTTACAAAAAATGTATTTTAAAAGACAAAACAGGGGAAACAATGTAGCTATTCCTCATTGCTTGCCGACGCCCCTCCGACCGCAACATCACCTAGAACCTCCCGCATCCACAAAGGAAATAACGGGTGAGCACAAAATAATGCCTCGCAAGTAAAACTCTCTCTCTCTCCTCCCCGTATAAATAACTCTTAATTCTTTCCTTATGCTATTTCGATTCTGCTTGCTCCTAATAACATCATAGCCTCGCCTTACTGGAGGTACGGCCGAATGGCGTTCACACAAAGACCATCTCACTCTATGGCTATCGGGTGGAATTCACACGGCACCAACCCGCTTCTTAGTGACTACCGAGCGAGGATCACAAAGCACCAACTCGGTTCTTTCTAACTATCGGGTGGAGATCACCTAGCACCTACCCGCTTTCTCATGAATTTTGGGTAACGCTCACCAAGCATTTACCCGCTTTCTAGTCACTATCGGGTGATGGTCACAAAGCATCAACCCGCTTACTAGCCGTTGGATGATGATCACAAAGCATCAACCTACATATCTCTTAACTAACCGGGTAAGTGGGTCACAAAGCATCTACCCATTTCTACTACTCATCGGGTGACGATCACAAAGCATCGACCCATCTCTCTAAGGGCTATTCGGATGATGATCACAAAGCATCAATCCGATTCCCATAACGGCCGGGTGATGATCACAAAGCATCATCCCAACTATACTACTCTTCTAATTTACTCTATTGTAGCATTTTTTCAATGCTCTCTACCCTTAGAGTAATTTTACCCACTAAGCTCTCTACTCATAGGGTAATTGCATAAACCATTTCCTTACACTTTCTTAGGTCACTTTTCAATGCACAATTAGTGCCTATGGATGGTTCATCACTACTAATGCACTTATGAAATGCCAACATGCAATGTTGCAAGAATTAAGGTTCATTTCTCATACTCAAACCTCTATTAGGCATTTCATCAAACAACTCATGTGCACTATGAAACTCTATCATAGCCATGATTCTAAAACTTTTCTTAACCATCCAAAATGGGGAAAAACCCCTTCACAAAGCCATAAAACCCGCCATAGAAAACACTTCCAAAAAAGGGGATCCATAATACCCCCTTAAATTCCACCTCAACTACCTTGCCAAACCAACAACCCATTTCTCAAATTTGCAAGGTATAAATAATCACAAAGCATAGAAATCCCTATTTAATCCTTCATACATGCTATAATACATGCATATCACATACATACATCATTTCTATCAAAACCCTAATCAAGAAAATTCATAAATCTCAACTTGGGTGGGTTTTACTTACTTGCTATGTAGAGACTTCACAAATCCTTCCTTTCACTTGCTTAGCTTGACTTTTCCTCTAATCTTAACCAAAAGAAGGAAAACCCTCAAATTTCAATATGGGTTAAAACTCCCAAATCACACAACTTAAGTAGAGATCCTTACCTTAGGAAGCCTTAGGTTACTTTTCCACCCTAAATCACTTCAAAACCCCTTGGAATACCTTGATCAAAAGAGAAGAGAAGTTGAGAGGAGTAAGGATGGGAAGTCACGTTGAGAAGAAGAAATGAGGGGTTTCTTTGATTCTAATTCCTTTTAATGAAATACATCCCAAAGCATTCCCATTTTGCCCTTATTCTTCTTTGGGAATTCCATCCATATCCTTTGATTCATTACAAACTCACCCCTAACTCAACCTATTCTCCATGAAATATCCTTACAATTAACTCCCCACTTTTCCTGCTAATTAGGGGTAGAAAGGTCAAATTGCCCTTAAGGAAGAAAATATCTAAAACTCAATCAACAATTTATTCGGGTTGTCGCCGCGGCAAGAAACTGTCGCCGCGCGAAACCGGCCCTCCAGCCTTCCCCGAGGCTTCAACCTCTCTTCGCCGCGGCGAAGACTTCTTCGCCCGCCAGCACGGCAGACGAAATTCTTCGTTTTCAACCAATTTCGAGGGCAACCATTCAACACAACACTAACTCAACTCAAAATAAGAGCGAAAGAGGAAACAGTAACAACGTACCTCAGCCGGGGCGTTACAGTATGCCGCCTTAAAGTTAGAGGTGGATAACCTTCTCCGAAGCGGGTCCATCCAAGAGGCACTCTATCCGACCTGGGTTGCTAACCCGGTTCTGGTAAAGAAGTCCAATGGCAAATGGCGAACCTGTGTGGACTTCAGCGACCTCAACAAAGCCTCTGTCCATAAAGACGCTTCCTCTACCAAGAATCGACAGCCTGTGGATGCCACCTCGGGGCATGAGCTGCTAAGTTTCATGGACGCGTACTCGGGATACAATCAAATTCTGATATACGCATCGGATGAAGAGCATACATTTTTCATTACAACGGGATCGTATCGTCACAAAGTTATGCCTTCCGGCCTCAAGAACGCTGGTGCAACTTACCAGCGATTGGTTAACCGAATGTTCTCCGAACAGATAGGCAGATCGATGGAGGTCTACGTAGACGACATGCTGGTGAAGTCGCATGTCACTTTAGATCACGTAGCACATCTCTCTGAGATGTTTGGCATCCTTCGGCAGTATCGAATGAAGTTGAACCCCCTCAAATGTTCATTCGAAGTATCCTTGGGAAAGTTCCTAGGGTACATGGTTAACCAGTGGGGAATTGAGATCAACCCCGAAAAAATCCAAGCTCTCCTCGATATGAAGAGCCCGACCAACAAAAAACAGGTCATGAGCCTGAAGGGGCATATAGCGGCGCTAAGTCATTTCATATCGAGGCTAATAGATAGCTACTTGCCATTCTTTAATGTACTCAGGGCCAATAAGAAGTTCGAATGGACTTCCGAATGCGAACAAGCCTTCTAGAGAATAAAGGAACACCTCGGAAAGCCACCGCTTCTGTCCAAACCTCTCCCGCAGGAAACCCTCCTTTTGTACCTGTCTGTCTCGTAGTTCGTGATCAGTGCAGCATTAGTTCGGGAAGAGAACAGAATGCAATGGCCAGTATATCACACGGGCAAGCGTCTGTTGGATGCCAAGATGCGGTATCCAGAAATAGAGCGATTAGCCTATGCCTAGCTGATTGCTTCCCAAAAGTTACGACCTTACTTCCATGCCCATACAGTTTACGTATTGACAAATTACCTGCTCAAGCAGTCCAAAAACCAGAGGCGTCGGGTAAATTGCTCAAATGGGCCATAGAACTCAGCCAGTTCGATCTCCATTACAAACCAAGAGTAACTATTAAAGGGCAGGTTGTTGCTGACTTCATATATGAGTTCTCGCATCATCCAGCGAACGAGTCGGAACAGCCCACCGAAGTCATCTAGGAAACTGTTCAAAATCTCTCGAATGGACCCTCTACGTCGATGGATCATCGAACAAAAAGAGGCCCGGAGCTGGTCTTCTTCTTGTTGAGTCCTGAGGGGGCTCGCATTCATGGCATTCTCCAGTTCGGTTTCAAAGCAACTAATAATGAGGCCAAGTATGAAGCTATGCTCACTGGACTCAGGTTGGCCAGGGAGATGGGCGCGACCGCGATCAGCATCCACAGCGACTCCATGCTGGTCGTTAACCAGATTTTGGGAGAGTACCAAGCCAAGGAAGATAACATGATCAATTATCTAAAGGAAGCCAAGGCCGCACTCGAGCCGTTCAAACACTTCATGATCACTCAGATTCCCAGAGAAAACAATTCTGTGGTGGACGCCTTGGCAAGGATAGCCTCATTATTGGACTCAGATGCACCAGAGAATATTCCTGTTCGATTCATCAAAATCCCTAGTGTTAGCCCGATCGAACAGGCCATGAATGTAACAGGTATAGACTCTTGGATGACCCCCATTATTCAGTATCTCAAAGATGGGACCCTACCTGACGACAAGGTCGAGGTAAGAACTCTGCGAACAAGATCTACCCGTTACACCCTCATCGGAGATCAGCTGTACAAGCGAGGGTTCAGCATCCCTCTCCTCCGATGTGTAAATAATGAAGAGGCGGATTATATCATGAGAGAGATACACGAAGGGATTTGCGGTAATCACACCGCTGTATGATCTCTTGCTAACAAAGTTGTTCGCCAAATGTACTACTGGCCTCTGATCCAGGAAGACACCTAGAACTTTGTCAAGCGGTGTGATAAGTGTCAACGGTTCGTGAACATACCACGAGCTCCCTCCCACGAACTAATAACAATGACTAGCCCCTGGCCTTTTTCCATGTGGGGGATCGATCTCATCGGTCCCATGCTTGTCGGAAAGGGGGAGTCAAATATGTTGTGGTCGCGATAGATTACTTCACCAAATGGGTAAAAGCCGAACCGCTAGCCACGATAACGACCAGAAAGCTCAAAGACTTCATTTTCAAGAATATCGTGTGCCGCTATGGAATTTCTCATACCCTCATCTCGAATAATGGGAAACAGTTCGACAACGAGGAATTCAAGTAGTTCTGTGACGAGCTGGGCATCTATAAAAAATTCACCTCACTCACAAGACCGTAAGCAAATGGCCAAGTTGAAGCTGTCAACAAAACCATCAAGCACACTCTGAAGGCCAAACTTGGCGCAGCCAAAAGAAATTGGGCCGACGACCTCCCCGAAGTCCTATGGGCGTACAGAACAACTCTAAGAACCTCCACCTCAGAAGCACCTTTTTCGCTAGCATACAAATGCGAAGCGATGATCCCTATAGAGGTAGGAACTGGTTCACTTCGGAGGGACCTGTACAACGAGGCCGACAACAAAGCACTTATGAGAGCAAGCCTAGACCTTGTTGAAGAACATCGTGGTAAGGCTTTGCTAAGGATAACAACTTACCAGCAACACGCGAAGAGGTTCTTCGACTCAAAGGTCAGATGAAGAGACTTCTAGGTCGGCGATCTTATGTTAAAGGAAGTTCTTCTCGGAACCAGGGAACCAAGTGCGGGAGTGTTAGGACCAAACTGGGAAGGTCCATACCGCATTGACAAAGTGATAAGACCGGGAACTTATCATCTCAAAAGGCTAAATGGTTCTAAGGTACCCCGAGCTTGGAATGCTGAGCACCTTCGACCATACTATCGTAATTCTGAACTCAGTTTTCCTTGTAAATTAATTTCTGATCTTTGTAAATCATTTCCTTGTAAAGTGATTATTTTGTGCGTTTGAAGCAATCTTCGCATGTAAACTTGTTCGTGCAAATGTGTTATGTTATCACACTTGTTCCAATGATGTAAGCAATCAGGAAGTACTCATGTATGATAAAACGAACAGAAATTGTAAAAACAAAAAAGCATTTCATTAATGAGGAGTACAGCAAGCAAAATGGCATTGACTGTAAGCCCTAATCTAGCTCCTAGAGGACCGACCTCATCGTCCTAGGGCTGATCGATTGAAGGTTTATCTGAGGCATGTCCCGAATCTCCTGCTCGGGAGGTCGCCGCTTCATCATCCTCCCGTGCCATGGACATAAGTGTCTCCCGCCAGTCTTTCGAGAGGTTGGACATATCAAGCTGCGGATTCTTGGGTCGCAAGGCATAAATTGACTCGATTGCCCATTTGGCAGCCTTTTCCTCGACCTCGGCAGCCTGATTCTGCATCTCCTCTGTCAAGGAAGCAACTTTTCCTTGAGTTTTCTGAAGTTCAACTTCGAGAGCTTGCCTTCGCTTCTCGAAGGCGTCCCTCTCTTGTTCTATTCGCAAGGCCTGCAGAGAGGTCCCTTTGAGCTCCTGGTCCTTCTCCCCGACTCCTTGGAGAGTCTGGCTATGGTCCTTTGTAACTCCTTTACTTCCTCTTCATGCTTCTCGAGCTGCGCTTTTTAGAAGTTTACCGTACAAAGAGTTGCATCTCTTTCGTTCAGATACCTATTCGCTGACTCAAAAGACAGGTTTCTCTCTATTTCGGCGGCTTCCAGGCTTCGCTTGAGCGCTATGTTCTCTTCCTTCAGAGCAACATCTCCTTTTGCGGCTCCCAATTGAACCTTCTCCATGGACATTCGCATGGAAAGAAGAGCCTGCGAACAAAGAAAGATAGAGTTAGCTAATCAAAAGAAGCTAAGGGAAGTCCTCGCCGAGGACAGTTCGTTCAACTTGCTTAAGTGTTAGACCGATGTGGACATTAGGTCCATGTCGCTGGAACCTGCGAACTGCTCGAATGATTCGGAAAGTCTACATTCCAATAAGGTGTAGACCACCGGCTGCAGGTACTCCGACAGGTTCCCCAGCGAGTCCAACACTAGGGTCTCTTTCTTTGCGTCTTCCGCAGCGGTGGTTTCGCTTATCGGTTTTTTGCCGACCTCCGTCCGACGTCCTTCTGCAACCTCTTTTGCTGATCGCCTTTAGATTCGGTCTCTGACTCTTCGACCTAAATCTGCTTCCTCTTCTTTCGCTGAGCCGTTGTCTTCAGCCTCAGGCGAGCAGGCGATGGCTAGAGACCTTCGTGGTTCATATTGGTGCGTCATCTGGCGGTTGTGCCTAAGAAGTTTCGAAAGGTCGCGCCGGTAGGCCTGATGTTGCGCCGGCCAGAGCCTGGGGAACAACAGAGCAAATGTCGATCGCCTTAGCTTTTCTTGTCAAAGGAAAGGAAACAACCTTCATGTGTCGCCTGAGCTTCTTGAAGCTGTGGTTGCTTGCATGCAAAGCATCATTAGCAAAGATATCTCATTTCGTGACCAAAAAATGACCAGTTGGCAGGACACTCAACGGGGGCTCTAACAATGCATTTGCGTTGAAGAAACCGTATTTTCGCAAATTCGCTATCGTCACAAGTTTCTTCATGTCGCGCTTGTCCTCGGGTAGGGAGCCGAAATGCATGATCCTTCTTCTATCGAAGAGCAGCCCCAAGTCAGTCGTCTTGTTAACTGTCAGAAAGGAATTAGGTCGTTAGAAAAAGCACATTTCGAATGTAATAAACTTGATAAAAAAAAAAAAAAAAAAAAACTTCGTTTCGTAGGCCCTCGCATTGCTAGGATAACTGTGTATCCCATCGGCGATAGTAGGTCGCCTGGATAAGTAATAAGAATCCTTGTCCTTGCTCTTTTTCAAAAAATACGAGCACCCGAGCTCCATCTCGGTCAGCTTGCCCAACCAGTTCTCATGGCAGGCGATGTACATTGCAACGGCAATGACGTATACGTTCAAAGACAACTGCATTGGCGAGACCCCGAAGTGGTCCAAAAGCGACCTGATGAAAGGGTGGAAAGGGATCAGTCCCCCACCCTTGATGATCTCCTTGGAAATCGTGGCCAGACCATTTAACAAGTATCGCGATGAGTGCGTCACGTCGAGGAAAACGTCCACCTCAATACCGTATTGTTTTATAACCCTCTCGAGCTCATCCCCGGTAAGTACTGAGAAAACCTTAGAAGGGATACTTGGAGCACCCTGCGAGGACGAATCGGTTCCCTGCTTGGATCTGGTTGTTGGGGGTCCATTTTGCCAGTCTGCAAAAGCGACAAGCATAAGGGTCCTTTAGCCGTCGTACGTTATTTCGTACGATGACGTGGAGGGAAACAAACTCCCTAAATCCCAAAGAAAACCCTAACAGCATGATTCAAGCCGCCATTCATGGCTCGAACCCGACACAGGCATCTCGTCTCCGATGGGCTACCGGAAGACAGACGCTAATTAAGCATGGAAAATAAGGAAACAAAAACAGAGAAAAGTTCTTACCTCTCTGAATATGAGAACAGCTTCTACTTCGAATACCGAAAAAATGCTGGCTTGCAAGACAAAGGTTCCAAGTTTGCAAAAATTTTTTACTTTCTGAGAAAAAAACTCTGATGACGTTGCCTGAGAAAGATTTGAGTTTTATATCGCACGAACCGACGTTTGGTTTTCTCGGAATCGAAATGATGTTTGGGCGGCAAAGGCTTCTCACCATTGATCACGGCCACGTGTCACTCATCAGCGGGGAAGAGTGAGCGTCACGAATGAAGAAAGTCAAATCTTTATCTTTCCGTTGAGAAGCTCAAACGACGACTATCTGTCTCTCTCAAAGCATTAATTGCGCCTCAATCTGCATTTAATGCTTTGATAAGGGGTGTCGTTTCAACACGCCACGCATTTAATATCCTAATAAAGCGTACTGTGTTAGCGTACAACGCATTTAATGCATCTGGCTAGCACTTATCCCACACAAGGCACACCTGTCAACGCAGAGACTGTTTCATTAAATGCGCCCATATCAAAAGCACAACAGGTGACGTCTGACGAAATCAAGTCGCTCGTCCTCTGCAAACAATGATCATGCAAGGTCGTGTTCGCAAAAAAGTGCCATCCCGACCGACTTCCAAACAGGTCAGAGTCATCAGAATTTCCAAGAATCATCCAATTGCGGCATGACTTGTAGTTTCCAAGGTTCGATTCTCAAACCTTAAAAACTAGGGGACTTTTGTTATGCCCGGGAAAATAGGGCTAATGTGGCGCCCGGTTAAGTGCAAAGGATCAGACTTCGGGAAGAGTTCAATGACATTCTGGCACAGCTGCGTCGTGTGATCGTGGGAACACCCACAGCTTGCTTCCGTTAGAATGGTGGGTGCACGTCATGCCAGCCAGAAGCTGTGATAATCCCGCGTGTCCAGTCTCTGCCCAAAATCACGTGAATTACTATAGAAAATGGGTAATGTGACATAAAGAAGGATCTGCACGGATCATCCCACCAACTTTCAGATTCAGTGATCATTACCTCAAGGCATCCCACTATAAGTTGAGGGCTCCTCTCTCATTAAAGGGATTCGCACATTTTTACTCTTGACCAGTCTATCTCTCTCTCTAGAAAAGACAACATTATATTCTTTGTATTACAATTATAAAGTCAGTCAGCTAACGCGACCTGACCTTTATCATTAATACAAACATCAGTGAACGTAGGACTTGCTATCTTAGCATCCGAACCACTCTAAAAACTATCCTATTTGCATTTACTATCTTTCTCCCTTACATTCACGTGTGTCTTTTGGACTAGTTCAACATTTCATACGTGCGTTTCGTTGGTGTCAAAATCACGCATCAACACATATATATAACAAAAGATAATTACTAGTATAAACCTTCCATATTCCATAAAAATAAACTTTGAGATATGGAGAATAATGGGCATAACATCAAATCCTTGAAATAAAAAAAAAAAGTGGGAATTGCTTGGAGATGAAACAAATAATATTATATTCTTTAACTAGTATCAAAGCAAAACTTTAATTTGCTTGGATGGGAAGTATAGCATAAAAGAGTGTATACAAGTACACCAAATGAAATCCCAATTTCTCATCTTTCTCCAAGCAATTACCAAAACTTTACCAATATCTGAGTATGGCTGAAATGGTTGGTTCAACATTCATCAACCAATTGACTTCGATCCTTCATCAAGAAACAGAAGAAGGGGTGCAATCTGTCACTGGTGTTGAAGTCTTCAAATTTATCAAAAATTTCCTTGCCGTTCAAGATCTCGTTGCTGATGCTGAATTCGAAGTAGCGATGAAAAAAGACAATGCTGTTGGCGAGGAGTTCAACAAACTTAAAGGCACGTTGTATGATGTAGAAGATGCATTGGATAAGTGGAGCACAGCGGCTGGAAAATTACAGGTAGCGGAAGCTGATCAGAGTTCTTTGAAGCCTTTCCTGAGAATGCCGGTATGTAACTTCAATAACTCTTCCTATCTACATCATTATAGACGTGTTTTTCTGCGATGTGAGATAGGTTTCAAGATAAAAAGTCTTAGCAAAACACTAGGAGATGTTATTAATAGCTCGAACTTGAAGCAGGGCCACAGAGAAATAAAAAGACCTAAAAATGTTGTTGATTTAGTATATGAAAGAAATCAGGAGAAGGAAGATAATAAAATAGAACCAGAACTTTATGGAAGAGATAAGGAGATAAAAGAAATGATAGGAAAAATAGATAGGTTTTGTAAGAATCAGGGTACTAGTCCAAATTCTTCAGAATCAACCATCTCTATTATTCTTATAGAAGGGCAAACTGGAATTGGTAAGACAATCTTCGCTCAACGAGTGTTTAATGATGACACAGTCAAAACCATGCCATTCGAGAAAAGAATATGGGTATCGGTGTCTCATCCTTTAGATAAGCTAAAAGTTGCCAAAAAAATCCTATAATCTCTAAGAGGGGCTAAATCAAGATTAACTGAATTTGATACTGTGGTAAATCACATAAGTCAATTTGTAGAAGGAAAGAAGTTTCTTCTTGTCTTAGATGATATTAGAAGTGATCATAAAGAATCAGGTTATTGGAAAAAAATGATTACCTCTCTTGAGTCTGGTTCTAAAGGAAGCGTAATTTTAATAACCACATGTGAGGATGTCATAGAGATGTTAGAAATGCCTAACAAAGAAAAGTTCATGTTAGGTAAACTGTCGGAAGATGATTGTTTGTTATTGCTTAAGCAAAATTCAGTAATTGATAACCAGACTAAAGATGGAGATCAAGAATTCAAAGGAATTGGTACAGAAATCATAAAAAAGTGTATGGGGTTGCCGATTAATGTAAATATTTTAAGAGGCCTCTTGTGCTTTAAGAAAACAGTTGAAGAGTGGAAAATTGTCTTGAGCATGTTGAATAAGGAACAATCCGTAGAAAGACTACCTTTATCATTGAGCTACTATAATTTGCCTTCCATGTTGAGGAAATGCTTGATATATTGTGCTATCTTTCCGAAAAATTATGAGATAGAGAAAGATCGATTAATCAAGTTATGGATGGCTCAAAATTATCTTAAAGTAGACGGAAGAGAAGATATGGAAGTCATTGGAGAAAAGTATTTTGAACATTTAAAAATGCACTCCTTTTTTTATGATTTTCCAGAAAATGATGGTGATGGTCATATAATAAAGTTCAAGATACATAATATAGTGCATGATTTTGCTGATTCTCTTGCAGAGGAATGTTCTATTATAAAGATTCCTGGTTCTGTTGAATCTGAAGATCATTACTCTGATAAAAAATTTCAACATTTAATGATAATGTATGAAAATGGGGTCTCATTTCCTAGGTCCCTTTATAGGCAGATAAAATTACGTAGCCTAGTGATTGAGACTAGTAGTCATTATATGATTGATGTAAATCTAGGCAAATTATTTGATAAGCTTACATGTTTGAGGACATTGGATTTGAGAAACCATGACAACGTTTGGTATAAGCTAATAAATAGAGTTCCAAGACGAATAAAAAAGTTGGTGCATTTGAGGTATTTTAATTTGTCTGGTAATAAAAAGATAAAAGAGTTGCCAGAAACATTGTGTGAGTTATATAACTTGCAAACCTTAGAGCTTAGTCGATGCACCAATCTCAAAAAATTGCCGCAAGGGATCGGAAAATTAGTCAACTTAAGGCATTTAGTGAACAATGAGACTTCACTAACTTACATGCCTAAAGGAATTGAGAGATTAACTCGTCTTCGAACATTGAGCGAATTCATTGCAAGTGATGATGATCATGTTGCTGAAGCAAGTATCCTTGAATGTCTGAAAGATTTGACTCACCTTCAAGGGTCTCTTAGCATAATGATGATTGGAAATGTGAAAGATATTTTTAAAGATGGAAAGGCAGAACTCAAAAAAAGGGGAAACCTTCTGGGACTGCGTCTGAGCTTCAAAAATTATGAAGATACTAAGAGGTTGAATAAAGAAGGTGAGTTCAAAGCTCTTGAATACTTGGAACCACCTCCAAGTTTAGAGAGATTAGAGATAGTTTACTACGAAGGTGTCACTATGTCCACATGGATAACGTCCTTAAGTAAACTGCGAAAGATGTCGTTAGGGCCTTGCATGAATCTTAAGCAGTTGCCTTGTTTAGGGAAATTACCATGTCTTGAATCCCTCACTATACGAGGTATGAGGAGTGTGAAAACTGTAGGTAATGAATTTCTGGGAATAGAAAATAATGGCACAACGTTATCATCATCGAATAGCGTCTTCCACAAATTGAAGACACTGAAATTTCAAAAAATGAAGGAATGGGAAGAGTGGAATGATGGGATTTCAGAGAAGACACAAAAAATCATGCCATGTCTTTCTTCTTTGACAATTGAATTCTGCCCCAAGTTAAAGAAACTTCCAAGCTACATACAAGCTTTTGAAGGGAAGATCATCAACTCATTCCCTCTTCTAGAAGATAACAGACAAGAACAGTATAAAACACTCACAATTCAAACTTCAGTAGACCACAGGTACTTTCTCATGCTTCTCTTGTTCTAGATAGATCTTAGTTGCAAAACTCATTTTCATTCTGTTTTATTTATAAACTCAGTTTCTTCTTTTCTGCAATGCCATATGGCTCTAGTGGAAGAATCATTCCTGTATCAGACAAAGTTTCAGATTCTGATTCGGATTGATGCAGCGAAACAAGTTCAACATGTCATGGATTTCTTGAAGAATTAAAGCCAGCAGAGGATGATGTATATATTATACAAGCATTTGAGGGAGAGGATTTGTGGATGTTACTGTCTTATGTGGCTAGATGCTTTTTCACTGCACTCATTTAACGTGAAGGTAATGCAGTTGGAGATTCAGCTGTTAATAAAGGACTTCAGTTGTTAAGTTTTAGAAAAGTCCATTGAATGATGCTTGAGGTTCGCCTTCTGTATATAATTTTTTTTTTCTTTTTTCTTTTCTATGTAATTCATGCATTTTCATTCTGTTGTTTTTGTTGTTGTATTTAGTCTATTTTGAAGGGTAAGGCTCATTACGTCCCCCCTTGACTAGATGTCATCTTGTTTTTTTTCTAATTAATAAAATTATCCTTGTACCGTCGAGGTTTGCCAAAAAAATTTCGAGAACCCAGAAAATACTTTAGTATGAAGAAAACCCAGAAATGGTTACTGCTCAAAACCAGTAATTGTTGATACATGTGGAGGCTTTTACCTGGCTGCAGAAACAGGGATTTTGTTGCTCTTTCTTGTTTCTGCCTTACAAGGTGAGGGTTGAAGCTTGAAGCACTACATGGTGATATGCTTTTGTTACCTTTTCATAGTGCAGTTTATCCAGCTGCTCTGGCTTTGTCTGTAATACAATGAATTGACATGAGCAATTCAGTATAAGGTTCAATAAGAAGAAAACTGAGTATTCAAATGACTGATTGTAGTAACAATTTGGCAGTTCAATGATTTTTCATGGTCTGATCCATCCACATACAAGATGTTACTTGCCCATTTACAAAAGGAAAAAACATGAGAGCATTGACTAAACTCTCTCACGCTCTGCTCAGTGCCCTCACAGGGTTCCTGGTGATACGTTTGACAGTGGGACAACCAGGGAGAGCCATTATGAGCTCAAACTCATTCTTCAGCATTTAGATTACTCATCTCATTCTCACCCCGTGCTCCCCCTTAGCAG
This sequence comes from Pistacia integerrima, assembly GCA_026225825.1. Taxonomy (NCBI): domain Eukaryota; kingdom Viridiplantae; phylum Streptophyta; class Magnoliopsida; order Sapindales; family Anacardiaceae; genus Pistacia; species Pistacia integerrima. Next base: position 4,292,731 of record CM047750.1, read on the forward strand.
CCAGGCCATGGATAACAGGCCTTCGAATGTGCAGTAGCAACAAAATTTCTGGAGATAACAGTTCAACCATAGTGTTTCTAGGATTTTAAAATCTTGGCACCAACTGTTAACTTAAGGAGGAGAATCACAAGTACAGCTTTTGCTTTCAGGGCCAAGGCCTTGAAAACATCTGTTTTCACCACACTCTTTATCCATTAGAACAGGAATTTTCGCTTCAACAACATGAACTAGCTGCAAGTTAAAGTTAAAGCAATATACGCCTCGAAGACCTACATTTCTGTTTTGTCTTGCTCAAATGTATAAGATCTAATCCCTAGATATTAATTAGGATCGTATCCACGTAATCAATCCTGCACGAGCTAATTTTTCTTAGCCTTTTAAACTAAATCAAGTGCAGTCCACAGCCTTACCAAGTTTTGAGATGCATTTGTCATAATAAGAAATTGGAGACAACAATTCCAGCAACACCTACTTGCACAGCTTTCATTGCTGCAAATGATAGAATATTTAAGTATAAACAAGCCTATTCAAATGCTTGTGACAGTCAACACTAATATTCCCATGATTATAAAGCATGTAACAGAGCATAATCTTAATGAATTTTCTAAAACATAAATAAATAGATAAGTGACACAAGAGAAGCATTTTGCTAATTCAAAATCAAAAGAGCTAAAGAACGGCCAAATACATATAATTGATAGAAGTGAACAGCGTTGCTGCTGGCAGCAACCCATTCCATGGTCAGGCTCTAGATAAGTAAAATAAAACCTGGAATTGATCCCTTAAAAAAAAAAAAAAAAGGAGTTTCAATGTACATACAAGTAAACATATCACTTCAATAATTATTGTTGATGCGTGATTTTGACACCAACGAAATGCATGTGTGAAATGTTGAGGTGGCCCCCAAAAGACACACGTGAATGGTTTTGAAAGATGAAAGTAAATGCAGTGGGAATGGAGTTTTAAAGTGGTTCGGATGCTAAGGAAGCAAATCCTACGTCCACTGATGTTTTTATTAATGATCAGGGCCAGATCGCTTTAGACGACTGATTTTACACTAATAATACAAGGTATTGAAGGCTGTCTTTTCTAGAGAGAGAGAAAGAGCTTTTTATTTTTGTAAGATTAAAATGTGCCGATCCTTTTAATGAGAGAGGAGCTTCCATTTTATAGTGGGATGTCTTGAGGTAATCATCATTGAATCTGCAAGTTGGTGGGATGATTCGTGCAAATCCTTCGTTTAGAGTAATTCACGTGATTTGCTGCAGGGGTTGGACACGCGGGGTCATCACAACTCCTCACTGGCCTGACGTGCACCCATTACCCTGATGGAAGCAAGCTGTGGGTGCCACCATGATCACACGAAGCAGCCGCGTCAGTAGGCTCTTCCCGAGGGCTGACCTTACACACTTAAGTGGATGCCACATCAGCCCTAAGTTCTCAGGCATAACAATTATGAACAACTTACCATTCTGGCTTCAGAAGATTTAAGGTAACAAAAAGGAGGAAGCTTCGAGGCGAAGCAAGAGCGTCGAGAAGCAAAGCGACAGCAGCAAAGACTTAACTTTATCATATAACAATCCAATTCACAGCCCTCTGACGCTCTGCTAGTGGGAAAGGAAAATCCAACCGATCAATTCATAGGAAAGTGACCAATCTTGTTCTGAAAATCGGGGAAGTAGTTTCACACAAAATCATTCAAAATTCGGGAAAATGAACATGGGACAGAGAAGCGACGTAAGTAAAGGCCACAATAACGGGCGTTACGCAATGGAAAAACTAACGGCCGTTATATGACGGCATGATTAATGGTTAATTAACAGCGATGAACGTCAGTTAATGGCATAATAACGACTCTCACTAATGGTATCATAAATGGACGTCATATGACGGCAAAATTAACGGGGGTTAGACAACGGAATAATTAACAAGCGTTAACTAACGCTTTTCTTAACGATGTTATTTGACATCAGAACTAACGGACATTCAGTCATGGCAAAAGAAACGGATGTTTATAAACGGTGATAAAAACGTTCGTCACTTAAAAGGTTTATTAAAGAACCATTCAGAAGTTAACGAAAGCAATGGGATACAAGCATAACCATGAACCGCCATAAGCATCTGACTTCCACGATAAATCATGCCGTGTAGAGTATCCGGCTCGAACGTGGTGGCTTTAGTTTCATCGGCAGGTCAATATCAAGTAAAGAGCGCGACAACATGGATTTCATTTGTGGTTTGACAACAAGCTAGTGAGGGCACAGACTAGCGACTATGGCATGTGGGATTGTTCAGTTTCTTCTAACGAAAAGATATGGCTTTAATGGTGAGAGGGTTCGGCTTATTGGGCATGCGTTTGGAATTTTTGGCTTTTGATTTTATATTTCGGAGAAGAGGTCGGAGTGACTGCCATGACTTTTGGTGGTTAGGCAATTAAACTTGTCCATTATGAGTTCGAACATTATCGTAGTCTATATACCATTTGTGCTGGGACGTTAGAGAATTCTGGGATGATGGAGAATTCAATATTTGAAAGAGGAAATGGAGAATTCTGGGACATTAGAGAATGTGCAAAAGCCAATGGAAGATACTATGAAGGATTTGTACTTGATTGGAGGTCTTTTCGTGCACAAGATCAGCCAGGAATGGTGATGAGAATCCTAACCCATCATGCCAATCACAATTGCTAGGGATTTCATTGAAGACTCAAGGACAACATGAAGATCAACATTCGGCCCAAGCATCCTAAGCACTCAAGGAAGTTCACAAAATTGTCCAAGAGGTCTTAAGGTTCCAAGGCACGGCTCAAGCCCAATTTTGTGACCTAAAACGTGTACAAGAAGTGGGAGCAAGTTTCATTGGCCCAAGCCCAAGTTTTGGGTGTCATTTGATTCAACTTTTGGAGGAAAAACCCTAAAAATTGTTGTTAAGGACAAGGGTCCTTAAATTAGGGAAAAGTTGCCCACTTGATCATTAAATGGTTATGGCTTAATTTTAGCATGTGTGGTGGACTTTTGTTTATGTATTTGAATGTAATATTTTAATGTTTTCATTATGTAATATTTGCTAGGGTAAATCCCTAATTTTTGTAAAGCCTATATAAAGGCCACTTGATCATTTTGTAAAGGACTTGAATATTGAATGAATAGTGATTTGTCTTGAGAAAGAGTTTTCTCTTGTTTCCTTTACCCAAGTTCGGCCAAACTTGGTGGTGGAGTATCTTTCAAGCTGGTGGAGTTTCCTTTAGGCTTGATTGAGTCCTTGGTCATCTCTTATGTAAGTTGTATTCCTTTAGTTTCAAGTAAACTCATTTTCCGGATTTTGTTTTGCATGGTGTGTATGAATCCATTTGTGGTGCATTTGAACATAAATGACTTTGTGAATGACTGGAGTTTGATATAAGGAGTTGTTTTTAGTTATTTGATGGTTGTGAATGTGTATGAAGTGTGATAGCCGAATGGTCATAAAGAGTTGGAAGAAAACCTAGCCTAGGTTGAGTCAAAAGTGGTTGTTTTGGGGTAGTATATGAATTGAGCTTGTAGAAATTTATATCAATTGGTATCAGAGCTAAGGTTGAGGATTGAATTTGTGAAGATTGTGGTATTGATTGATAGAGAAAAACATTTGGAGAAGTGTTGAGTGTGTGTGTAGTTCGGCCAAACCAAACCATTGTGCACTTTTCTCATTTTCTCTTTCATTGAACACTATTCTAAACACCAACACTAACCACCCACTTGACATCCCATCCAAACCAAACCAATCCCTTCCAAATTCATCTAAACCCAAAAAAAAAAACCTAAACCCTAACCATAATTTTTTTTACACCATTTCCTAGCCTAATCCCACATTACTATTCACAGTTTACTATTCACAATTTACTATTCATAGGTTACTATTCACATAATACTTACACTTAACCAAAATCACCAAAACTCATACACTTGACCTTTCCCTCCCATTTTTCAATTTTCTTTAACTTTCAAAAAGTTACTGTTTATCCGAGGTTACTGTTCACAGTAGCCAAACTTCTCCCCCATCTCCATGGCAAACAAGAGCACTTCCTCCCCAACTTCACCCCAACCCCCATGGGAGAGTGCCAACCTGAAAATTCAAGAAGAACTTGATGATGTTAAGAAGAATATGTCTAGTATGATGGAGTTGATGGTTAGCATGTCTAAGGACATGGCTAATCTATCCCAACCAAAACCCACCTTTGAGGAATCCCTACAACTGCCCAAACAGGAAGGTCGCCCGCATTACCGTCAAAGAACCATAATTCAGACCCCACTGTATATGGAAGATTTAAGAGATAGTAGTGCATCCTCTAGTGGATCCAAGGCTCCTAGGAGGGGAAGAATTGATGACGATAGGGGAATCAAAATAGACTTGCCCGAGTTTGAGGGTAGCCTAGACCCTAATGCTTTCCTAGATTGGCTGAGTGATATTGAGAGAGTGTTTTAGTTTAAGGGGTATACGGATGAAAAGAAATGTAAGGTAGCTATTCTGAAGTTTAAAAGATATGCTTCCTTGTGGTGGGAAAACACTAAAAAGAAGAGAGAGAGAGAGAGAGGGGAAGACTAGAGTAAGGTCGTGGGAAAAATTGAAAAGAATGTTGAGAAAGAGGTTCTTGCCCGACAATTACAAGCAAGATCTCTACATGAGTTTGTATAATCTTAAGCAAGGAGATAGGAAGGTAGAGGAGTATATAAGGGAGTTTGAGGGCCTTATGATGAGAAGTGATGTTCCAGAGGAAAATGAGCAAACCATCACTCAGTTTTTGGGAGGATTACAAAGGGAAATAGCTCACAAAGTGGAATTGCAGCCTTATCATTCCTTGGGGGATGTATGCAAGCTAGCCAACAAGGTTGAGAAGCAACTCCAAAGTCTGAAACTTTCAGCACCAAAACCATATTTCAAGAGCAGCAACTCCTACAAAGGATCCCCATCTTATTCCAAACCTTATGTCAACTACAACAAAGACAAGGGCAAGGAAAGAGTGAATGAAGCACCTAAGGAGAAACCGAAATTTGTGGCTCAAGGAGGCACCCGAGGGGATTTGAAAGACAAGAAGTGTTTTAAGTGTCATGGCTATGGACATTTCCAAGCCAATTGTCCCAACAAGAGGGTAATGTCCCTCAAAGAGATACAAGAGATCGAAGAGGCGGTCCAAGAAGAAGAAAGTGAAGAGGAAGAATCCGAGAGTGGTGATGAGATTGTTGAAGAAGCTGATGTTGGTGATGCATTGATTTTGAAAAGGGTTTTGCATGCACAAGTTGACTCCACCGAAGAACAAAGGGGAAATTTGTTCCAAACCCGTTGCACCATCAAAGGGAAGGTATGTTCGGTTATTGTTGATAGTGGGAGTTGTACCAATGTAGCTTCCACCACCCTTGTTGAAAAATTGAAGCTTCCTACCCAAAACCGTAGCCACCCTTACAAATTACAATGGTTGAGCAATGGGAGCACCCTTAGTGTTACCAAACAAGTAGTGGTCCCTTTTTCCATAGGTAAGAGATATGTGGATGAAGTGTTGTGTGATGTAATACCAATGGATGCTTGTAATTTGTTGCTAGGTAGGCCTTGGCAATTTGATAGGGAAGTTGTCCATGATGGGAGGAAGAACACTTACACTTTTAGGTTCAACAAGAAAACCATCACCTTGAGCCTTTTACCACCCCATCAAACACTTTCCCCACCTTCACCAACCAAGACCGAAAACTCACAAAAGAACCTTTTCCTCAATGGCAATCAAATAGAAAAGGCTATCACCAAACACAAACCCATCCTAACCTTGCTTATTGCCGAGAGGAGAGAAGTTGATGCTAGCACACCCCATTCCCTAGTCCAACCTTTGTTGCATGAGTATGAAGATGTTTTCCCTAATGAGTTACCACCCGGGCTGCCACCTTTGAGGGGAATAGAACATCATATTGATTTGCTACCCGGGGCACCTTTACCAAACAAACAAGCCTATAGATGCAATCCGGGAGAGTCCAAAGAGTTGCAACGACAAGTGGATGAGCTAGTTAGTCAAAGGTATGTGAGGGAGAGCATGAGTCCTTGTTCGGTTCCAGCCCTCTTGGTACTAAAAAAGGATGAAAGTTTTCGGATGTGTGTGGATAGTAGGGCTATCAATAACATTACCATCAAGTATAGGTTTCCCATACCGAGGCTTGATGACATGCTTGATGAGTTACATGGCTCTTGCATCTTCTCCAAGATAGACTTACGGAGTGGGTACCATCAAATCCGAATGAGAGAAAGGGATGAGTGGAAAACAGCCTTCAAAACCAAGGGAGGGCTTTTTGAATGGATGGTCATGCCTTTCGGCCTCTCCAATGCACCAAGCACCTTCCTGCGATTGATGAATGAGGTACTTAAACCTTTTTTGGGCAGATTTGTTGTTGTTTATTTTGATGACATATTAGTGTATAGTCATAGTGAGGATGATCATAAAAACCATCTTAGGCAAGTGTTTGAAGTGTTGAGAAAACAAAAATTATATGCTAAGATGGAGAAATGTGAGTTTTTTATGGAGAGGGTAGTCTTCTTAGGCTATGTGGTTTCGGGAGAGGGAATTATGGTTGATCAATCCAAGGTTGAAGCAATTAAAAGCTGGCCCGAACCTAAGTCCATTAGTGAAGTAAGAAGCTTTCATGGTTTAGCCTCATTTTATAGGAGATTTGTGCCCAACTTTAGTACCCTAATGTCACCAATCACCGAGCGCTTGAAAAAAGGGAATTTTGAGTGGACAAGAGAGGCAAAAGATGCATTTGAAGTGATTAAAAGGAAGCTTTGTGAAGCACCAATTCTAGCTTTACCCGATTTTTTCTAAGGTGTTTGAAGTGGAGTGTGATGCTAGTGGAGTAGGGATAAGTGCGGTCCTTACTCAAGATAAAAGGCCATTGGCATATTTTAGTGAGAAACTCAATGATTCTAGGAAGAGATATAGCACTTATGATAAAGAGTTTTATGCCATTATTAGAGCTTTAGATCATTGGAGTCATTATTTGAGGCCTAGACAATTTGTGTTGCATTCGGATCACCAAGCTCTCAAGTTTATCAATAGGCAACCTAAGTTGAATTCAAGGCATGCCGAATGGGTTGAGTTCCTTCAATCCTTTTCATTTGTATCCAAGTACAAGCAAGGGAGTACTAATGTAGTTGCGGATGCATTGTCAAGGAGGTACTCCATCCTTTCCATTTTGGATGCGAGAGTACTTGGGTTTAGCATGATGAGGGAGCATTACAAAGAAGATGAACAAATGGTCGAAATTATGGCTAAGTGTTCAAAGGGGAGCTTTGAGGATTATGTGGTTCAAGAAGGGTTTTTGTTTAAGGGAAACCGGTTATGTGTACCACAAGGGAGTTTTAGAGAATTACTTGTAAGAGAAGTGCATGGTGGAGGGCTTATGGGTCATTTTGGGGTTACCAAAACAAGGAGATTCTTAAGGATCATTTCTTTTGGCCTAAGATGATTGGAGATGTCCAAACCATAGTGGCAAGGTGTGGGGTTTGTCATAGGGCTAAGAGTCATTTCAAGCCGGGGATGTACACTCCATTGCCCATTCCTAACCAACCATGGGAAGACTTGAGCATGGATTTCATTGTGGCATTGCCGAGAACCCAAAGAGGTAAAGATTCCATAATGGTTGTTGTTGATAGATTCTCTAAAATGGCACATTTCATTGCATGCAATAAAACCAATGATGCATCACATGTGGCTGAATTATTTTTCAAAGAAATTGTGAGATTGCATGGTGTACCAAGGAGCATAGTGTCGGATAGGGATTCAAAATTTCTTAGCCATTTTTGGAGGTCTTTGTGGAGTAGATTGGGTACCAAACTTTTGTTTATCACTTCCCATCACCCCCAAACTGATGGTCAAACCGAAGTCACCAATAGAACCCTAGGAACCATCCTTAGAACCTTGGTGAGCAAGAGTTTGAAAGATTGGGACAACAAGTTAGCCCATGCCGAATTTGCCTATAATAGGTCCCCTAGTGCTACCACTAACCACTCTCCTTTTGAAGTTCTTTATGGCCTTAACCCTATCACTCCCATAGAACTTAGTATCCTACCCCTTGATATTCAATTGAGTCTTGATGCTAAAGAGAAGGTCAAGTCCATGAAGAGGCTACATGAAACAATTAGGGCTCAAATAGCAAAATCTAATGAAGCCTATAGAAAGAAAGCCAACAAACATAGGAAACCCACCATTTTCCAACCGGGTGATCTTGTATGGGTTCATTTAAGAAAGGAGAGATTTCCTTCCCAGAGGAAAAGCAAGTTGGCACCTAGGGCCAATGGTCCCTTTGAAGTCCTTAAGAGAGTTGGGGATAATGCATATAAGATTGATTTACCCTCTGAATTTGGCAATGTTTCGGCTACTTTCAACATTGGGGACTTGTCTCCATACTTAGAAGATGGCATACTTTCGAATTTGAGGACAAATCCTCCTCAACCCGGGGAGGATGATGAGAATCCTAACCCATCATGCCAATCACAATTGCTAGGGATTTCATTGAAGACTCAAGGACAACATGAAGATCAACATTCGGCCCAAGCATCCCAAGCACTCAAGGAAGTTCACAAAATTGTCCAAGAGGTCTTAAGGTTCCAAGGCACGGCTCAAGCCCAATTTTGTGACCTAAAACGTGTACAAGAAGTGGGAGCAAGTTTCATTGGCCCAAGCCCAAGTTTTGGGTGTCATTTGATTCAACTTTTGGAGAAAAAACCCTAAAAATTGTTGTTAAGGACAAGGGTCCTTAAATTAGGGAAAAGTTGCCCACTTGATCATTAAATGGTTATGGCTTAATTTTAGCATGTGTGGTGGACTTTTGTTTATGTATTTGAATGTAATATTTTAATGTTTTCATTATGTAATATTTGCTAGGGTAAATCCCTAATTTTTGTAAAGCCTATATAAAGGCAACTTGATCATTTTGTAAAGGACTTGAATATTGAATGAATAGTGATTTGTCTTGAGAAAGAGTTTTCTCTTGTTTCCTTTACCCAAGTTCGGCCAAACTTGGTGGTGGAGTATCTTTCAAGCTGGTGGAGTTTCCTTTAGGCTTGATTGAGTCCTTGGTCATCTCTTATGTAAGTTGTATTCCTTTAGTTTCAAGTAAACTCATTTTTCGGATTTTGTTTTGCATGGTGTGTATGAATCCATTTGTGGTGCATTTGAACATAAATGACTTCGTGAATAACTGGAGTTTGATATAAGGAGTTGTTTTTAGTTATTTGATGGTTGTGAATGTGTATGAAGTGTGATAGCCCAATGGTCATAAAGCGTTGGAAGAAAACCTAGCCTAGGTTGAGTCAAAAGTGGTTGTTTTGGGGTAGTATATGAATTGAGCTTGTAGAAATTCATATCAAATGGTTAGTGCCCAAAGCAAGAATTGTTGCTCAGATAATAACAGAGAGCAAAGCCACAACTCGGCACAATTAAATGCAGGAAATGAACTTGAAACGTTGAAACAATGATTATTAAAGAGAAAACATTTCAGCTTACAGAGACGACTTTGGCTGTTAGGAGAACTTCCAAAATGAGAGGATAAGCATACTAACAGTTGTGTACTATTTGCATTCCACAGCAAATTGTCTTCCAGTAAATTGAAGCAATCACATATGTAGTGTTTGGAGACAGAAATAATGGAAAAGAGATAATTATTCACTTGTTCTTTGTGTCTGCCTCTCTTCGACTTGGAGTATCAGCAGTCAGAACAATAGGGCTTAGGCCTTATATCCATTCCTTTCAGCTCTCTGCCCTAGCGTACTCGTTAAATCTCGCCTCTTATTTACCTATTTGATGAAAAGATATCCATCTGCTATCAATTTCCTATCAATGATAGAACAAGAGACACAAGAGGGGCATTTTGCTATTTCAAAATTAACAGAGCTCAATAATGGCCAAGTACATATAATTAATAGAAGTGAACAGCGTTGCAGCTGGCAGCAACCCCCTCCATGGTCCAGCTAGATGAGTAAGATAAAACCTAGAATTGATCCAAAAAACAAAGAAAGACGGGTCTCGATGTATAAGGGCCTAAAGTAAGCACATCACTTCAGTATATATTAACAAAATACCGTTATGGCTTTAGAAGAAGCTGCTGCTCTGGCTGTTCTGTGATAATTAATCCGTTCCTTTTAGGCGGGAGTGAGAGGAAAGGAGGAAAGAGAAGCCGCAGAAGCTTTGAGGTGAGGGCAGCAGCTTCGAGAAGCAAAGCGACAGCAGCAAAGGTTTGACATTGTCATACAACAAAGAGAACCTTTACAGTCACTTCGTGCAAAAGAAGTAAAATTCACAGCCCACTGAAACTGCTTGAGGAAGATGAAAAACGTAACAGCAGAAATGACGGAGGTTACTTAACGGATGCAATAACTGAAACATTATACAGCAAAACTAACCGACGTTAATTAAGGGTAGAACAACGGACGAGAACTCATTGTTGAACAAACAGACGTTAATTAACGGTTAGAGTAGTGGAAGTTAAGCAGCGGTATATTTAAGCAGGACGAGGTACTAAGCGGATGTATGTAAGGGCGGACCTAGTTTATCATGCTTTATTAATAGTGTGACGTTCATTAACGGAGTATCGGACGAACGTTTATTAATGACATATTAAACGGATGTTTATTAACGGTGTATTAAATGATCATTTATTAACGAAGTGTCTAACTGACATCTACTAACGGTGTATTTAACAGTGTTTATTAACGGAACACTTGACGGACGTTATTTGCCAAGTCTAATAAACGGTCGTTTATAACGGTCAGATAAAGGCGTTAGTTAATGACATACCACCATCAAATCATGTTGTGTAAAGAATCCGGCTTCAACGTGGTGGCTTTAGTTTCTTTGGCAGTTGGATATCAAGTAAAGGGGGCGACAACATGGGTTTCATCAGTGGTTTGACAATAAGTGAGGCTGCCGGACTGGCGACTTCGGGGTGTGGGATTTGTTTAGTTTCTACTCGCTAAAAGATAGGATTATGATGGTGAAGGGATTAGGGTCATTGGGCGATTGAGTTTGGAATTTTTGGGTTTGACAAGTTACTGATTATGACTTTGAACATATCATAGTCTATTCAACATTTGTGCTGGGACGCCAGAGAATTGTGGGACAATGAATTCTTAAAGAGGAAATTGAGAATTCTGGGAAGTTAGGGAGTGTGCAAAAGCCAGTGGATATGGAAGATACTATGAAGGATTTGTACTTGATTGGAGGCCTTTTCGTGCACAAGAAAAGCCAGAAATGGTTAGCGCACAAAGCCAAAATTGTTGTTAAAGGAGGTGGTAGCTTTTACTTTGATTAAGGAGCTGGGATTTTATTGCTTCTTTTGTTTCTGTTTTTGATGGTGCATGCAGAAGCTTGAAGCACTAGAGCTGTCGTTACCTTTTTAATTGTGTACCTTAGCAAACTGATCTGGGTTTGTCTGAAATACAATGACTCATGTAACAATTTCTGAGTAACTTCAGTTAGGTTTTCTTCGTTAAGCAATGCTTATGTGATCTCCATTGTGTTCCATATGATGAATATAAACAACTTCAACATAAGGTCCCAATTGACTTTCAAATTTCTTTACCAGATATGATTCTCACTCACAATGAGATGAATCTAAATTGTTGAATCGGTAGTACAACTAATATGGGATTCATTATACAATATGAAGGATAAAATTAATTGATCATTACAAATGACCCTCAAGAATCCGAAATTCTGAATGACTGTTGGCAATGCAATCCGTCCATCCATGTACAAGATATTACCCCTTGAGAACATAATATTAGAGCATTGAGTGAAGCCTATCACGCTCTGTTCTGACATGGTTTCTGGTGATATGTTTCAAACTAGGACAACCAGAGAGGGCCATGGCAAGTTCAAACTCATCCTTCAGCATTTCGATGACTCGTCTCACCCCATGCTCCCCCTTAGCAGCCAGGCCATAAATTACAGGCCTTCCAACCTGCAGTTATATCAAAGTAGTAACAACAGAGTTTTAAGAGAAACAGTTGAAGAATTATAGGCATTTGTATGTTTTCCAGATCTTGGAAACAACTAGAGAGTGAGGAGAATTACAAGTACAGCTTTTGCACCGAGGGCCAAGGCCTTGAAAACATCTGTACCTCGCCGCACCCCTCCATCCATAAGAACTGGAATTTTCCCTTCAACAGCATTAACTACCTGCAAATTCAGGGTACCACAAATATCAAACCATATTTGATTATTTTCCTTGCTAATAATAGCATTCAGTAGAAGTTGACAATTATATGATTGCAAGTGCATAACTTTACAAGCTTACAGAAGGCTACATGTCAGAAACCGCTAAATGTGTTTAACATTTGGTTGCATACACCTCAAACATTTTCTATTTTTCAATTTTTTTTTTTTTTTAAATGTATTAATATCTAAGTTATTGCTATTAACTAATATGGTATCCATGTAATCGTCAGTAGGCTGATTCAGCCCTCAGCTGAAATCAAGTGTAGTATCTGTATTTATCAGTTTAGAGTCCCTTCACAGCCTTGCTAAAGTTTTCACATCCCTTCTAGTTTCATGAGAACTTGAAAATAACTTGAAGTCCTAATGGTAGTGTAAATATAAAACTCACCTCTTCAAGTGCAGAAATCGTAGCAGGAGAATAATCTAGCTGACGAGCTCCATGATTGGAGACAATAATCCCAGCAGCACCTGCTTGCACGGCCTTTTTCGCTGCAAATGATAGAATATCAACTATATATTAAACAAGCCTATTCAAATGCTTGTAAGAGTCGAGACTAATATGTCCCTTAATTATAAAGCATGTAATAAAGCATAATCTTAATGAATTTACTAAAACATAAATGAATAGATAAGAAGATTATCAAATGGAGCTTTGAGCTTACCATCTTCACGAGTGAGTATCCCCTTGATTAAAATTGGCAAGTTTGTTATAGATCTTAACCATCCTATATCCTGCAGAAACCACTGGCTAGTAAGATGTACTAGATGCATATCAAAAGGTAAACGAACAGTTTATCGGTTTATACCTCCCAACATAAAGAAGCATCCATGGTCTCATTGGCAAAAGCTTCTAAATTTGAGCCTGCATCCTGGACAAGTCCAAATCAACTAAATTAATATAATGATTTTGACTACTAAAGGGTAGAAGTGTTGTTTCTCGGATGAGAACAGAGAGCAAAACCAGAAGTCTATGGCACAGTTGAATGCAGGATATGAACTTAAAATGTTGAGAAAAATGATAATTATAGAGAATGTTTCTGCTTACAGAGACAACTTTGGCTGTTAAGAGGCCTTCCAAATTTTTCAGGGGTGGTACAATCATTCTGCAAAAGTTTACATACGAGATTCAGAAGATATATTTCACTGTGCCAAAATGAGAGGTTAATGGAACTAACATTTGTATACTAACTACAATTGATAACACATTGCGGTACTGTAAATTAAAGTAATCAAATGAATACTGTTTAGAGACAGAATAAAGAGAAAAGAGATGATTATTCACTTGTTCTTTATGTCTTTCTCCCTTCGACCAAGTCTTGGAGTATCAGCAGTTAGGACAATAGCCTTAAATCCATTCCTTTCAGCTCTATTTACTAGCGTACGCGTTATATCTCGCCTCTTGTATACCTATTAACAGAAAGGATGCCAACTGCAATTAATTTCTTATCAATGATAACACAAGACACACAAAATGGTTGCTGGTACAAAAGAAAATTTCATTTTGCTTCAAAGTCAAAAGAGCTCAAAATGGTGAAGTACATATAACTGATAGAAGCGAACAGCATTGCAGCTGGCAGCAACCTCCTCTATAGTGCAGCTAGATGAGTAAGATAAAACCTGGAATGATCCACAAAATTGGAGGGGTCTCAATACACAAGGACCTAAAGTAAGCATATCAGTTCAATATGTATTAATAATATACCATTATGGTGTTACAAGCAGCTGCCGCTCTGGCTGTGGCAACCTCTCCTGAACACATACAAACAGCTGAGTCATATGAATTTGAACTTTACTTAAAAAGTAGCTATTTGGAATCAAACCTTCAGGGTGTGCCATTTGATGTGTAGCTGTTGGAGCAATGATAATGGGAGCCGAAATATTGTAACTTAGTATTGAAGTTGAAGTATCTATTCTGCTCACATCGACAAGAACCCTAGGCCGAAACCTGGAAAATCAATAAAATAGATTGTTGAAATCTTGTATTCATCTCTTAAATTACTCATTTATTGATTTGAATATTACGTGATCCTACTAAACGCTTCCACATTCTCCTTCAGTGTGTGCTGGTCCTCTGCTCCCCCAGAGTAGAAATCATAATACATTTTTGGAAGGGTTAGCCTGGCTAAATCTTGAAATTCATTCACATTAACAGGTTCAGCCGCCATTTCACCTGGAAACATGGACATTAATCAAGGCTTGAAGTGACTAATTATCATATGCAAGAAGTTCTGCTAAGGATTTCTGTAAACTTAAATCAGCTTTTGGATATCATGTGCCTGAGAAATTCACAGGTCCATTATATAAAGAGAACACCATACAAAATAAATTCATGATTGCTATAAAGTTCTACCAAGCAGTTAAAACATGCCCATGTCATCAAAAATCTTACAAATTAACCCTTCTGTCTCCTTTAACATACAAGATCATCAAAATCAAAACATGCCCATTTCATAAAAAATCCATGTTATAGAATTGTGTAGAGAAGTGTACCTGAATGAAAAAAGATTATATCAAATGAAGTTTGCGAAGTAAACGAGTCAACGTGTTGTTTGACAGATACTTACAAAGGCAAATGAAGATCAAGAAGCATATGAAGGAAAACTTGCTTTGTTATTTTCATCAGTACCCCACAAAAGAGTTTCTTTCTATTGTTATATCTTATCACTTGTGACAAGTTTGTGTCATAAAATTGTCCTGTTGTTGCATGTGCATTTACTTTATAACTATGATGTTGACAAGGCATCAGCCCCACTTTTATCAAACAAGACATCATTTCCAATAAATAAATATTTTTTACAAATAAGTGAATTTCAATGAAATTGGAAGCGGAAGAAAAATGAATGGAAGTATCTGGTAATTCCTTATCAGGTTTGTTAATTTCCTTTGAAGGGATTTGTTAAAAGTTGTATTTATCCCGAATTACTAAATTGGTGGGATGTTAGGAATATATATATATGGTTGGATACCACCTTTTTAAACTAGCTTATTTTATCATGGTATCAGATTATGTCAGTATCTATTAGGAAATTATAAAATCTCTTTTAATTTCATTCAACTTAAATATTATTACTTTTTTCACGTATAATTTCAAATACAGTGTATCAAGAAGAATTTGATTATATATTCACTTGTTAATAGTTTACTTTGAGTTCTCATTCTTTATTTGATGAAACTTACCTTCACAAAAATTCCAGAAAAATCTTTTGAAAGATGTTTGGAGTCTATCCCATTATCACTTCTCTCAATACCTTTGAATTTATGTATTTCTTTCTTAAACTTACTGTCAAGATTCGCCTTATAAAAAAATGTTAAAATTCAACAGTTACTTTGGCTGCAGGAACAAGGCGTTTGTTGATCTTCATATTTCAGTCATCCATGGTGAACCTTTACATTGTAAAATTTACCAGCTGAGCTTGCTTCATCTGAAATACAATAAATATGTAGCAGCTGTTGAGTGGCTACACAACACAAGTTCAATATAAGGGTTCCATTAACTTCAAATTTCATTACAGTTTTAAGGGTATGAAGTGCAACAAGATGGCTGCGCTTCATACCCTGAGGGAGATGGCTACTGACTTCGTGAAGTTAGAGAGGTTTGATGGAGGAAATTTCATTCGATGGCAAAGAAGGATTCATTTTCTTTTGGTTTCTTTGCAAGTTGCTTATGTGTTGAACACTCCAAAACCTAAGGAAACGGAGAATGAAACCATTGCTGAAACAAGGAAGCGGCAGAAATTTGAACATGATGATGAAATCTGCAGGGGACATATGCTGAATGCAATGTCAGATCACTATTTGACATTTATCAAGGAGTGCCTACTGCAAGAGAATTGTGGGAGAAACTAGAGACAAGGTACATGCAAGAGGATACTATAAGTAAAAAATTTCTTGTCTCTCGTTTTAATTCCTATAAAATGGTAGATAATGACCTGTTATGAAGCAACTTCATGAAATTGAAAGAAAGCTGAATCATTTCAAAATGCATAAAATGCATATGGATGAAACCATCATTGTCTCTTCAATAATTGATAAATTACCCCCATTATGGAGAGATTTCAGAAGAAGTCTCAAACATAAAATGGATGACATGTTAATTTTTGGAACAGATTGAAATAACAAAACAGTTTCTGTCCAAAAATTTTGCAATGAAAGACAGGGGTGAGGCTGATGTCATCTTAGGAATCAAACTTGTAAGAGATAGAGAAAGTATTGCTCTTTCTCAATCTCATTACATTGAAAAGGTTCTTAAAAGGTTCAATCAGTTTGATTGCATTCCAGCCTCTACACTGTTTGATCCTAACATGAAATTTATGAAAAATGTTGGAAATCCAGTGTCACAACTGGAGTATGCTAAAGTGATCAAAAGTCTAATGTATGCAATGACTTGCACTAGGCCAGATATAGCCTTTGATGTAGGAAAGCTAAATAGGTACACCAGTAATCCAAGTAATTTACACTGGCATGGTGTTAAAAGAATACCAAGGTACCTAAAGAAAACAATAAACTATGGCATAAACTATGGAGGATATCCTTCTGTTTTGGAAGGTTACTCTGATTACTGACAGAGAGAATCATGCCTCGGCAAGTGGGTTGATTTTTATGCTTGGAGGTGGTGCAATTTCTTGGGTTCAAAGAGACAGACATGCATAACTGACTCCACCATGGCTGCTGAATTTGTAGCACTAGCTTCTACAATCAAAGAAGCATAATGGATATGAGATTTGTTATTTGAGGTACCATTGTGGCCAAAACCAATAGCACCAATTTATATACAGTGTGATAGTGAAGCTACTTTGTCAAGAGCTTATAACCATGTATATAATGGAAAGTCAAGACACATTGGACCTAGACATAGTTATGTAAGAGATTTAATCTCAAATGGAGTAATCACAATTAACTATGTCAAATCAAGTCTGAATCTAGCCGATCCTTTAACAAAGGGATTAGCAAGAGACTTGATAAATAAAACATCAAAGGCAATGGGTCTCAAGCCTATTGAATATAATCACCAATAATGAAAACTCAACTTAACGCTTGATACAACAGCAAGTCTTGAGTTCAATGAGTCAAAGTACATTATTAGAGTGGTTAAAAGTACTATAAATTTTCTCTTAACACCCCAAAGCAAAAAATAGTACTTGGTTCCTGTAGTCTTAAAAGGAAGGTTAAGTATTTACTCTTTATAGACCTATTGATGGTTTTTCATCGAAATGCTAAAATAGCGGGGGCACTTTTAATAGAGTCTACCTATATCAGAGTGAAGTGGTCCCACTTCTAGGAGCTTAAAGACTTGGCTCTAAAATCTCTCACGAATGATACGAACACATGACCTTTTACTTGTCAACCACGATTAAGATGTTTTGTTATCAAAGTGATATGTGTGAACTTTTATACAACTTGTCAAAAAAATGTGTGGTTCAAAGCTTGTCTACCATATTATTCAAATTTGTTGTAATAAACTTCCACCATGTAATGGTTCAAATTGCAAAATACCATTATTTATGCATATTACTTGTAGAATTGTTGTTGGATCTAGTATGTATTATCAAATTAGAACAAATGGCTGGGGATTGTGAGACGTTTTTCCTAATTGAATATGTCTATTATTAAAAAGTCATGTATCTTCAAAAGGTTATGTACCTCTAAAAGGTCCTGTACCTTCAAAAGATCATATACCTTCAAAAGGTTGTGCCCATATCTCAAAGGGTTTTCCAAAAGGTACCTTCTCTTTAAAAGGTACAAACAATCTTATATAAAAAGTAAAATTTTCTATAAAAGTACACAACAAATAATTCTAATATAATCAAAACTCTCTTTAAGTCTGCTTCTGTTTTGAGCATAACACAAGCAGGTTCTTCATTGTATCCTAAAGAAATTCGTTGATCCTATTTGCACTATAAAGGGGCGAAATTTCCTTTAGGAAAGTGGCATTGATACACGCCTTGAAGTTGGTAGTCACTCTCCGGGTTCTAACAGGACTTGGAGTGGAAACTATCAGACTCTGTTCTGACATGCTGGTGATGCCATGGTGAATTCAAACTCATCCTTCAGCATTTCGATGACACGTCACTCTCCGGACTCCCCCTTAGCAGCCAGGCCATGGGTAACTGGCTTTCCAATCTGCAGTAACATGAATCACTTACCGTACCAAAGTAGTAGCATCAAAATTTCAAGAGCAAAGCGGTTCAAGAATCATAAGGATTATTTCTATGATTTAAAATCTTGGCATCATCTGTTATTTTAAGAAGGAAAATTACAAGAACAGCTTTTAAACCGAGAGCCAAGGCCTTGAAAACATCTGTTCCTTGCCCGAACTCCTCCATCCATTAGAACAGGTATTTCCCTTCAACAGCATGAACTACCTGCAAGCTCATAGTAACACAAGTAGAAACTGTATTGCATTTGTTTCTTTGCTAATATATGGCACTTACTGATATATATGTGATTTATCAAACACAATCATGTGCATCATATTTTTCATGGGACCAAAAGCTATTGAATGGAAGTGCTAATGGTAGTATGTGAAGCTAATAGTCACCTCTTCGAAACAGAAATCGTTGCAGAAGTATAGTCTAGCTGTCCGCCTCCATGATTGGAAACAATAATCCCTGCAACACCTACTTGCACAGACTTTTATAGCTGGAAAATGATAGGATATAAGTTTAAACAAGCTTTTTCAAATGCTTATAAGGATCAAGACTAATATGGAAAATTAGAAGTGTGTGACAAAGCAGAATCTTAGTGAATTACTTATCCTGCTCTATCTAGTTCCAATCTCTAATCCAAGCTAGCTATATATCACCAGATAAATGAACTTTTGGCTTGGAGTCTCACATTGTGAAGTTAGAGAAAATACTATAATCAGATAAAGCTTGAAGCTTACCATCTTCAGGAATCAGGAGTGAATACCCCCTTGATCAGAATTGGTAAGCTTGTAATGGATCTTAACCATCTTATATCCTGCAGAAACCACAGACTATTACCAAGAAAATATAAACTGAAGAAGCATACTGAAAAGCAAAAGAAATTCTTGACCAGTTTATGCCTTCCAACATAGAGAAGCATCCATTTTGTCATTGGCAAAAGCTTCTAAACTTGAACCTGTATCCTGCATAAGTGTAAGTCCATTAATTCTATGTAATAATATTAAACAAACAGTAAACAAAAGTGCAGGAGATTAGCTCAAATGTCAAAAACAACAATGAAGGAACAGTCCACTTACAGAGACAAATTTGGTATTCAAGAGATCTTCCCAATTCTCCCGTGGTGATGTAATCATTCTGCAGAACTTCTTAAGGTAATAGAAACTAACATTTGCGTACTGCAAATGAAAGCAATCAAATGTAAGAAGTTTGAGGACAGAATGTATTACTTGTTCTTTATGTCTGCCTCCCTTCGACCATGTCTTGGAGCATCAGCAGTAAGGACAATAGCCTTATATTCATTCCTTTCAGCTCTCTGCACTAGTATACTCATTATATTACGCCTTTTGTATACCTAGTTACAAAAAGGATGCAAAACTGCTATTAATTTTCCTATCAGCAATAGCGCAAAGAGATACAATAAGTGATTGCTACTAAGTTTGTGAAGTAAACCAGTGACAGTGTCGTTTGACAGATAGTTATAAAGGCAAATGAAGATCAAGAAGCATATGAAGGAAAACTTAGTTTTGTTTCTTTTATGAGGACCCCGCAAAAGACTTTCTTTCTATTGTATTATCTTATCACTGTTGACACTTTTATCAAAGAAGACGCCATTTTTAATAAATAAATTTTTTTAACTTATTTAAGCGTTCTTTTGCTGTTTTGCACCACTAGTAGTGAGATTTTTGCTGCTCATTTGATTTTGGAAGATATGTATGTGGAATAAAAGGAAAGTCTTGATCAAGAGGAGCCTAAAGAGATGGTTATCATAGTTTTCCATCTACATAACTTTTTAAGACTATCTTTGAGGACTAATAACCCGTTATGGTATCACATCCAATGGTCTTAAACGTCTTGTGGTCTCAATCAGAAATTATTAATTCTCTTTTATCCTTTCAATTTCATTAAAATTATCTCTCTTCCAAAAAAAAAAATTCTTATTTCATAAATGTTATTTCTTTTTTTTCGACTATTATTTTAAATATAGCAAGAAGGTAAATTTGATTATATATTCACTTGCTAATAGTTTACTTTGAGTTCTCATCCTTTATTTGATGAAACTTACCTTCACAAAAACTCTAGAAAACACTTTTGAAAGATGCTTGGAGTCTATCCCACTGTCATTTCTCTCAATATTTTTGAATTTCTTTCTTTCTTAATAGATTAAATAAGTTAATCCCTTCAAAGGAAATTGTTAGTTTCCATATACACTTTTGTAATACCCTTTACCAGCTGATCTTGGATGATATACTCTCTTCAAATTTGAATTTCTCTACTGGTTTTGGTTCTTTGATGTGGTTGCTCTGTGCCTGCATCCCAAATTTCAGCCTGTTAGAGTGAAACTTGGGCTCAATTTAACCTAGCCCAAAAAATGCAGATAGCATATAATGCTACAGAACATCCATTAATTTTCCTACAAATTTGTCTTCTTTTTAATAATAATAATAATAAGATTTGAATCTAAAATTCTTTGGTTAATACATAATCCTTCAACTCTCCAACTTTTCATGACTTTGAAAGAATTTTCAGTTGTCAACACAAAAGAAGCAAAAATCTCAATGCACTTTACTGCATTGAACATATCTTCGTAACATTTGATCAAATGACAATAATCAAGTGTAGACTATAGACAATCCACGCATTTACATAAGCATCAAAAGTGCCTTTCAAAATTCTAATAAAAGCAATGCCACCTCTCTTGCCAACTATGATTTGTCTCCTTTTCATGCAAAAATTTGCAGTTGTCTCCAAAATGGCATCTTCCTTGAGCATAATACCTGCACATTTGTTGTTTTCCGCATCCAAGTCCAGGAGGCGGCTCCATTGGATGAAAATGATTGATGCTCTTCAATGGCTGCCTATGATTAGTCCACTCTGATAAGCTATTCATCTGATTTGTATTGGGATATTTATAGGTAGGAGGTTGATGGCTACTCATATCAAAGTTGGGCTGTCTGTAATCAGCCCTCTCTGTATGAAAGATAATGGCATCCATTGGGCATCCAAAGGGATCCAAAGGGTGCTGCATGAAAGATAATGGCTGTCTGTGATCAGTCCTCTCTGTATGAAAGATGATGGCATCCAAAGGGTGCAGCATTTCCACAATGCCACTATACTTAACAGGGTTCTGGGGAAGTTGTTTTTTATTATTGTTCTGCATTATTATCTTGGGTTCTTGAGAATCTGAAGGCAGAATTCTGGACTTGAAAGCCAACTGAGGTTGAGCTGCTACTGATTTCCTCGAATCAACAATTAAGCTGGGTTCTTGAGGCATAATTGCTTGCTGCTGAGTTCTAGTTGCCATTTTATTTGCATCAACAGATAAATCTGACTGGTGAAATAGAAATTCCCCATTTTCTGTTGCTTTTGAATTCGAGCGAGACTGGATACGGTTTCCATCCTTCTTCATGGACATCCTGAAGTCCAAGCAAGATTAGCAAGAAAATACAGAAACAATAAGATGATTTTCATAGCATGTTTTTACACACCTAAAAACGGCTAAAACCAACTATAGTTCTTTTAATGCGACATTTTATTTTGAAATACCTATTTGCCTTGAGCATTTTCCTCTTTTCCTTCCCTTGGATTCGGGTTTCTCTGTCAGACCTGGCAAGAGAACCTCTTGAGTGCTTTTCCATCAGAACTCTATGCCTCTCACCTTCATCATCCCATCTCTGAATAGACAATTAAAATAAAGCTAGCTTGAGATATAAGGATCGACAGATCATGCAGCTAGCAGAAGTAAAAACATTCAGCTTGTTAAAAACCTGTCTCAGGGTCTTTAGCCGATAAAGGTTTCGACCCTTAATTAGGAGGGGATGAAGTGGAGAGAGTGGCTTCTCCCCTTTGCTCCAGAGGACCTCTACCTGAAAGACAAGACAAAACAAAACCAGCAGCACTTCAACCGCCATATTACTTATATGAATAGAAAATGCATCATCTTCTTGCTTATAATTTAAAACCCAAACTGATACAGAAATTCCATACATTGAGTCTCATAATGGTCTATTCCACTCATAACTTCTTTGTAAAACACATTTACTTAAACAATAATCTGATGTCTCCTCAACAATTTTCTAAAAGTCACAATTTTATATGGCTTTTAACTTTACCGTAAATGTATGTTGCTGCTTGGCTGCTCCATAGCTTTCTTTAACAATGCGGCCTACAACAATCCTTTTACCACATGGAGGACCACTTGCACTACGCGATGCTATATTGAACCTGATAAATAAATATAGAAATAAGAGAGATAAAATAAGTACTAGGGTGACAAAATTGGTGGACTCGTGCAAATGTGTTGTCAGAGGCCATTTTCATCAAACTTATAATTAGGACTACTGCAACAGTATATCCAGTGTTTTCAGCAAATAAATATAGCCAAACGCTTACATTTCATAAACATTCTGCTCAAACATGACAACATCGCCTGTGCACGCATCACCTGCATTAAATCCATATTTACTTTAGAATAAACATCTGGGAAAAAAGTAAAAGTACAATTAGTAGCTCTTCTAAGTAACCAAAATAGAACACTCCAGCTAGTAAAAGATACAAAAGAACAGTTAACAGCATCATGTATCAAAGGCAAACCATCATAACAGCATCAATTCTGTTCCTAATTATAAGTAGATTTCTGGCTATAACAAGTATACCAACAGAAGACCATTGCTCTCAATTGATGGGGCAAAAGTAAAAACACTACATAAAATTTTGTTCCTAATTTCTTAATGACTAAGCTTGCGCAAATATTTACCTTTACAGTTCAATACAAAGCTAGATATTGGGTACTTTTTCTCCCCTTCACCATTTGAAACCCTGAAAGACATCATAGAATTTAAGAAAAGAAAAGATTGAATGTAGAACCATTAAGTGAAATCAGAGGATGAAAATTACTCTAAATGCTCCCTTATGCGCTGAATAAGAGTGCTTTTATTGCCAGTCAATCTCAATCCATTCTTCCTCAAATAAATATGACACTGCTCCACTTTCAGTTTCTCCAGCTGCCCAGCTGCACCCACAAAAACAAGAATCACATTTCAAGCACCAACAATATACACCAGCAACTTCATTTTTTTTTTTTTCAAACTTATAAATCTAAACCAAACCCCTCACCAACTGGTGTAAGCCGGATACATCAAAATTGTCATTAATACCTAACAGAACACTCATTTTCGGTTTTTGTTGACCAAAGAAAATTGCAACAAATACAAATAAAAAAGAACAGACTCCAATATGCATTTTGCTTTTATTTTACAGTTCCCACAATCAAAACTAAACCAAACAAAACAAAGGAAATTCATAAAGCAAAGGCACAAACCTTCGACAATCTTTTTAACAATTTCTTCTTCATTTTCATCGACATCAACATTATGATCCAAATCATTGTCAGTACTACAAATACAAAACAACCCAGCAATTAAAATTCAAATATAACTTACATTGAAATCAAACCCAACATTAACCTTTTAAAAATCGAACAACCCAAGATTAAAATTTTAGAATCTAACCGTGACTTGGGATTTTTCCTGGTAGAGAGGTTTGAGAACTTGGCGGGACTGTCTTCAAGAATGATGTAACTCGGCTCTAAATTCGAATCGTAACCCGAGTCAGATCCTTCACTTTCAGTATAGTTTTCATTGTTTTCTTGATATTCTGTGATTGTTGCTTGCTCAGAGATCGCCATGGATGAGTTTTTTTTTAATTTGTTCCCGAGTTGTCTGTTTCAAAGCAGATACAAATGCTTAGAACGAAGTTTAAATTCAAAAAAAAATTTGACCGTTAATGTTTTAAAGTTTATATAGAATGGAACAATTAAAGTAGAATGAATTTTAAATTTAATATTAAATTAATAGGACTATATTGAAAATTAACAACAAATATTAGATAAAAGTTCTTATCTTTTGGGTGTAAATTAACTTATATGCTGTGATTCGATCAAAATCACTGGTTGCGATTCCGACCAACTGTTTTTCTTTTCCTAAGTTTTTGAATTTTTTTCAAAAGTTTATAGTTCTTGTTTTTTTTTAATTTAAATAACTGATGTTATTTTTAATTTTTTTTTTAAATTTATAATCCTAAAATTAAAATAAACCAAACTAGGGGTAAAAAATACATTCAATAAAGTTTGGGTGGGAAAATGTTATTCCACCTCATTAAAAATTATAAGTCACATAGTAAAGAGTACCATAGTTTTTTTCTAGCGTTAACCTTGTCAGGTAATAGATTCCATTGACGAAGATTGGTGATGGTGGGAAAATGTTTTTTTCAAAGTTTATGGGTGGGAAAATGTCATTATTACTAAAATAATACTACTCTTAATAAATATTGGTGCATGGATTTCAAATACTAATAGTCATACTAAGGGAGGTTACCAAAGTTCATTAGTCATAAATATATATTCATGCACAGGGGGTGTAGCCAAGATTTCTAATCAGTGGGTTTAAAAGATCTAAATTGATAAATTTACAATAAAATAGATATTGAAGTAATAAGCAGAAAAAATGTAATCTAAAAATTTAAGTTTAAAAGTTATACATACCAAACTACTAATTCTATAATTGTCCTCAATTTACTAATTCTATAATTGTCCTCAATTTACTAATTCTATAATTGTCCTCAACGATTTTTCATAGGGGTATTTTTGAATCCCAAGATCAATAAAATATGGAAATATCTTCGTGGGGTCAATAAAATATAGGTAAGTTCAGTGGGGTCAAAACTGTTAATAACTATAAAATATATACCAATTTTTCATAATTTCAGTATACTTTGGCTACACCGCTGTTCATGCAGTGCATGAACTGACTAAAATTTGTCAGAACCAAATGTCACTTGCCTGCCAACTTTATTTTTCTTCCTTTTGTTTACTTAGATTCAATGTCAATATTTCCAACTGCAACTTTCAGTGTATATAATATAATATATCCTGATCATTTCGTCTTGGTTTGTTCAGGGCTTGTTGCTAATTGCATATCATCTGTCGCTTATCAGAAAAACCACAACACTTTGAATTCCTCTATGTTCCAGTATCCAAAGAGACACAAGAAGCTTATGTCAAGATCAAGATGCAGCAACATTAATGGTTATTCCAGTAAGTATTCTTATAGATTATAAAGTCCTGATTGTTTTGTTAATGTAACACTCAAGACTTGGCACTCCTGAGATATTCTATAGAGCGGTTGATGTGGATTAAGTAAAGGTGGATTTAGATTTCTGCTCCATCTCATTACAGGAGTCAATGATAAAAATCAAAACCATGGAACTAGACCTGTGTTTTTGGTTACTGATGTATAATGGTCTATGTTGAAGTGTATCTAATATCCCGTGATAAGGACTATTATGCTCTTCTTTTAGGCAAGACTTGGTATCACTTGAATTGGTTGAAGATTTCATTAAAAACTTGATCGAATAACTTGAAACATAACAACCCTATTTATAGTAGGCTAATCATAATTCTACTAGCAAATATAAATAAGAAATCATAATACTACTAAAATAATCAATTGAAATCTTAATACCACTAAAATGTGAATTGAAATCCAAATACTACTAAAACATAAATTATCAAATAAGAAACCAAGTAATATTCCTACATCAAGAAAAGTAAATAAGAAATTCTAATACTACTAATACAAAGAATTGAAATTCTAATACTACTAAAACATGAATTGAAATCCTAAAAATACTAAAACATGAATTATAAAATAAGAAATCAAGTAATATTCATACAATAAGAAATCCTAATAGTACTAGAACAAGTGAATTGAAATCCTAATACTAAAACATGAATTAGAATCCTAATAATAATAAAACATGAATTATAAAATAAGAAATCAAAACAATAATTTGTGTAACTACACATCTATTAAGTTATAACCTCCTCTTACTAATAAAATTAGCTTAGTCCCACCATTATGATTATAGAGAGGTTTTATTGTACATGATTTATGCAAAAGTGAGAGTAGAAGGAAAAGAAAAACACACCGTGGACCATTCTTCCCATCCAAGGCACTATTGGGAAGATCATCAATGACAATTACAGAAGATGCATTACGAGGAAGTGAAGCAGCAGGAGCAGAAAGAGTGTTTGAGAGTGGAGCAGGAGGGATAGTTTTTAGTTTAGGAGCTCCTAATTTGTTTTTTGAGCCTTCCTGAGTAGTACTAACACTCAAATTCCGCCATTTGTCCTGGGTAAATGAGCAGGGTCAGACAAAGCATTCACCTCTAATTTTACAAAGAAAGACACAATAGCTGCCGAAACTTGCAGAGAGGATGCCAAAAACCATGTGCTCAGCTTTACAAAATCAATATAATATATATATATATATATATATATATATATATATATATATATATATATATACACACACACACACACGCGTAACAGTACAATAAGCATCAACTTTTATTACATCACAATGCCAGAAATATTTCTCGGGTGATCAGGCTCCCATTGATTTCACCAAACATGTCCATCCATAGCTACACTCCAGAAAACGATTTCATCACAATAGCAATACTATTATACCACTAAATTTTTTAGTTTTTTTCATAAAATCCCAGCATCTACATTCCTTACCAATCCAACCCCTTCCAGCTAAAAATAATCACTTTAATACCATAAAATTTCACTTAAACTGAACCCAGCAAGCCACATTGTATTAAAACCATAAAATTTTGCAATGTAACACTAAAAATCAACAAAATAACCCGCAAAAATCAGACCTTTAGCTCAACCAACATCAGGGATTTCAATTTATAATTCTACACATAAACCAAATTCAAACACCAAGCCATTTCAATTCCCGCCAAAACAAATACAGCTAGGGTTTTAGTTTCATTTTAGAAGGCAAATTAACTAACAATGTCCAACAAACCTTGAGGTCAATATTGGAACGGTCAATGAGAAAAGAGGCAAATTCGGGATCTTTCAAAATGTTCTTCCACTTCCCCAGGCCGTGCTTCGCCACTCCGGCCAACAGAGCCTCCTCCTCCTCCGCCGTCCACTTCCGCTTCTGAGTTCCCATTTCACTCTCTCAAGTATCTCCGCGCTGTCCTTCTCTTGTGCATTTGTGCGTCGTCGTCTCCGTGAAAGAGAAGAGAGAGTGAAGTACAATCGTTGGCTTCGGACTATGTCGTTTGTGCTGTCTGCTGTGTGTATTGTCGCTTGGTTCCAAGGACAAAAAAGACGATTGCGTTTAAAAGAGGTAAAAAAAAAAAAAAAAAAAAAAAGTGTAAATTGATTAACTAAATAGAGAAAATTTTCATTTTACAACTCGGCCAAACGATTTGCGCATACCTAAGGTTTGCCGTAACGATAAAATGATACTTAAAAGGTTTAAAAATGACAAACTTATAAATTTATAAAAAACTAAAATATCAAACTTTCAAGGGTATTTTAGTCTTTTCACTATTAACAAACAGAAATTATTAACAACACATGACGGAAGGTATCTGTTTGTTGTTTTTAAACCTTTTAAGTATCAATTATCGTTACGATAAACTTGGGTATACGCAAATCGCTCGGCCTTACAACTGCTTAACTCTTTTTAGAAGTCTCAAATGCCCCTATTATCATCTTTACATAAATAATATTAAAAATTAACAGAATTATTAAAATAAAATAAATAATTGATACTTCAGTTAAAAAATAAGAAAGTATACGGTACAAAAGAATAACAATATTGGGTTTAATCATGGAGTTCATAATCGTTTAAGACCATTATGCCAAGTACCCATCACCTAGAGATTAGATTTCAAATATAGGTATAGATTTTCGATTTTCAGTATTGAATCTAAGTATACTGTATGATATATTTAGTTGTTATGTGCTTGCATGATGATAGAGCTTGTCGAATATGACAATTTTTTTTCTCGCTCTACCTATGTGTGGGCCTAGTGATGGCAGTGGGTTGGGTCGGGATCGGATACCCCTTGGCCCAAGCCCGACCTCATGACAAAGGCCCAAGCCCAACTCGAGCCCGTCACGGATATGACAGGTAAAGCTCAAACCTGGCCTGACGGGCCTTTTGTAATCGTAGGCCCGGCCAAGCCTGCCGATTTTTATAATGTGAATTTTTAAATATTAATAAATTTCATTTTTTTTTTAATTCTAGAAACAATTTTTAAACATTAATTTATTTTTGAATACTCATCTAATATATAAATAATTTTCCACAAAGTGCATCCTAGATATGGCAATGGGCCCGACATTTTCGGGTACCCGGCTCGGCTCGACCCGAAAGGGGCGGGCTTTACCCGAGGTTGGCGGGCTTGGGCTTGGGCTTGATTTTAAGGCCTGACCTCAGGTACGGGCCGGGCATGGGTACATCTTTAGGCCCGACCCGGCCCGAAAATTTTAGTATTAATTTTACTAATTTACCCTTATACTATATATTTAATTACAATATTATCCTATATATATATATATATATATATTTTTTTTCTCAAACCCTAACCTCAATTTTTATCCCATATTGAAGGTTTAACATGTTAAAATTGCCTTTAAATGAGTTAGATGGGTTTGGTTCAACTTATAAAAGTAGATTTCACCATAACATATTATGCACATCTGAAAAGTTAGTATAATCAAATATTATGGAGTTTTAATTGCTCAATTATTGCTTAAATTATTTGCCGAAATGGCTTCAATTAATATTTAAAAACTAGTTCTAAAATTAAAAATAAATAAAAAATCGAAATTTATTAATATTTAAAAATAAACATTATTAAAAAAGGCGGGCTTGGGTTTGGCCTATGGTTATAAAAAAACCCGTCGGGCTGGGCTTGGGCTTTGCCTATCATACCCGTAGCGGACTTGGGCCTGTGTCATGAGGTCGGGCTTGGGTCTGGGCCAAGGGGTACCCGGTCCCGGCCCGGCCCATTGCCATCACTAGTGCATCCATCCATCCTTTGGGAAAGATGAGTATATATGTGTAGGATAATCTTGTAATTAAATATATAGTATAAGGATAATTTAGTATAATTAATATTAATATTGTCGCCGGGCCTGAAGACCTAAAGACATACCCAGGTCAGGCCCGTGCTCGAGGTCAGGCCTTAAAATCAGGCTCAAACCCAAATTTGCGAACATCAGGTAAAACCCGATCTTTTTGGGACTGGCCAAGCCAAGTACCCGAAAATATCGGGCTTGTTATCATCTCTATGTGGGCCGCCCATTAGATATGACAGAGTTTAGAAATCATTAATAATAATATGGAATGGTTTAATTATGTCCTATAAATGAAAACGATTAATTTTAAAAGTACTTATATGTTAAAAAAAAAAAAACA
Organism: Pistacia integerrima; assembly: GCA_026225825.1. Classification (NCBI taxonomy): domain Eukaryota; kingdom Viridiplantae; phylum Streptophyta; class Magnoliopsida; order Sapindales; family Anacardiaceae; genus Pistacia; species Pistacia integerrima. Next base: position 4,322,397 of record CM047750.1, read on the forward strand.
AGTTTTATGAACTTATCCACTCACTAAGTCTTTTAACTCATCCTTTTGTCATATTTTCCCCTCCCTGGCCACCACAGTCCACAGAGATCGTGTGGATAAGTGACTTTCCTCATAAGGTTGGGCTCACGTGACATCATTCCATTTTGTGTAACATCGTATATTTTTTTTCTTTCCCTATATGAGGGTCTATTGCAGTATTACCTATGACTTGCAATATAATATTGTTGAAAATTGAACCTTTTTGGTAGAAGATGAATGTGCCGCGGTAGAAGAAAAGATGTGCCACGGCGAAGCCGATGATGCCGCGGCAAGTGGATGAAACTTAACCGTGAAAAAGTCCAAAGAGCAGCATGCCACGGCAAAAGAAAATTTATGCCGGGGCGCGAGTCTGTTGTTTGTCCCAGAACTAGAAGAATTCCAGAGAGCTTGATGCCGCGGCAGTGAAATTGCTTTGCGGTGGTATGGCCAAAGAACTTCAGTTTTTTGATTAAATCAGATTGAAGATATATTCAGTTATGAATTTGTTTTCCTCTCTGCACAAGTTCATCCTTTTTAATTTTAGAAGCCTGAGAATTGAACTTTCCCTAACAAAATCCTCTCCTTCACTACTTCAAATTGAACTGTTATACTTTTCTCCCTGTTGAGAAAAGTATTCATGAATTACGCGGAGATTCCGGAAAGGAATAGTTTGAATAAAGGATTTGATCTGAATCCATTTGGCGGTGGGTAAGTAACTGGGATGTGTTCAAAGCAGGCCAAGTCACTATTTCAAATTGAACTGTTATTGAACTTTCATTTAGAAATGATATTATGCATACGGTTGATATGGATAAAAACACAGTTTAACAGATTTTTATTCTCTAAAACATCTTATATATTGGTTTATTAATTAGACTACTCGATCGGTTACTTTCCATACTTGGCCTTGTACTCACTCCACAACTGATCCACTGTCTTCCCCAGCAGATCCACAAAGTAGCTATCATTATACCCACTTCTCATCTTCGTGTTAAGTTCTGCAACGAATCCATTTCTCAAACTGTCAAGATAATCCAGAAACCTGGCCGTCACATCATAGCCTTGATCCCACTTGTTGCCCTCACCGGGTTGCACCCAGTGACTCGGCGCATAGTTAGCTTTCAACCTCACATAATCCGCAATCCCTTCAATCAATCCTCCAGGAGTCTGTCCGTTTCCATTCCATTGCCATATATGTGTCATCTCATGATAAAGTACTCCAGTGATCTCTCCTTTGACGTCACCAGAATAACCTCCAATATAATTCGCGCTAACATGAATTTCGTTGTTGCTTGCATATGCGACCCCGTCCATGTTGTCGATAAACAAGCTGACTTTCTCTACACTTTTCCTGTCAGCGGCGTTGTTTTGCTGGAAGATTGTCCATATAAAAGCCGTGGCGGATGCTAGTGTTTGCCTACTGTAATCAGCCCCAATTTGGCTGTTGAAGCGGGCGCCGCCAGTAGTTGTGCCGGCGGTGTTTGTGACGGTGTAGTCAACTGCATGGCAGCCTTGCATAGTTGCTAGTGTAGTTAATATTAAAGAGAGGAAAAAGATGTGGTGAGCCATGGCTAAGGTTCGCTGTTATAGAAGTTATCTTTGGTTGTATTTTTGTGTCATGTTGCTCAATGGTTTATATAGAGTTTGGAAATCAATAGGAGGGGAAAAAAAAAGAAGAATATTTTAATTGGTCTTTGATTAAAATTATGTGTTATTATATTTATGATACATGTTTTATAAAATAGTTTGAAAAGGACATATTAATGTTTATTAATTGTTAGAAGAAGGGAAAAAAATGATATTTGACTTTGACTTTGACTTTGACTTGGCCTGCTTTGAACACATCCCAGTTAATTACCCACCGCCAAATGGATTCAGATCAAATCCCTTATTCAAACCAGTCCTTTCCGGAATTTCCGCGTAATTCAGGAATACTTTTCTCAACAGGGAGAAAAGTATGGGTGCGTTTGGATAATCAATTTGGGAGTCTGTTTCCTATAAAAACCCTCTCCTTCACTATTTCAAATTGAACTGTTATACTTTTCTCCCTGTTGAGAAAAGTATTCATGAATTACGCGGAAATTCCGGAAAGGAATAGTTTGAATAAAGGATTTGATCTGAATCCATTTGGCGGTGGGTAAGTAACTGGGATGTGTTCAAAGCAGGCCAAGTCACTATTTCAAATTGAACTGTTAGGGTATGTTTGGTTTATTACTTTGGATATGATTTTTGAGATAGTATTGGATAGTTGAATATGATAATTATTACGAGATAAAATTAAAAAATTTATAAAAAAACCCTCTAGGTTTGCTAATTTAACTAAACACCTCAATATATAAAAATTTTGTACAATGATAAAAACACCCCCATCCATCCACAGCGTGCATTCCGCCACTACCGTGAACGCGCTTACGATACGATCGGTCGAACTGGGCCGACGCATCGACGGCATTTTCCGACCAGATCCATGCCAAATCTAGCCGTTAACAGCCGCAAAGGCAGACGGTCATCAATGACTACCAAGATATGGGACGCCATCGATGGCCGATCGGCCTTTTCTGGTTAGATCCACTATGGATCTGGCCAGAAAATGTCAGATCGACGAATTACCTGCCTGTTCTGGTTGTTTGTAGGTCGTTGTGACAGATTCCGGCTACCACCAATGGTGGTTGCCAAAATCTGGCAACTATGGGTAGATGGGGATGTTTTTATTAATTTTTAAACTTTTTTTCTGGGGATGTTTTTTCTATTTGGAGACAGAAGAAAGAGCTAGTTGGAATCAAACCTTCAGGGTGTGCCATTTGATGCCTAGCTGTTGGAGCAATGATAATGGGAGCCGAAATATTGTAACTTAGTATTGAAGTTGAAGTATCTGTTAAGAAATTATAAAATTTCTTTTATCCTTTCAATTTCATTGAAATTATCTCTCTTCAAAAAGAATTTCTTATTTCATAAACATTATTACTTTTTTTCATGTATTATTTTGAATATATAAAGAAGGTAAATTTTTTATTATATATGGTCACTTGCTAATAGTTTACTTTGGGTTCTCATCCTTTATTTGATGAAACTTACCTTCACAAAAACTCCTGAAAAAACTTCCGAAAGATGCTTAGAGGCTATCCCACTATCATTTCTCTCAATATTTTTGAATTTCTTTCTTTCTTTCTTAATAGATTTAATAAGTTAATCCTTTCAAAGGAAATTGTTAGTTTCCAAATACACTTTTGTAATACCCTTTACCAGCTGACTTGGCTGATATATAATATATTCAATATCAAAATGATAGGAAACACACTCCCAAATTGATTATCAAACTGATAGGAAACCCACTTCCACAGGCCAACACTTTTTCCTTCTCAATATGTGATCCTAACATTCTCGCACGCTTAGAGACTCAGCATCCACGTTGGCTCAGCCTAGATGGCTTCACTCTAGGTGGTCTACTCTCCCAATTCAGCCCTTCCAAAACATCGTTGGCCCATTCTGGACAGCTTCACTCTGAGTGGGCTACTCTCAGAGGTCAACATTTCCTAGGTAGCCCTTTCCCAAATAGTCCCTTCCGGAACATGGGCTTGGGATGGGTTTGGCTCTAATATCATTTGATGGAAACCCACTCTCGAATTGATAAGAATTGGGTTAGACAGTGATCCTTTTTGTGGGTTTGGATAGAACTCTCCTTAGAAAACTAGCTTGTCGAGAAAGGGTGTCCAAGCCCTTATAAATGACATGCCAACACCTTTTCTCTCTCAACGTGAGATCCTAACACAAACAAAGCCGCGACTTGGGCTCAATTTAACCTAGCCCAAAAAATGCAAATAGCATATAATGCCACAAAACATCCATTAATTTTCCTACAAATTTGTCTTCCTTTTAATAATAATATTAATAAGATTTGAATCTAAAAGTCTGTGGTTAATACATAATCCTTCAATTCTCCAACTTTGAAAGAATTTTCAGTTGTCACACAAAAGAAGCAAAAATCTCAATGCACTATAGTGCATTGAACATATCTTTGTAATATTTGATCAAATGTAGACAATCAAAACATTCACATAAGCATCAAAAGTGCCTTTCAAAATTCTAATAAAAGCAATGCCACCTCTCTTGCCGACTTTGATTTATCTCCATTTCATGCAAAAATTTGCAGTTGTCTCCAAAATGGCATCTTCCTTGGGCATAATACCTGCACATTTGTTGTTTTCCACATCCAAGTCTAGGAGGCGGCTCCATTGGACGAAAATGATTGATGCTCTTCAATGGCTGCCTATGATTAGTCCTCTCTGATAAGCTATTCATCTGATTTGTATTGGGATATTTATACGTAGGAGGTTGATGGCTACTCATATCAAAGTTGGGCTGTCTGTGATCAGTCCCCTCTTTATGAAAGATAATGGCATTCAAAGGGCATCCAAAGGGATCCAAAGAGTGCTGCATGAAAGATAATGGCTGTCCGTGATCGGTCCTCTCTGTATGAAAGATGATGCCATCCAAAGGGTGCTGCATTTCCACAATGCCACTATACTTAACAGGGTTCTGGGGAAGCTGTGTTTTACTATTGTTCTGCATTATTATCTTGGGTTCTTGAGAATGTGAAGGCAGACTTCTGGACTTGAAAGCCAACTGAGGTTGAGCTGCTACTGAATTCCTCGAATCAACAATTAAGCCGGGTTGTTGAGGCATAATTGCTTGTTGCTGAGGTCTAGTTGCCATTTTATTTGCATCAACAGATAAATCTGACTGGTGAAATAGAAATCCCTCTTTTTCTGTTGCTTTTGAGTTCGAGTGAGACTGAATACTTTTTGCATCCTTCTTCATGGACATCCTGAAGTCCAAGCAAGATTATCAAGAAAATACAGAAACAATAAGATGATTTTCATAGCATGTTTTTACACATTTCAAAACGGTTAAAACCAACTATAGTTCTTTTTATGCGACATTTTATTTTGAAATACCTATTTGCCTTGAGCATTTTCCTCTTTTCCTTCCCCTGGATTCGTGTTTCTCTGTCAGACCTGGCAAGAGAACCTCTTGAGTGCTTTTCCATCAGAACTCTATGCCGCTCACCTTCATCATCCCATCTCTGAATAGACAATTAAAATAAAGCTAGCTTGAGATATAAGGATCAACAGATCATGCGGCTAGCAGAAAGTAAACATTCAGCTAGCTAAAAACCTGTCTCAGGGTCTTTAGCCGATAAAGGTTTCGACCCTTAATTAGGAGGGGATGAAGTGGAGAGAGTGGCTTCTCCCCTTTGCTCCAGAGGACCTCTATCTGGAAGACAAGACAAAACAAAACCAGCAGCACTTCAACCACCATAATACTTATATGAATAGAAAATGCATCATCTTCTTGCTTATAATTTAAAACCCAAACTGATACAGAAATTCCATACATTGAGTCTCATAATGGTCTATTCCACTCATAACTTCTTTGTAAAACACATTTACTTAAACAATAATCTGATGTCTCCTCAACAATTTTCTAAAGGCAGAATTTTATATGGCTTTTAACTTTACCGTAAATGTATGTTGCTGCTTGGCTGCTCCATAGCTTTCTTTCACAATGCGGCCTACAACAATCCTTTTACCACACGGAGGACCACTTGCGCTACGCGATGCTATATTGAACCTGATAAATAAGTATAGAAATAAGAGAGATAAAATAAGTACTAGTGTGACAAAATTGGTGGACTCGTGCAAAAGTGTTGTCAGAGGCCATTTTCATCAAACTTATAATTAGGACTACTGCAACTATATATCCAGTGTTTTCAGCAAATAGATATAGCCAAACGCTTACATTTCATAAACATTCTGTTCAAACATAACAACATCGCCTGTGCACGCGTCACCTGCATTAAATCCATATTTACTTTAGAATAAACATCTGAGAACAAAGTAAAAGTACAATTAGTAACTTTTCTAAGTAACCAAAATAGAACACTCCAGCTAGTAAAAGATACAAAAGAACAGTTAACAGCATCAAATATCAAAGGCAAACCATCATAACAGCATCAATTCTGCTCCTAATTATATGTAGATTTCTGGCTATAACAAGTATTATGCCAACAGAAGACCATTGCTCTGAATTGATGGGGCAAAAATAAAACCACTACATAAAATTTTGTTCCTAATTTCTTAATGACTAAGCCTGCCCAAATATTTACCTTTACAGTTCAATACAAAGCTAGATATTGGGTACTTTTTCTCCCCTTCACCATTTGAAACCCTGAAAAACATCATAAAATTTAAGAAAAGAAAACATTGAATGTAGAAACATTAAGTAAAATCAGAAGATGAAAATTACTCTAAATGCTCCCTTATGCGCTGAATAAGAGTGCTTTTATTGCCAGTCAATCTCAATCCATTCTTCCTCAAATAAATCTTACACTGCTCCACTTTCAGTTTCTCCAGCTGCCCAGCTGCACCCACAATGTCACACAAATACAAGAATCACATTTCAAGCACCAACAATATACACCTGCAACTTCATTTTCTTTTTCTTTTTGTTCTTTTTTTTTTTTTTTTTTTGGAACTTATAAATCTAAACCAAACCCCTGACCAACTGCTGTAAGCCGGATTCATCAAAATTGTCATCAAGACCTATCAGAGCACTCCTTTTTGGGTTTTGTTGACCAAACAAAATTGCAACAAATAAAAATGAAAAAGAACAGATTCCCATATGCATTTTGCTTTTATTTTCCAGTTCCCACAATCAAAACCGAAGCGAAACAAAACAAAACAAATTCAGGAAGCAAAGACACAAACCTTCGACAATCTTTTTAACAAATTCTTCTTCATTTTCATCAACATCAACATTGTGATCCAAATCATTGTCAGCACTACAAATACAACACAACCCAACAATTAAAATTCAATTATAACTTACATTCACATCAAACCCAAGATTAAACTTATAAAAATGGAACAACCAAAGATTAAAATTTTAGAATCTAACCGTGACTTAGCCTTTTTCCTGACAGAGAGGTTCGCGAACTTGGCGTGAGTGTCTTCAAGAACGATGTAACTCGGGTCTAAATCCGAATCGTAACCCGAGTCAGATCCTTCACTTTCAGTATAGTTTTCATCGTTTTCTTGATATTCTTTGATTGTTGCTTGTTCAGAGATCGCCATGGATGAGTTTTTTCTTTTTTTTCTTCTCGAGTTTTCTGTTTCAAAGCAGATACAAATGCTCACTACAGGACGAAGGTTTAATTCAAATAAATATGACCGTTAATTTTTTAAATAAAACGGTAGAATTACTGAATTTTTTAAACATTATAAAATTTCACTGATTTTTTTTTAAATTTAATATTAAATTAATTAGAGTATATTGAAAATATACAATCCAATAAAACTTAGACTAAATCTCTCTAGTTTCTAGCCAGGCGTGATTCGGTGCGATTTTGACCACCTGCTTTTTTTCAGTTTTTGATTATTTGTTTTCAAATTTTTATAATTTTAATATTTTCGAATTTTTTTAATTTTAATAACTGACTTTATTTTTAACTTTTTTTTAATTTATTAACCCTAAAATTAACATAAAGAAAACTAGGGGTGAAAATGCATTTTAGTAAAGTTGGGGTGAAAAAATGTTATTCAACCTCATTAAAAAAAAGGTAGAGTTAACGATATGTGTTCCCACCCAAAAAATAGCCCATTGACAAATTCATACCCACCCACATTTTAAATACCATTTCAGTACCCAAAACATAATTTTATTAGTAATTTTAATTTATTAACCCTAAAATTAACATAAAGAAAACTAGGGGTGAAAAATGTATTTTAGTAAAGTTTGGGTGAGAAAATGTTATTCAACCTCGTTAAAAAAAGGTAGAGTTAACAACATGTTCCCACCCAAAAAATAGCCCATTGACAAATTCATACCCACCCACATTTTAAATACCCTTTCAGTATCCAAAACATAATTTTATTAGTAATTTTTGTTGTCAAGAAGGGCAAAATGGTCAAAAGCCCATAATCAATGAGGGTAGAATGGTCACCAAACAATGGCTGTCGGAGAAGATCGATGCACATTAGCAGAAGATAGTGCACGTTAGCAACGTCAGATCCGAGGGTTTTTACCATTTTTCAGCTGATCCCGGCATTCAAAATCACTTCCGACACCACCCAGAGAATCCCCATCACCTCCTCTACAGAGCCCAAGCCTCTATTTGTCGTCATCACTCACCATTTCCTACCACCACCTCCATTCGCACGGCTGACTCTTCAAGTCAGATTTTCGGTCGATTTCTTTGCCAGAAACTCACCTAGACACCACCATCACACTCCCCACAACCCACTCTACAAAACTCTTACCTCTATCACCGTCCCTTGCTTGCCAATCGTCGGTCATGAACAACACTACCTTTCAACTTTCAAACCAATTTCTAGTTGTTTCCGATGTCAAAAATCATCCTTGCTGCCACCAATAGACTCCCTAAATCTTCCTCTCCAAAAGCCCCAACATTCCCGATCTCATTTGCTCACCAATCGCTGGCGATTGAAGCTTCCCCACCTTAGGGTTTTTTTAGTTTTAATTGGATTAATTGGGTTTGATTCATACCATTTTTGTGTTTGTTGTGTTGAAATACAATTGAAGAATGTTTGTTTGTTGATTTTTTGGTCGCCGGCGGCAATTGCTGGCAATGGAAAAGGCTAAGAAGAGAAGAAAGAAGAGAGGGGTTTTTTAGTAAAAAACTTTGTTTTCCACCCAAATCAGAGGATATCCTAATATTTGAGTAGTAAAAGGGTGGGAAAATGCCGATGGGCCATTTTTTGGGTGGTAACATGTCGTTAACTCAAAAAAGATATTATAATCTTTTCATAGTTTTACCCCCGTTAGGTAACACCGTAATAGATTCCATTGACGAATTGATGATGCGTGGAAAAAAAAAATTTCAAAGCTTACTGGTGAAAAAGTAATTAAGGAAACTTCGGGTGGGCAAATGTAATAAATATTGGTGCATGGACTGACTAAAATTTGTAAGAACCAAACGTCACTTGCCTGCCAACTTCAATTTTCTTCCTTTTGTTTACTTAGATTCAGTTCAGATAATACATCCTGTTCATTGTGTCTTGGTTTGTTATTTGGTTTAGTTTCATGCTTATTCTATGATCTTCATTCTTCCGTGGGAGGCCGGCACCTCTCTCTGTATGGGATTTTTGCTTTGTATTCATTCATATCATTTCACTTGATTCATGAATAATTAAGAACTAATCTTGTGTTCCTCAATGGCCGCTTATTCCTCTCTAACCTCTCCCATTTCTACTTGCCCTGTTGCTAATTACATATCATCTGTCGCTTATCAGAAAAACCACAACACTTTGAATTCCTCTATGTTCCAGTCTCCAATCAGACACAAGAAGCTTATGTCAAGATCAAGATGCAGCAACATTAATGGTTATTCCAGTAAGTGTTCTTATAGATCATAAAGTCTTGATTGTTTGTTAATGTAATACTCAAGAATTGACACTCCTGAGATATTATATAGAGTGGTCGATATGGATTAAGTAAAGGTGGATTCAGATTTCTGCTTCATCTCGTTACCATGGAACTAGACCTGTGTTAAATGTATCTAATATCTCGTAATAAGGACTATTATGCTATATTCTTTTAGGCAAAACTATAGCTGTTTCTTTGCAACCTGAGGAGGAGCTGAAGACGGAGAAGCAAGAGAGGAAAGTTGCAGTGACTGGGATGGGAGTAGTGACACCACTTGGTCATCATCCAGATGTATTTTACAGTAACCTTCTTGAAGGTGTCAGTGGCATAAGTGAGATAGAGGGCTTTGATTGTTCTAAGTTTCCCACAGTATGTTTTTCAGTTATTTCAATTTCAATATCATAACTTTGATTATAATAACACTTTGACAATACTGTCCTTAATCTGACAGAGAATTGCAGGAGAGATCAAGTCTCTCTCAACAGATGGTTGGGTTTCACCAAAACATGCTAAGAGGGCAGACAAATTCATGCTTTATATTCTCACTGCTGGCAAGAAAGCCTTGGCAGATGGTGGAGTTACAGAACAAATCAATGAAGAGTTTGATAAAATTAAATGTGGGATTCTAATTGGCTCTGCATTTGGAGGCATGAAAGTAAACTACCTCCTTTAACCATCATCTGTACGTCTATTCAAAAAAATCTTGTAAAACGTGACGAGATTTGATTGAATAGATGATTTGTACTAGTTTTCACTTAAAACTCTCTCACTCTGACGGTATTCTAGCTTTTGAACAGACTTATCATGAAGGAATAGAAGCATCAAAGATTTCATATAAGAAAGTACGCCCCTATACGATACCTTATGCAACAACCAATATAGGCTCTGCTGTTTTAGCAATGGACCTGGTAAGTTCGATCTCTGAGTTCAATTCTTGCCAGAAGGTTAAAAAGAGTTTACTGGTATGTAGCAGAACAGCTTTTGCAAGTTGCAACCTTACCCTCTTACAAGCTTCAAATTTTCAGGGATGGATGGGACCAAACTATTCAATTTCTTCAGCTTGTGCAACAGGCAACTCTTGTATACTCAATGCAGCACATCACATAATCAAAGGTGACGCAGTAAGCAACTCACTTTCATCTCATTTTGCCATTATTTGGAACTAATATTCAATTTAATTTAACACGAACTTTTTTGGATGAGACAAATCCTGCTTTCTGAAAAATTTCAGGATATCATGCTTTGTGGGGGTTCTGATGCAGCAATTATTCCTGCAGGTATCGTATTAATACTTCAAGTACTGGGGGTTCCCAAATCTTTTTCTAGTGCATGAACTTATCATTTTTATTTTCTTGATTATTGGAGCTGCAGGTTTAGCAGGTTTGGTGGCCTTTAGAGCTCTTTCAGGGAGAAATAACGATCCAACTAAAGCTTCCCGCCCCTGGGATACTGTAATCCATCCATGATGTCTTCTTTTCTTCTTTTCATGACGTTCTATGGAAATCAGCATTGTTTTTAAAAGCATATTTCCTTAATAGGCATCAACAAGCATTAAAAGATAAAATTTATGTTGATATTTGGGAACTATCAGATTTCAATTAAGTTTGAGATAATTAAGATTTTGCAACTGAGCAGGATCGCGATGGAATGGTTGTGGGAGAAGGGGCCGGAGTTCTGCTTTTGGAAGAGATGGAACATGCTAAGGTGAACTTGCTATGAATCATTTCTGTAGTTGAATGGGGTTTTCCCTGTCATAAGGTCATGACTTTACTCTCAATAAAATGACAGAGAAGAGGTGCAAATATTTATGCAGAGTTTCTGGGTGGAAGCTTCAGTTCTGATGCTTATAATATTGTTGAGCCTCATCCTGATGGTTAGTAATAGTCGTCTTTCTAAAGTTCCCAGAACCTCATATCATGTAAAACACTTTTTATCTAATATTTCTTTCTAAATTCAGGACTGGGTATAGTTTCCTGTATAGAAAAGGCCTTGACACAATCTGGGGTTGCCAGAGAAGATGTAAACTACATAAACGCACATGCTTCATCAACACCAATTGGTGATCTGATAGAATACCAAGCTTTAATGCAGTGTTTTGGCCAGAATCCTGAGGTAATATAAAAGCAACTCAGTCACTTATGCTTCATATTATTTACTTCCTGCCATTGTTTATTTGATACATAAAATGTGCAGCTAAAAGTGAACTCCACAAAATCCATGATTGGTCACCTTCTAGGAGCTTCAGGTGCTGTTGAAGCAGTTGCCACAGTTATGGTAATCAAATAGCTTGTGTTTAGGCAAAGTACTTAGTTATTTCAACACTTTTTCTTAATTGGGTTTTTGTTTCTCAATACAGGCAATAAAGACTGGATGGCTACATCCAAACCTCAATCTTGAAAATCCGGACAAATGTGTGGTATGCTCTCTATATTTTAATCCATAATAAAGGTCTTTGGTTTTAGAGTATCTTAAACTGATTACTTAAAACATTTCAGGATAGGGAAGTGCTTGTTGGCTCCAAGAAGGAACGTTTTGACATAAAAGTTGCACTGTCTAACTCATTCGGACCTGGTGGACACAACTCATCCATCTTATTCGCACCTTACAAACAAATTTGATGTGTAAACTCATTGTATATGAAGGAAAATTAAGCATATTTTCAGCTTTGTAATCACTTAGCTGATGGATTACATTTTAATGGCAGATCCACCTCATAATTTATGTTAACCCTGCATGCCGCACTTCTCTTTTATCCCTTTCCTTTGTACCTTATAAATCTTAAAGGTAATACTATATTTACAACCTAATCTCACAATTCTGATATGACAGTTCACAATGGACCTCACTTACCCAACAATGGGTCTTGTTTGTCAAATTACAAGTTGTCATGTCGGAGTTGTAAGAAAAAATTTATAAAATTGGATTATGAGTCAATCTTTATTGAAATCTTAATCTATTACGGATTCTCATTCAAATGACTAAATTGGAAACATCAACTAGTTTAAAATAATAAAACAAATATACCATGCTCAGGGGTTAGTTCCACATTGCCTACCAAGCTTGACACCCGAGCGTGAGCTTTCCCACATGTTGAGTGTGAGGGAGCGTGTTATATGCTCAGGTGTTAGTTCCACATCGTCTATCAAGCCTAACAGTCGACCATGGGCTTTCCTACATACTGAGTGTGAGGGAGCGTGTTACGCTTAAGTGTTAGTCGCACATCGCCTACCAAGCCTAACACCCGAACGTCGCCTACTTACTAGGCTAGTGTTTGATTTATCACCTTATAACATAAAATATAGACAATTATTCCATAACCAACAATTAAAAAATTTGTCAAAGTTATTTTATAAATAAAAAGTTGAGTAAATTTTAGAAATTTTTAACCAACTTTCATAAATACTCAACTTAATCTTAAAATTAACAAATGAATAATGCTACTCTAAATAAATATTGGTGCATGGATTTCATAATTTCAGAATTTGGTATAGAGGTGGGAAAGGCCCGTGCCCAGTCGATCCTCGGCCTAGGCCCTCAAGGTTAGGGTAAAATTTGGGCCTAGTTTTTGAGGGTCTAGGCAAAATATTCAGGGACCGATCCTGGGCCCATGAGATTTCTCAGGGCTCCTCATGGGCCCATAGGACTAGTTTTGGGACCGGTCCTATGGGCCTAGACAAATTTTTTTTGTAAAATCATTTAACCCCTACATTTCTTGTCAATTTCATATTAAATATGAGGGTTTTGGATAATTTATAGGGGTTAAAAGGAAATTGAGGAAGGGGTTTGGGCTCCCACCTCTAATTTGGTCGGTAGGTGATACTTTTTGTTTGTTATTGAATGGGCTTTCAATTTTGTCGTTTAAAGTTGCGGGGACTAACAAAGTGAGTTTTACAAATTTTGACGAGGTTTTCTTTGACAGAATGAGTAAAATGTGACCCATTTTTTGTGTTAGGTCCACAAATCTTCTACCCTTAAGTTGTCCTGTATAAAGTGACCTCACAATCCCATAAAAGAAGACGAAGAAAAATGCATTTAGAAGTTATTTTATAAGTGGGTAAATTTCATCCGCTCTTAAGAAATCGCAAAATTCGAAGTTTTATTAATTTTCAGAAAGTATTAAATTCTTCATTTATTTACGGTTTTTGCTATACTTGAAGGTTTTTTTTTTTTTTTTTATTCTTAATATCATTATAGTTTTTTAAAATGATTAGGCGATTAAGACTTAACAATCTCTAGGGAGGCCATGAAATTAACTTTTTTTATCATGAAAAAAAACACATTTTTAATACGTATATGGAAAGCATTTTTATTATTTTAAAAGTATTATGTTCCGCTTTCATGCGTATCTAATAGTTTTTAAAAATATTAGGCGATTAGCACTTAATGATCTCTAAGAATGCGGTGAAATTAACCTTTTACAATAAGAAAAAACACATTTTTAACATATATATATATATATATATATATATATATATATATATATATATATATATATATATATATATGTTAAAGTGTTTTTATTAATTTACTTCTATAACACAAGAAGTCAATCATACATATAAGAAGATAATACCCGAAAAGCACTTCATATATATTTTCAATATGTTAACCTAGTATTAGGGAACAGACAAAAACACTTTTAAACAACCCACCGCCACAGCCACACGATCTCACTTAAATCAGGATGGTCAGATGGAAAATAGAACTTGAGATCATACGTCTATGTATACTATCTCTAGTTTGTCCTAACTAGTTAGATTTCTCACATATGGATCACTTTTAAAGTTATTTAACAAAGAAAACCAATTCCAAATTTAATAATAGTGATATGTAATACTAACCAATTCGAAATTTAATAATAGTGATATGTAATACTTTTTAATAATAGTAGATACATTTTATATAAAACAATTTCACAGAGATAAATCAAACAAACCTTTATTGAAAATAATATCTCAAATCCAAAATGTGTAGTAAAAAATTGGTGATTGAGTAGACCCATGATAGTAAACTAGGACCATATGCACACGAACATCTCACCAAGAACCCGATATTGATTTAACTGGATAATTGAAATAGAATAGAATAGTAGGTCAAAGAATGACTGTCTGCCATTAAGTAACAAATAAATACTCATAAAATCTGCTAAACTAAGGACAACCATAGTGTAGCAGATTTTAATGAGCAGTTAATCTTGACAGCATAAATCTTTATTACGGACCAACTACAATATCTACCATAGCTCTAAACTTGGGATCCTTAGATGGCAACTTCTTGGGACTGTGTGATGATTTAATCCTAACTGATCTAATTTGAAATGAGTAATGTACGTCACCACTTAATTTCACAACTTTCTCCTACAACCTTTAATATTACAGTTCCTAATTGATCAGCTTGCAAATAAGTTTTACTTATTTGCTATGAGTTTCTCTGTCCAATTATAAGCTGACTAATTACAAACTGTCATATCTAAGGTTATAAAAGAAGGTTGTAAAATTGGGTTGTGGATCTAGCATTAATGATTTAAAATATAGCTCTTGTTATTAAAAAAAAATATATTAATAGTAATACTAAGGGGAGGTTACCAATTTTATTTTACTTTTTTGGTATAATTTGACGATCCTTGAGGGAGACTGGCACAACAATGCACTGCTATAGCCCTCATTTAAATTGCAGATGGTCAAATGGAAAATCTCTTAAAAAACCGTACGTGTACCTACATTATCCCTTATTCATTCTAACTATCTGGATAACTCACAAATGGGTAGGGTTACCAAAGTTCATTAGTTATAAATAGAGTCAAAAAACTCATTGGTCTCTCCTCTTTAAAAGTTCTAATAATTTAGACCAAATTTATTTTCTGATTGTTGAAAAATAAATTTAGGTAATAAAATAATATTTTAAAAATAAGTAGATAGGAAGGTGAGATTACGCTATTATTTGGGTAGGAAAAAGTCATTTACTCATCATAAATATTATCGTTCTGTGCATGAACTGACTAAAATTTATAAGCATGAACTGCCAACTTTCAGTGTACATAATGTATCCTGTTCATTTCGTCTTCTTCTGTTATTTGGTCTACTTACATGCCTATTATATGATCTTCACACTTCCGTGGGAGGCCGGCACCTCTCTCTCTGCGGGATTTTTGCTTCGTATTCATTCATATCATTTCAGTTGATTCATGAATAATAATTAATCATCCAATCTTGTGTTCCTCAATGGCTGCTTATTCCTCTCTAACCTCTCCCATTTGTACGTGGCCTGTCGCTAATTACCTATCATCTGTCGCTTATCAGAAAAACCACAACACTTGGAATTCCTCTATGTTCCAGTATCCAAAGAGACACAAGAAGCTTATGTCAAGATCAAGATGCAGCAACATTAATGGTTTTTCCAGTAAGTATTCTTATAGATTATAAACTGTAAAGTCTCTGATTGTTTTTCAATGTAATACTCAAGACTTGACACTTGTGAGATATTCTATGGAGTGGTCGATATATGGATTAAATAAAGGTGGATTCAGATTTCTGCTCCATCTCATTACAAGAGTCACTGATATAACTCAAAACCATGGAACTAGACCTGTGTTATTTGTTACTGATGTATAATGGTCTATGTTAAAGTGTATCTAATATCTCGTGATAAGGACTATGATACTATATTCATTTAGGCAACACTATAGCTGTTTCTTTGCAACCCGAGGAGGAGCTGAAGACGGAGAAGCAGCAGAGGAAAGTTGCAGTGACTGGGATGGGAGTAGTGACACCACTTGATCATCATCCAGATGTATTTTACAGTAACCTTCTTGAAGGTGTCAGTGGCATAAGTGAGATAGAGAGCTTTGATTGTTCTAAGTTCCCCACAGTATGTTTTTCAGTTATTTCAATTTCAATATCATAACTTTGATTATAATAACACTTTGACAATACTGTCCTTAATCTGACAGAGAATTGCTGGAGAGATCAAGTCTCTCTCAACAGATGGTTGGGTTTCACCAAAACATGCTAAGAGGGCAGACAAATTCATGCTTTATATTCTCACTGCTGGCAAGAAAGCCTTGGCAGATGGTGGAGTTACAGAACAAGTCAATGAAGAGTTTGATAAAATTAAATGTGGGGTTCTAATTGGTTCTGCATTGGGAGGCATGAAAGTAAATTACATCCTTTAACCGTTACTTGTACCTCTATTCAATAAAATCTTGTAAAACTTGACGAGATTTGATTGAATAGATGATTTGTAGTTTTGTACTAGTTTTCACTTAAAACTCCCTCATTCTGATGGTGTTCTAGCTTTTGAACAGACTATTCATCAAGGAATAGAAGCATTAAAGATTTCTTTAAAGAAAGTACACCCCTTTACTATACCTTATGTAACAACCAATATAGGTTCAGCTGTTTTAGCAATGGACCTGGTAAGTTCGATCTCTGAGTTCAATTCTTCCCCTAGAAGGTTAAGAGAGTTTACTGGTATATAGTAGAACAGCTTTTGCAAGTTGAAACCTTACCCTCTTATAAGCGTCAAATTTTCAGGGATGGATGGGGCCAAACTATTCAATTTCTTCAGCTTGTGCAACTGGCAACTCCTGTATACTCAATGCAGCACATCACATAATCAAAGGTGACGCGGTAAGCAACTCACTTTCATCTCGTTTTGCCATTAGTTAGAACTAATATTCAATTTTTTTGGGCACCAACTTTTTTGGATGAGATTAAATCCTGCTTTCTGAAAAATTTCAGGATATCATGCTTTGTGGGGGTTCTGATGCAGCAATTATTCCTGCTGGTATCATAGTAATACTTCAAGTACTGGAGCAATTAGCATTCTCAAATCTTATTCCAGTGCATGAACTTATCATTTTTAGTTTCTTGATTATTGGAGCTGCAGGCTTAGCAGGTTTTGTGGCCTGTAGAGCTCTTTCAGGGAGGAATAAAGATCCAATTAAAGCTTCCCGCCCCTGGGATACTGTAATGCATCCATCATCTCTTCTTTTCCTCTTCTTTATACAACATTGAGTTGTTATAAACTAATAATCTCTCTTCTATGGAAATCAGCATTGTTTTTAAAAGCTATTTCCTTAATATGCATCAACAAGCGCTCAAAGATAAAATTTATTTTGATATTCAAGAACTATCAGATTTCAATTAAGTTTGAGATAAGATTTTGCAACTGAGCAGGATCGCGATGGATTGATAGTGGGAGAAGGGGCTGGAGTTCTGCTATTAGAAGAGATGGAACATGCTAAGGTGAACTTGCTGTGAATAAATCATTTCTGTCGTTGAATGAGGTTTTCCTTATCATAAGGTCATGAATTTACTCTCAATAAAATGACAGAGAAGAAGTGCAAATATTTATGCAGAGTTTCTGGGTGGAAGCTTCAGTTCTGATGCTCATAACATTGCTAGGCCTCATCCTGATGGTTAATAATAGTCTTTTGTCTCTAAAGTTCCCAGAACCTCATATTATGCAAAACATTTTTTATCTTATATTTCTTTCTAAATTCAGGGATGGGTATAGTTTCGTGCATAGAAAAAGCCTTGACACAATCTGGGGTTGCCAGAGAAGATGTAAACTACATAAATGCACATGCTTCATCAACACCAGTTGGTGATCTGATAGAATACCAAGCTTTAATGCATTGTTTTGGCCAGAATCCTGAGGTAATATAAAAGTGCTCAGTCACATATGTTTCATATTATTTACTTCCTGCCATTGTTGATTTGATGCATAAAATTTGCAGCTAAAAGTGAACTCTACAAAATCCATGATTGGTCACCTTCTAGGAGCTTCAGGTGCTGTAGAAGCAGTTGCCACAGTTATGGTAATCAAATAGCTTGTGTTTATGTGATTCGGTGTTTTCCAGTACTCAGTATTTCAACACTTAAGTCTTTTTCTTTCTCAATGCAGGCAATAAAGACTGGATGGCTACATCCAAACCTCAATCTTGAAAATCCGGACGAACGTGTGGTATGCTCTCTATACTTTGATTCATAATAAAGGCCTTTGCTTTTAGAGTATCTTAAACTAAATATTTGAAACATTTCAGGATGGGGAAGTGCTTGTTGGCTCCAAGAAGGAACGTTTGGACATAAAAGTTGCACTGTCTAACTCATTCGGACTTGGTGGACACAACTCATCCATCTTATTTGCACCTTACAAACAACTTTGATGTGTAAACTCAATGCCTATGAAGGAAAATTAAGCATATTGTCAACTTCGTAATCACTTAGCTGATGGATTTTAATTTAATGGCAGATCCACCTAATAATCTCTGTTAAGTGTTAACCATGCATGCCACACTTCTATTTTATTGCTTTCCTTTGCAACTTATAAATCTTAATCTATTATGGATTCATTCAAATGAGCACTGACCAAATTGGTTCCAAACATCAATAAAGCACTTGGATAGTCACATAAATAGAATAGGATGAGAACAATAAGGTCGCTAGGGTATTGAATGTAATGAAAAGAAGATATCGGATAGTATCAATAAAGCATCGTTAAAGCCCTCTGGCTATAGAATTCTCTAAAATTTTGTATAAAATATATTTTCGCTCCTTAAAATGTTCCTAAAGGAGTCCCTCTTTCACAATTCTAAATGATAGATTTAGCCCCACTTCTATGAGGTACCAACCGAACAACTCATCTTAACTGGATTATGTCATGAACAGAAAAGAGCGGTCGCCGCAATCTTAAGTCTCTGAGTCTGGAAATCAAGACATGCACACAAGCAACCCATACTACAGCAGAGACCCAGGCAAAATGTGCAGTTATCAGAAACAACAAAAGGCAGTTGAATCACCAGATCTTAGTTTTGAGCCAAAAGAGGACGAACACCACTCCTAACACAATGGCAACAGGGGCCCACTTCCGAATCAAAGCCTACAGTCAAAGTGTTAAAGAGCTTAGTATATTTCAAGAGTATCTAATTACAGCACAGCAATTATGCATCTTCAGAACTTCTTCAAATCATATTGCAACAGCATTAAACTGCTTAAAGCACCCAAATTCAAAATTGAAATAAACGAGTCATATTAATCTAATCTCACAGTTGGCAAAGTGATTTTTTAAAAGTTAAGAAGTCTTCATGAATTTCAACAAAGAAACCTATCATTCATTGTTTCATCATCAAATAAATGTCCTGATTTTTAAGACCTGATGGGAGTATTTCACAAAGACTATACACTGAGATTTTCTCCAAAATTGTCTTTGTAAAACACAATTTGTACGCAAAAATCTATACATGTACCTGAATTTGTGCCACTTAAGAAGCATTTTCTAAGTTCAATCACAAGAAAATCCAAATACCAGAGCCAAATGGCCCACAAAAGCACAATAAACTTCATCTGAGTTATCAAATAAATTAAGATAACTAACCTGTCGATTCAAATCCTTCGCCTTTTCAGCATATATGCGTGACTCTGATGTTAACCGACTGGACATTTCACTAACCTCTGCAAAATTAATAATTAAAACATAACTTCAGCACAAGCATACAAAAGGCATACTTTACAAGTACATAGGGCGGAAATTGGATGCCATAATTCACACCCACAACTAAAAGACATTGAATGATTTAGGAACAACAATAGGGTGGAGATTGAAAATTTTTCACCAAAATAAGAGACAGTGAAATTATGCAGACTACTTGACATAGACAACCATGCAGTGTTAAGATACATTCATCACTAAAACAATAGTGCATTTCCAAATATCACATTGAATTCTAAACCAGTAATCAACTTCAAAATCGAATACACATCCAAAAAAGCAAACATACTCTTTCATTTTGCACTATTTTAATCATAATGTTAGGTACAAAAACCATAAAAATTGTATTACTATAAAAACAAAACAACACATGATATAACAGATTCAAATGATTACAAGAAAAGGAACTATCTTACGGTCCAACTTTTCACCAACACCAAGAACTTCCTGCACATTGCGAGTCATTATCTGGTGTACTTCATATAGTTCATCATTCAACTTAGCAATATTCCGCTGAGTACGAGTGTCCTGGTACAATTTCTTTGTTTTCTGTATGAATGTATCTTTAAACATGAAGACAATAAATAAAATCAAGCCCAGAAAAAAGCAACAAAAGCCATATTAAGAGAAAGATCAGGTACATGCTAAGGAAAGGTTAAAAGAAGTGACACCTACCGAATTTAATGAAAGCATAAGGTCTGGCTGCAGTTTCAATCTGTGCCCCATTAACACGCTCAAATTCATTCTTTAGGTCTTCCAGATACTGGAAGGCAAGCTTCTTGGGGTAAGCACGGTCACACATTGTCAAGTAACAAACACGTCCTTCAATGATATAACTAGAACTTGGGTCAAGGAAACACTAAGATTTAGGTGCACTTCCTAAATATTACAACACTGATGTAAAGAACTTACAGAAACCAAATTTCATTTCCTTTTCCACAAGCCAATTGTTAAGTAAATGTTTTCAGTATAAATTTATAACATAACTTGCAGACTAATGCTGTTACCACTTTTCACATAAAAGTATAAAAATTAATTCAACAACCACAGCTACATCAACTAAGCATCTCATCATTACTATGAAACTACCATTTATAAAGCAAAAGCATCATTTACCCACCCCCAAGTCCAGATCTAGTAAAGATACAATCAAGAGATGGCATGACACTCTGCTCGAGAATACTACTTAGCAAAGGACTAGGAATTAAATGGAAAATGAACTCTATAGATGAACACACTATCTAAGAAGCACAACTAGCATTACATGATTAACAATCAGAATTTACATCAACTGAACATGCATGATGATAAACAATTAAAAAGCAATAACAAGAACATCTGAATAAAAGAAAACACAAGGATACTGAAAAACATAAGGTCCTGTCTCAACCGACATCCTTGAAGCTTCATTCTGACCTTTTGAAAGATTCTTAAACAAAGCCTTCACTTGCTGCTTGTACATCTCAGCATCTCTCAAATCACGCCCGTCATCCAGTCCCTCTGCCAATGGCAGCCCATCAGTAACACGCGCAATCATAGTCATCTTCACCATTTTTACCTCACTTTACAATTCCTCAGCTACACCAATTCACTGTTGTCCCAATTCATTGAGCCATCAAAAACCCAGATCCACAAAATGGTAAACAACCAAAATTAGCATTTCCCATCATTATTTTAACATGTAGTACACAAATTAAAAACCAAATACAACTTCCAATATTTCATTTTCTTTGTCCTACTTACTTCCTAAGAACACTTAAAATCTCTCAATTCCCAAATACCATTACAATGCACCACACAATTTGCATAATCACAATCAAAACATAACTCATCAAATCAAAATTCACATGATCCTACACAAACCCATCCAAGCAAACCCTTTAAGACAATCAAATCAAGCAATCACGAACATTTAAAAACACCCATCAAGTAAATCATGCAAAGCCTCTCCATTTCAGCTGTTTCAGTCTCAAATTTTGCAGAAAACCCCCTAAAAATCAAAGCTTTCCAACTCAAATACAGAAATAAAAACATACATGCGTACAAATACCTGTTTTGCATTTGGGTTTTTCTCCGCAGATTCAACGATCTGAGGAAGAGAGAAGACGAGGGCCGACAGAGCGAGAAGTTTATACAAATTTAAAGGGTTTTTTCGTAAATGAAAATGTGTGTTTCTTTATATTGTCCGGTTGCAGAGTCAGCGCTGATATGAGTTGTACATTGAGAGATTGGAGGTGAAATTCAAAAGTACAACCTGGACCTGCAGTGTTATTGTTACTAATCCTAAATCTCAACCTTAACCCCGTTTATAACTACTTAATTATAAAAAGCAGTGTGATACTTATAACCTTTTTATATAACATAGTTGTGATAGTTCGTGATTAGTTAATTCGTAATAGATTCTGTTTGTCTAAATACAAACTCATCAATCACGAACTGTCACCTCAAGATTGTATAAAAAAGTTATATGAAAAGTTGTAAGTATAATTTTATGGTAATTAAATTACTAAAATTTGTTTTTTCATATTTTTAAATAAAATAAATTTAATATATATTTTAAGGCAATGATATCAAAGATTATTAGCAAAGTGCTTCTTGTTCTTTCTAAATACATATCATATATATCCAAAAAAATATTTTAAAAAGAATATTTCAAATATTTAACTGTATTTTTTTATTTAAAAAAAAAAGGTCATTAACATCTTCAAACATATTCATATTCCATGGCTATTTGATGTGAGCAAAGAGACTGTCATTAGGAGAGTTTAATTGGCAGATTAATTGAGAAAATGGTTAGATATTTAGCTGGAAAACTAACTAACAACTAGTATCTTATTTGCAATAATTTCATGAATGAATGATAAAATGGGTTTGGATAGAATTCACTCCCAAAAGTTAATTCAAAAGAGGAGGAAGCATAATCGCGTATATATACTTGGTGATATGTGACAAATACAACTTCTAACACGGTCCCTCACATTTGTTCTGCGAGACCAATGTCCAAACCCAAACAAGGACACACCATCGCCCCAAACAAATGTGGTTTTAATACTGTTGATGCTTGATTTTGACACCAACAACTCACACGTGCAAAGTACTAAGCGGACTTAGAAATTACATGTGATATGAGAATATGCAATGAGAGAATAAATGAGAATCGGTTTTTAAAGTGGTTCGAATGCTCCAAAGCGAATCATATGTCCACTGCGGTTGTATTAATAGATGGATACAATCAGGTCGTGTATAGCGGGCTGAGTTACAATTTAGAGAGAAGATAAAGAAAGAGAGAGAAAGAGTGTGTATGTTTTTTTAGAATAAGATCAGTCAATCTCGTAAATGAGAGGAAAATCCTCTATTTATAGTGGGAGAATTTAAGGTAATGATTACAAGTCTGCAAGTGGGTAGGTGTCGTGCAAGTATTTCCTTGCATCCCATTGGTTATCTGCCTGAAAAATATCCTCAAATTGCGTAGGACTTGGACAGGTGGACGATCTCTAGCCACTCGCAAGCCTAACATTCACCTGCTATACTGACAAGAAGCACACCTCTTATGTCATTGCGCAACGTGGCAACATCTGGATAACACAAAACCTTCTTGAATCTTGATTGACTCTTGCGGATGAGAGTCCACACCAGTCCTAACTTTTTAGGCATAACAGATACTATGATAAAATAGGTTTGGATATAACTCACTCTTTAAAAGCTAGCTTAAAAGATGAGAGAATTCAACCACATATATACTTGACGGGATAAATATAACTTCTAACAATGAACATGCAAAAAATGTGAAAATTATTGGTTAATGGACATCAATTGGTCACAAAACTAATCCACTCATTCTTGGTGGGATACTTAATTGAATTAAAATAAAAATATACATATCTAGCTCATTTCTACCAATAACCCTTATAATGTTAGCCATTAAGCTTCAATGCCCATACATCACCACATTCTTCTATCATAAACAATAAATATATTGTTGACTTTGTGTAAAAAAAGATGAAGAAAACTTTGTAAAACTACTTCATTAATTGCTTTTATCTACACTTTCCCTTATGAGAAAGATTACAAATGTCACATCTCAACCCGTGAGGGTTAAAAGGGGTGGTCTTGTATATTAAATTTGTATGATTTTTGTTTGAGGAAAACCACTCATTTAACCCTAACAGATTGGGGCGTGACAACAAAGATTAGAAATTGAATCCTTGTTTGATGGTCTCTCGTTATAAATAGCTTAATAAATAACGTCTGTTTTGGCATTACAAGGTCTCACGGTTTTATTCTTGAACTTCAAGCCTTATCCTCACATAGAATAATTTGAGACTTCATGATACAACACATCTTATCACGATAAAGCTGATAATGTGTTATAAATAACATAAGCAGATATTGTCTATTTTGATATTATAAATTTTACGGTTTTGTTCTTGAGTTTGAAACTTGAAATCCATCTATTGACACTAACCTTAGTACCTCACACAAGAGCAATGTGAGATTTCAAATCATACCACCTCTAGTTTTTTGTATTTCTCAACTTTTATTGGTATAACAAACTCTTACGAAAAAGGCAAGATTGATAATCATATATAAATGATGTAATATATTAGTTTTTTTATAATTTCCTTTTTTAAAATATTTTATAAAATTCAGAAGTTAAAAAAAGAAAAAATAAAAAAAAAACAAACATAGAGAATCTAAAGAGTCTTGGAGACTAGGTTTTTTCCTGGAATGACTCAAAAGCATTTAAATTAAAAGCACTGTTTTTTTTCTCTCTCTCTCTCTCCGTGGATCATCACTTCACTTTCCTCTGCCTTCTCTATAAATTTTAACCTAAGTTATTTTTTATGTTCTTCTCCCAAGCAACAACAAGACCGTAGTTGAAATTTTATAATCTGTTTATCTCCACACTTATCTTCCTGCCAAATTCCATCTTCTGCGTTGTGTTTTATAAGATCATGAGTGAGCAGAACACCAGAGGAGGATATTCGGGTTCTAGAGGGAGATCTTCACGTCCAAATAGTGGTGCTTTTCACCATCAAAGACATGTAACCTCTTTTGCTTTTTGGTTTTAAGTAAATAGGGGTGTTTTTTCGTGTTTGTTTTACTTTGATTTTGAGGATTCTTAGTTAAAGATTTGGTTTTGAGAGATGGGTTTGTTTTAATTTTTAATTTTTAGTTGTTGTTACTTGGAAATAACTGAACTTGAATTTAATTGTTGGCTCAAGGGAATATATGGTATTCGGAATAAAATTCGGTAATGTTACAGTTCATAAATCTATTGATTGATTTATGAAGTGTTTGTATTCATATACTAATTATATTTTATCTGTTTATATTTATGATGATGGTGTAAAAGTTGATACTTTTTGCGTTTTAGTTTGTTGTTTTTGAGATTATCTTGGTTGTTTTGCTTGTGTTCAATGCCCTTTAAGAACCTGACATGCGTGTCAGATTTAAGACTTGTTAGACATTTGTTTTCATTAGACTAAAAAAATTTAAAGAGCTGTTTCCTTTTGGCTTTAAGAAACCTATCACCAGTGAATTGCTAGAATTAACAAATTTTGATTGCCCATATATCTTTTCACTCTGTATTTCTTGTTTGCATGTTACAGTGAGTTTATGTTTACGGCTATATGTTTTTGTATCCTGAAAGCTGTTTTTGCTTTTGTTCTTGTGGACGCCCAGTCCACTTTGTAGTTCTTCTTCCTCTGTAATTCAAGTCTTATGCTTTATATATGTATGTATATAAGGCTATATATAAGTTACTGTTATGGAAGTACTTTTCATAATTTCGTTGTTTCTTTTTTTTTTTTTTTGGGGAAAAATGTAGGGTGGAGTGAATATGCCTTTTGCCAATGATTATTTTGGCAGTAAGGATGGAATGTCCCAAGGTAGAGGGAAATATTCGCATAATATGTCCCGAGGTAGTGGTTCAAAGCAGTTCAATGGTAAACCCAGCTCGAAATATGTGTACCGGCAGAAGTCACCTGCAACTGATGTTATTCCAAAATCTCCAGAGGCTGGGGGAAGTCAATTGAGACAGCCAGAGTGCTTTGTGGCTTGTGGGGATGGTCTTCATTCATTTACTGCTCAGTCTGATTCTAAGAACCCTACACCTGATCTTATTCAAAACTCACCAGAGGCTGAAAGGAGTCATATGAAACAACCTGAGAGCTTTTCATCACCAGAATTGGTCAGTGGAGCTGATCTTCCTATATTGCCTGTTCATTTTGATTCTAGGAACATACATCTGAATATGACTAGAATGCAGATCAAAGAAACCCCGGAAGAGGAGACAGAAGAAACTGCAACTGTGAATAATGATTTCTCATTCTCAGGTGAGGTAAAAGATGAATGGATGGGAGGGGAGCCCTTAGTACCTGCCACACATCTGAATATGACTAGAATGCAGATCAAAGAAACCCCGGAAGAGGAGACAGAGGAAACTGCAACTGTGAATAATGATTTCTCATTCTCAGGTGAGGTAAAAGATGAATGGATGGGAGGTGAGCCCTTAGTACCTGCCATACATCTGAATATGACTAGAATGCAGATCAAAGAAACCCCGGAAGAGGAGAGAGAAGAAACTGCAATTGTGAATAATGATTTCTCATTCTCAGGTGAGGTAAAAGATGAATGGATGGGAGGGGAGCCCTTAGTACCTGCCAAAGCTGATATTCAAGAACAGGCTTTCCAAGAAAAAGATGTCAAGAATTTGGCAGGCATTGGAGGTTCAGGGCCTTCTGTGCAGCAGGCGGTGATGTGTCCCTTAGATATTTGTCCACCTAAGACTGGAAGTTCTATTTTGCTCAAGCCTTCTCTTCTTGTAACAAATAGACATAAACGAAATCAAGGCAAGCTCGCCATGGAAGGGCAAACTGGAAATGTGTTGAGGCCTGGGATGGTGTTACTGAAGAATTATTTATCTATCAGTGATCAGGTACTGCTCTGCTCTTTGTTCTTTTTCTCTCTTTCAAGTGATATGGTCCCTCTTTCCCACTTATTTTGATACAGCCCATTCTATTAAATTCCAATACATGATAAAGGCTTCTGGCTACTGAGGCTAGGTTGTTACAGCATCATCAGTCATCAATATGGTAGTGGAGGCTTTGCCTGGGTTCAAAATTGATTTGTATACCAACCCACCAACATATATGTGTCACCAAGACGAATATCACCATATAGTTATCTCTTCTAGTAAATTGGAAATATGTTTTTTTTTATTAGGAAATTATGCTATTCTGCCAAATGAGTTGGCATGTATTAGTCTCCCTTGCTGTTGTCTATTAATTTATTTTTGCTCCAATCTTCTTCTAAGGTCAAAATATTAAAAGAATGCCGAAACCTAGGGCTGGGACCTGGAGGTTTCTACCAACCTGGTTACCGTGATGGAGCGAAATTGAATCTAAAAATGATGTGCCTTGGTAAAAATTGGGATCCTGAGAAAAGTGCATATGAAGATATTCGGAGTATAGATGGTGCTAAACCGCCCATTATTCCTGGTTATTTCGATCTGTTGGTTAGGAAATCAATACAAGATTCCCATGCTCTCATACGAAGAAATTCTGGAGCGTGGAATGTAGAAACTGAACTTCCGAGGATGTCCCCTGACATCTGTATTGTAAACTTTTATACGGCAAGTGGGAAACTTGGTCTCCATCAGGTTTGTAGTGAGAAACTTTATCATCCTTATTACTGTAGTCGCATTGTAACTCGGGTTCTTTGTTCTATGTGCTATTCAAAAGAAGTGTGTTTTATGTGCTATTCAGAATGAATATGGTATGGAATATTTTAGGGCATGTTTGGCTTATTATTTCTGCCCATATTCCCAATCCTATTCTCCAAATAATGTTTGGCACATTATTCCAGAAATATTACCCTATTTTTTTAATTATTTTTAGACCCCATAAAGTTATTAATTTCATTAAATGCACCCTGAAAAAAAAAGTTTAAAAATTATCAAAGACACCCCCGCGACCTATACTTGCCAAATTCCGGCAACCACTATCGGTGATAGCCGGAATCTGTACAACGGCCTACTTGTCTACCAGAAATGGTCGGAAGTTCACCGATTTAGCCTTTTCCGGCCAGATGATCCACCACGGATGCCGGAAGGAAAAGGCGATCTATGGCTGTTGTGTGTGGACGGTCGAAAAAGGCCAAAACGATGGCCAAGATTTGGCCGTCGTTGACCTCAACGACGACCATTTTTTTGGCCGTCGTTCACGGCCGAATACGGCCGGCCTTTTCCGGCCAGATCCGTGGTGGACTGGCCGGAAAGGATCGGCCGTGAAGCACGGCCAAAAAATGGTGTCGTTGACGGCCAAATCCATCGTCGGCCTTTTTCGCCGTCTGTGAGCCATGTCACGGCCTACGGTCGAGGTAGACTGACATGCGTTACGAGCCGTCCAGCCGTGTGCGTATGACAGATTCCGGCGGTGGTGGCCGAGATCTGGCACTGTAGGTGGTGGGGGTGTTTTTGTCATTTTATATATTAGGGTATTTAATTAAATTAGCAAACATAGGAGCTTTTTCATAAATTTTTAAATTTTACCTCGTAATACTCCCCTATCCAATATTATTTCCAAAATCTTATCCAAAATAATAAACTAAACGCACCCTTAGTTTGTCAAAACACTATCATTCAGATTGAATTTGTGAACTGATGTAAAATGTTTGTGACTGTTGACGTCTCATACTTTCATTCCAATGCAGGATCGAGACGAATCTCAAGACAGTCTGGATAAACGTTTACCTGTGGTCTCCTTTTCAATTGGTGATACTGCCGAATTTTTATATGGTGATGAGAGGGATGTAGACAAGGCACAGAAGGTAAATTTGGAATCAGGAGATGTTTTAGTATTTGGTGGAAAATCTAGACATATCTTTCATGGTGTTAGTACTATCAGTACAAACACTACCCCGAAGACTCTGCAAGAAGAAACAAATATCATTCCCGGCCGTCTGAATCTTACTTTCAGGCAGTATTGATTGTTTTATGCTTGTAGCTGGGTCTTAGGTGATTATCTGTAAGGAAGACGTCTGGTCTTGCTGTAATTGATAACATAGAAAAGTTTGAAGAGGTATGTCTCTGACTTGGATACGCTATAGTAAATGAATGTTTATAGCCCGCAATCAAGAACTACCGAAATATCATCACTGAGTTCTGATTAGAAATGTCTTTTCTTGCTTGTGCAATTTCTATGTTGATTAATATGCCATGGGGTTTCAAATATTGAACAACAATCTTTCTCGATTCACCTTATTAACTCATTAATCACATACTATCAATTACTTTCATTTACTAACAATCTTTGACCCTCCTTGACCCACATCCAATCAACTGCATCAAAATTGGAGTTGCCTTCATCCTTCTGCTGGGGCAATCGTTCTCTGCGGACTGATCTCTAATGTCTGCCGATGCATCAGCCTCAATACAGTCCATCAAACTCTCGATGGTTTGTGAACTAAAACGTGAATGTGGTGGAGAAATCTCTTCTCTAGGCAGCTCTGCAACGCAATCTTTATTATCTCCAACTTCTGCACTGTTTAATATTCTTCCTCTTTTAAGAACATCTGTCTGTGTTGATGCATTCATGCCTATCATAGCCTTGTAGATTTTGTGTTCATTAAGTCCGTTCAGCGAACTCCGTGAATGGCTTTTTCTTCTAACTATGGCAGGAGAATTGGAGTCCTCACTGGAATTACTGCTTGTTTCTGAGGAATTTGTGTTGACAGCTGATAACTCTGTTTCATAGGATCGAAAGCTTATTGACTTGTCCAGGAGCTGTGATCCTTTGAGAATGTATTCGTTTCCATGACAAGGATATATAAATTCATTCTCAGACAAGTCTTGCCACACATACCCATTCTTGT
>CM047750.1:4352325-4641695 GCA_026225825.1 Pistacia integerrima
ACAAGAATGGGTATGTGTGGCAAGACTTGTCTGAGAATGATTTTATATATCCTTGTCATGGAAACGAATACATTCTCAAAGGATCACAGCTCCTGGACAAGTCTATAAGCTTTCGATCCTAAGAAACGGAGTTATCAGCTGTCAACACAAATTCCTCAGAAACAAGCAGTAATTCCAGTGAGGACTCCAATTCTCCTGCCATAGTTAGAAGAAAAAGCCATTCACGGAGTTCGCTGAACGAACTTAATGAACACAAAATCTACAAGGCTATGATAGGCATGAATGCATCAACACAGACAGATGTTCTTAAAAGAGGAAGAATATTAAACAGTGCAGAAGTTGGAGATAATAAAGATTGCGTTGCAGAGCTGCCTAGAGAAGAGATTTCTCCACCACATTCACGTTTTAGTTCACAAACCATCGAGAGTTTGATGGACTGTATTGAGGCTGATGCATCGGCAGACATTAGAGATCAGTCCGCAGAGAACGATCACTCCAGCAGAAGGATGAAGGCAACTCCAGTTTTGATGCAGTTGATTGGATGTGGATCAAGGAGGGTCAAAGATTGTTAGTAAATGAAAGTAATTGATAGTATGTGATTAATGACTTAATAAGGTGAATCGAGAAAGATTGTTGTTCAATATTCGAAACCCCGTAGCATATCAATCAACATAGAAATTGTACAAGCAAGAAAAGACATTTCTAATCAGAACTCAGTAATGATATTTCAGTAGTTCTTCTTGATTGCGGACTATAAACATTCATTTACTATAGCGTATCCAAGTCAGACACATACCGCTTCAAACTTTTCTATGTTATCAATTACAGCAAGACCAGACGTCTTCCTTACAGATAATCACCTAAGACCCAGCTACAAGCATAAAACAATTAATACTGCCTGAAAGTAAGATTCAGACGGCCGGGAATGATATTTGTTTCTTCTTGCAGAGCCTTCGGGGTAGTTTTTGTACTGATAGTACTAACACCATGAAAGATATGTCTAGATTTTCCACCAAATACTAAAACATCTCCTGATTCCAAATTTACCTTCTGTGCCTTGTCCACATCCCTCTCATCACCATATAAAAATTCGGCAGTATCACCAATTGAAAAGGAGACCACAGGTAAATGTTTAGCCAGACTTTCTTGAGATTCGTCTCGATCCTGCATTGGCATGAAAGTATGAGATGTCAACAGTCACAAACATTTTACATCGGTTCACAAATTCAATCTGAATGATAGTGTTCTGACAAACTAAAATGTTTCATACCATATTCATTTTGAGTAACACATTAAACACACTTCCTCCGAATAGCGCAAAATATAAAGAACCCAAGTTACAATGCGACTACTGTAATAAGAATGATAATGTTTCTCACTACAAACCTGATGGAGACCAAGTTTCCCACTTTCTGCATAAAAGTTTACAATACAGATGTCAGGGGACATCCTTGGAAGTTCGTTTTCTACGTTCCACACTCCAGAATTTCTTCCTATGAGAGCATGGGAATCTTGTATTGCTTTCCTAACCAACTGATCGAAATAACCAGGAATCATGGGTGGTTTAGCACCATCTACACTCCGAATATCTTCATATGCACTTTTCTCAGGATCCCAATTTTTACCAAGGCACATCATTTTCAGATTCAATTTCGCTCCATCACGGTAACCAGGTTGGTAGAAACCTCCAGGTCCCAGCCCTAGGTTTCGGCATTCTTTCAATATTTTGACCTAAAAGAAGATTGGAGCAACAATAAATTAATAGACAACGGCAAGGGAGACTATAATAAATGACAACTCATTTGGCAGAATAGCATATTTTCCTAATAAAAGAAAACATATTTCCAATTTACTAGAAGAGATAACTATATGGTGATATATGTCTTGGTGACACATATATGTTGGTGGGTTGGTATACAAATCAATTTTGAACCCAGGCAAAGCCTCCACTACCATACTGATGACTGAGGATGCTATAACAACCAAGCCTCAGTAGCCAGGAGCCTTTATCATGTATTGGAATTTAATAGAATGGGCTGTATCAAAATAAGTGGGAAAGAGGGACCATATCACTTGAAAGAGAGAAAAAGAACAAAGAGTAGAGCAGCACCTGATCACTGATAGATAAATAATTCTTCAATAATACCATCCCAGGCCTCAACACATTTCCAGATTGCCTTTCCATGGCAAGCTTGACTTGGTTTCGTTTAAGTTTATTTGTTTCAAGAAGAGAAGGCTTAAGCGAAATACAACTTCCAGTCTTAGGTGGACAAATATCTAAGGGACACACCACCGCCTGCTGCACAGAATGCCCTGAACCTCCAATGTCCGCCAAATTCTTGACATCTTTTTCTTGGAAAGCCTGTTCTTGAATATCAGCTTTGGCAGGTGGTAAGGGCTCCCCTCCCGTCCATTCATTTTTTACCTCACCTGAGAATGAGAAATCATTATTCTCAGTTGCAGTTTCTTCTGTCTCCTCTTCCGGGGTTTCTTTGATCTGCATTCTAGTCATATCCAGAAGTATGTTCCTAGAATCAGAATGAACAGGCAATATAGGAAGATCAGCTCCACTGACCAATTCTGGTGATGAAAAGCTCTCAGGTTGTTCCATATGACTCCTCTCAGCCTCTGGTGAGTTTTGAATAAGATCAGGTGTAGGGGTCTTAGAATCAGACTGAGCAGTGAATGAATGAAGACCATCCCTACAAGCCAGAAAGCACTCTGGTTGTCTCAATTGACTTCCCCCAGCCTCTGGAGAATTTGGAATAACATCAGTTGCAGGTGACTTCTGCCGGTACACATATTTCGAGCTGGGTTTACCATTGAACTGCTTTGAACCACTGCCTCGGGACATATTATGCAAATATCTCCCTCTACCTTGAGACATTCCATCCTTACTGCCAAAAGAATCATTGGCAAAAGGCTTATTCACTCCATCCTACATTTTTCCCAAAAAAAAAAAAAAAAAAAAAAAAAAAAAAAAGAAAGAAACAACTTTATTATGAAAAGTACTTCCATAACAGTAACTTATATATAGCCTTATATACATGCATATGTAAAGCATAAGACTTGAATTACAGACGAAGAAGAACTACAAAGTGGATTGGGCGTCACAAGAACAAAAGCAAAAACGGCTTTCAGGATACAAAAACATATAGCCGTAAACATGCACTCACTGTAACATGCAAACAAGAAATACAGAGTGAAAAGACATATGGGCAATCAAAATTTGTTAATTCTAGAAATTCATTGGTGATAGGTTTCTTAAAGCCAAAAGAAAACAGCTCTTTAAATTTTTTTTAGTTAATTAGTAATTAAGAACAGTCTAATGAAAACAAATGTCTAACAAGTCTTAAATCTCACACGCATGTCTGGTTCTTAAAGGGCATTGAACACAAGCAAAACAGCAAAGATAATCTCAAAAACAACAAACTAAAACGCAAAAAGTATCAACTTTTACACCATCATCATACATATAAACAGATAAAATATAATTAGTATATGAATACAAGCACTTCATAAATCAATCAATAGATTTATGAACGGTAACATTACCGAATTTTATTCCGAACACCATATATTCCCTTGAGCCAAAAATTAATTTCAACCTCAGTTCTTTCTCAGCAACAACTAAAAATAAAAAATTGAAACAAACCCATCTCTCAAAACCAAATCTTTAACTAAGAATCCTCAAAATCAAAGTAAAACAAACACGAAAAAACATAATTTACTTAAAACCAAAAAGCAAAGGAGGTGGTGAGATGATATAGTTACATGTCTTTGATGGTGAAAGGCACCCCTATTTGGACGTGAAGATCTCCCTCTAGAACCCGAATATCCTCCTCTGGTGTTCTGCTGACTCATGATCTTATAAAACACAACGCAGAAGATGGAATTTGGCGGGAAGATAAGTGTGGAGATAAACAGATTATAAAATTTTAACTACGGTCTTGTTGTTGCTTGGGAGAAGAACATAAAAAATAACTTAGGTTAAAATTTATAGAGAAGACAGAGGAAAGTGAAGTGATGATCCACAGAGAGAGAGAGAAAAAAAACAGTGCTTTTAATTTAAATGCTTTTGAGTCATTCCAGGAAAAAACTTGGTCTCCAAGACTCTTTAGATTCTCTCTGTCTTTTTTTTTTTAAACTTCTGAATTTTATAAAATATTTTAAAAACGGGAATTATAAAAAAAGTTTGTTATACCAATAAAAGTTGAGAAATACAAAAATCTAGAGGTGGTATGATTTGAAATCTCACATTGCTCTTGAGTGAGGTACTAAGGTTAGTGTCCGTAGATGGATTTTAGGTTTCAAGCCGGAGAACAAAACCATAAAATCTATATTTGAAGCCAAAAAAACAAAACCGTAAAACTTATAATATCAAAATAGACAGTATCTGCTTATGTTATTTATAACACATTATCAGTTTCATCGTGATGAGATGTGTTGTAATATGAAATCCCACATTGTTCTGTGTGAGGATAAGGCTTCAAGCTCAAGAATAAAACTGTGAGACCTTGTAATGCCAAAACAGACGCTATTTATTGAGCTATTTATAACAAGAGACCATCAAACAAGGATTCAATTTCTAATCTTTGTTGTCACGCCCCAATCCGTTAGGGTTAAATGAGTGGTTTTCCTCAAACAAAAATCATACAAATTTAATATACAAAGCCACCCCTTTTAATCCTCACGGGTTGAGATGTAACATTTGTAATCTTTCTCATAAGGGAAAGTGTAGATAAAAGCAATTAATGTAATAGTTTTACAAAGTTTTCTTCATCTTTTTTTTACACAAAGTCAACAATATATTTATTGTTTATGATGGAAGAATGTGGTGATGTGTGGGCATTGAAGCTTAATGGCTAACATTATAAGGTTTATTGGTAGATATGAACTAGATATGTATATTTTTATTTTTATTCAATTAAGTATCCCACCAAGAATGAGTGGATTAGTTTTGTGACCAATTGATGTTCATTAACCAATAATTTTCACATTTTTTGCATGTTGATTGTTAGAAGTTATATTTATCCTATCAAGTATATATGTGTTTGAATTCTCTCATCTTTTAAGTTAGCTTTTAAGGAGTAAGTTCTATTCAAACCGATTTTATTATAGTATCTGTTATGCCTAAAAAGTTAGAGCTGACGTGAACTCTTGTCACCAAGAGCCAAGAGCCAATCAGGATTCAGGAATGTTTTGTTTCGTCCAGACGTTGTCATGTCGTGCAATGACGGAAGAGATATAGTTCTTGTCAGTATAATAGGTGAATGTCAAACTTGCGAGTGGCTAGGGATCGTCCACCTGCCCAAGCTCTACACAATTTGATTATATTTCTTAGGTAGATAACCAATGGGATGCAAGGAAGGACTTGCATGGTACCTACCTACTTGCAGACTTGTAATCATTATCTTGAATTCTCCCACTATAAATAGAAGACTCCCCTCTCATTTACAGGATTGGCTGATCTTAGTCTAAAAAAGCATATACACTCTTTCTCTCTCTTTCTTTGTATTCTCTCTAGATTGTAACTCATCTTGCCAAATGCGACCTGATTGTATCCATCTATTAACACAACTGCAATAGACATAGGATTCACTTTGGAGCATCTGAACCACTTTAAAAACCTCTTCTCATTTGTTCTCTCATTGCATATTCTCATATCATGTGTAATTTCTAAGTTCGCTTTGCACTTTACACGTGTGGGTTGTTGGTGTCAAAATCAAATATCAACAGTATGAAAACCACATTTGTTTAGGGCGATGGTGTGTCCTTGTTTGGGTTCGGACATTGGTCTTGCAAAACAAATGTGAGAGACGGTGTCAGAAGTTGTATTTGTCACATATTGCCAAGTATATATATGTGATTATGCTCCCCCTTCTCTTGAACTAGCTTTTGGGAATGAATTCTATCCAAACCCATTTTATCATTCATTCATGAAATTATCGCAAATAAGATACTAGTTGTTAGTTAGTTTGCCAACTAAATATCTAACAAGTTTCTCAATTAATCTTCCAGTTAAACTCTCCTAATAACAATCTCTTTCCTCACATCAAATAGCCATTGAATATGAATATGTTTGAAGATGTTAATGACCTTTTTTTTTTTAATAAAAAAATACAATTAAATATTTGAAATATTCTTTTCCAAATACTTTTTTGGATATATATGATATGTATTCAGAAATAACAAGAAGCACTTTCCTAATAATCTTTGATATCATTACCTTAAAATATATATTAAATTTATTTTATTTAAAAATATGAAAAAACAATTAATTATAATAAAACTATACTTACAACTTTTTCATATAATTTTTTATATAATCTTAAGGTGATAGTTCGCGATTGGTGAGTTTGTATTTAGACAGACAAGATCCATTATAAGCTAACTAATCACAATCTGCCACATCTAAATTATATGAAAAAGTTATAAGTATAATATTGGTTAATTATAAAGGGGGTTAAGGTTGAGAATTAGGATTAGTAACAATAACACTGCAGGTCCAGGTTGTACTTTTGAATTTCACCCCCAATTTCTCAATGTACAACTCATATCAGCGCTGACTCTGCAACCGGACAATATAAAGAAACACAAATTTTCATTTACGAAAAAACCCTTTAAATTTGTATAAACTTCTCGCTCTGTCGGCCCTCGTCTTCTCTCTTCCTCAGATCGTTGAATCCGCGGAGAAAAACCCAAATGCAAAACAGGTATTTATACGCATGTATGTTTTTGTTTCTGTATTTGAGTTGGAAAGCTTTGATTTTTAGGGGGTTTTCTGCAAAATTTGAGACTGAAACACCTGAAATGGAGAGGCTTTGCATGATTTACTTGATAGGTATTTTTAAATGTTTGTGATTGCTTGATTTGATTGGCTTAAAGGGTTTGCTTGGATGGGTTTGTGTTGGATCATGTGAATTTTGATTTGATGAGTTATGTTTTGATTGTGATTATGCAAATTGTGTGGTGCATTGGAATGGTATTTGGGAATTGAGAGATTTTAAGTGTTCTTAGGAAGTAAGTAGGACAAAGAAAATGAAATATTGGAAGTTGTATTTGGTTTTTAATTTGTGTACTACATGTTAAAATAATGATGGGAAATGCTAATTTTGGTTGTTTACCATTTTATGGATCTGGGTTTTTGATGGCTCAATGAATTGGGGCAACAGTGAATTGGTGTAGCTGAGGAATTGTAAAGTGAGGTAAAAATGGTGAAGATGACTATGATTGCGCGTGTTACTGATGGGCTGCCATTGGCAGAGGGACTGGATGACGGGCGTGATTTGAGAGATGCTGAGATTTACAAGCAG
Organism: Pistacia integerrima; assembly: GCA_026225825.1. Classification (NCBI taxonomy): domain Eukaryota; kingdom Viridiplantae; phylum Streptophyta; class Magnoliopsida; order Sapindales; family Anacardiaceae; genus Pistacia; species Pistacia integerrima. Next base: position 4,359,642 of record CM047750.1, read on the forward strand.
CAAGTGAAGGCTTTGTTTAAGAATCTTTCTAAAGGTCAGAATGAAGCTTCAAGGATGTCGGTTGAGACAGGACCTTATGTTTTTCAGTATCCTTGTGTTTTCTTTTATTCAGATGTTCTTGTTATTGCTTTTTAATTGTTTATCATCATGCATGTTCAGTTGATGTAAATTCTGATTGTTAATCATGTAATGCTAGTTGTGCTTCTTAGATAGTGTGTTCATCTATAGAGTTCATTTTCCATTTAATTCCTAGTCCTCTGCTAAGTAGTATTCTCGAGCAGAGTGTCATGCCATCTCTTGATTGTATCTTTACTAGATCGGGACTTGGGGGTGGGTAAATGATGCTTTTGCTTTATAAATGGTAGTTTCATAGTAATGATGAGATGCTTAGTTGATGTAGCTGTGGTTGTTGAATTAATTTTTATACTTTTATGTGAAAAGTGGTAACAACATTAGTCTGCAAGTTATGTTATTAATTTATACTGAAAACATTTACTTAACAATTGGCTTGTGGAAAAGGAAATGAAATTTGGTTTCTGTAAGTTCTTTACATCAGTGTTCTAATTTTTAGGAAGTGCACCTAAATCTTAGCGTTTCCTTGACCCAAGTTCTAGTTATATCATTGAAGGACGTGTTTGTTACTTGACAATGTGTGACCGTGCTTACCCCAAGAAGCTTGCCTTCCAGTATCTGGAAGACCTAAAGAATGAATTTGAGCGTGTTAATGGGGCACAGATTGAAACTGCAGCCAGACCTTATGCTTTCATTAAATTCGGTAGGTGTCACTTCTTTTAACCTTTTCTTAGCATGTGCCTGATCTTTCTCTTAATATGGCTTTTGTTGCTTTGTTCTGGGCTTGATTTTATTTGTTGTCTTTATGTTTAAAGATACATTCATACAGAAAACAAAGAAATTGTACCAGGACACTCGTACTCAGCGGAATATTGCTAAGTTGAATGATGAACTATATGAAGTACACCAGATAATGACTCGCAATGTGCAGGAAGTTCTTGGTGTTGGTGAAAAGTTGGACCGTAAGATAGTTCCTTTTCTTATAATCATTTGAATCTGTTATATCATGTGTTGTTTTGTTTTTATAGTAATACAATTTTTATGGTTTTTGTACCGAACGTTATAATTTAAATAGTGCAAAATGAAAGAGTATATTTGCTTTTTTGGATGTGTATTCGATTTTGAAGTTGATTACTCGTTTAGAATTCAATGTGATATTTGGAAATGCACTATTGTTTTAGTGATGAATGTATCTTAAACTGCATGGTTGTCTATGTCAAGTAGTCTGCATAATTTCACTCTGTCTTATTTTGGTTAAAAAATTGTCAGTCTCCACCCTATTGTTGTTACTAAATCATTCAATGTCTTTTAGTTGTGAGTGTGAATTATGGCATTCAATTTCCGCCCTATGTACTTGTAAAGTATGCCTTTCGTATGCTTGTGCTGAAGTTATGTTTTAATTATTAATTTTGCAGAGGTTAGTGAAATGTCCAGTCGGTTAACATCAGAGTCACGCATATATGCTGAAAAGGCGAAGGATTTGAATCGACAGGTTAGTTATATTAATTTATTTGATAACTCAGATGAAGTTTATTGTGCTCTTGTGGGCCATTTGGCTCTGGTATTTGGATTTTCTTGTGATTGAACTTAGAAAATGCTTCTTAAGTGGCACAAATTCAGGTACATGCATAGATTTTTGTGAACAAATTGTGTTTTACAAAGACAATGTTGGAGAAAATCTCAGTGTAGTCTTTGTGAAATACTCCATCAGGTCTTAAAAATCAGGACATGTATTTGATGATGAAACAATAAATGATAGGTTTCTTTGTTGAAATTCATGAAGACTTCTTAACTTTTAAACAATCACTTTGCTAACTGTGAGATTAGATTAATATGATTTGTTTATTTCAATTTTGAATTTGGGTGCTTTAGGCAGTTTAATGCTGTTGCAATATGATTTGAAGAAGTTCTGAAGATGCATAATTGCTGTGCTGTAATTAGATACTCTTGAAATATGCTAAGCTCTTTAACACTTTGACTGCAGGCTTTGATTCGGAAGTGGGCCCCTGTTGCCATTGTGTTAGGAGTGGTGTTCGTCCTCTTTTGGCTCAAAACGAAGATCTGGTGATTCAACTGCCTTTTGTTGTTTCTGATAATTGCACATTTTGCCTGGGTCTCTGCTGCAGTATTGGTTGCTTGTGTGCATGTCTTGATTTCCAGACTCAGAGACTTAAGATTGCGGTGACCACTCTTTTCTGTTCATGACATAATCCGGTTAAGATGAGTTGTTCGGTTGGTACCTCATAGAAGTGGGGCTAAATCTATCATTTAGAATTGTGAAAGAGGGACTCCTTTAGGAACATTTTAAGGAGCGAAAATATATTTTATACAAAATTTTAGAGAATTCTATAGCCGGAGGGCTTTAACGATGCTGTATTGATACTATCCGATATCTTCTTTTCATTACATTCAACACCCTAGCGACCTTATTGTTCTCATCCTATTCTATTTATGTGACTATCCAAGTGCTTTATTGATGTTTGGAACCAATTTGGTCAGTGCTCATTTGAATGAATCCATAATAGATTAAGATTTATAAGTTGCAAAGGAAAGCGATAAAATAGAAGTGTGGCATGCATGGTTAACAGAGATTATAAGGTGCATCTGCCATTAAATTAAAATCCATCAGCTAAGTGATTACGAAGTTGACAATATGCTTAATTTTCCTTCATAGGCATTGAGTTTACACATCAAAGTTGTTTGTAAGGTGCAAATAAGATGGATGAGTTGTGTCCACCAAGTCCGAATGAGTTAGACAGTGCAACTTTTATGTCCAAACGTTCCTTCTTAGAGCCAACAAGCACTTCCCCATCCTGAAATGTTTCAAATATTCATTTTAAGATACTCTAAAAGAAAAGGCCTTTATTATGAGTCAAAGTATAGATAGCATACCACACGTTCGTCCGGATTTTCAAGATTGAGGTTTGGATGTAGCCATCCAGTCTTTATTGCCTGCATTGAGAAAGAAAAACCCAATTAAGAGTAAATTGTTGAAATACTGAGTACTGGAAAACACCGAATCACATGAACACAAGCTGTTTGATTACCATAACTGTGGCAACTGCTTCTACAGCACCTGAAGCTCCTAGAAGGTGACCAATCATGGATTTTGTGGAGTTCACTTTTAGCTGCAAATTTTATGGATCAAATAAACAATGGCAGGAAGTAAATAATATGAAACATAAGTGACTGAGCACTTTTATATTACCTCAGGATTCTGGCCAAAACAATGCATTAAAGCTTGGTATTCTATCAGATCACCAACTGGTGTTGATGAAGCATGTGCATTTATGTAGTTTACATCTTCTCTGGCAACCCCAGATTGTGTCAGGGCATTTTCTATGCAGGAAACTATACCCATCCCTGAATTTAGAAAGAAATATTAGATAAAAAATGTTTTGCATAATATGAGGTTCTGGGAACTTTAGAAAGACGACTATTACAAACCATCAGGATGAGGCTCAACAATTTTATAAGCATCAGAACTGAAGCTTCCACCCAGAAACTCTGCATAAATATTTGCACCTCTTCTCTGTCATTTTATTGAGAGTAAATTCATGACCTTATGATAGGGAAAACCTCATTCAACGACAGAAATGATTTATTCACAGCAAGTTCACCTTAGCATGTTCCATCTCTTCTAAAAGCAGAACTCCAGCCCCTTCTCCCACTACCAATCCATCGCGATCCTGCTCAGTTGCAAAATCTTATCTCAAACTTAATTGAAATCTGATAGTTCTTGAATATCAAAATAAATTTTATCTTTGAGCGCTTGTTGATGCATATTAAGGAAATAGCTTTTAAAAACAATGCTGATTTCCATAGAAGAGAGATTATTAGTTTATGACAACTATGTTACATAAAGAAGAGGAAAAGAAGAGATGACGGATGCATTACAGTATCCCAGGGGCGGGAAGCTTTAGTTGGATCTTTATTCCTCCCTGAAAGAGCTCTACAGGCCACAAAACCTGCTAAGCCTGCAGCTCCAATAATCAAGAAACTAAAAATGATAAGTTCATGCACTAGAATAAGATTTGAGAATGCTAATTGCTCCAGTAATTGAAGTATTACTATGATACCAGCAGGAATAATTGCTGCATCAGAACCCCCACAAAGCATGATATCCTGAAATTTTTCAGAAAGCAGGATTTAATCTCATCCAAAAAATTTGGTGCCCAAAAAAATTGAATATTAGTTCTAACTAATGGCAAAACGAGATGACAGTGAGTTGCTTACCGCGTCACCTTTGATTATGTGATGTGCTGCATTGAGTATACAGGAGTTGCCTGTTGCACAAGCTGAAGAAATTGAATAGTTTGGCCCCATCCATCCCTGAAAATTTGACGCTTATAAGAGGGTAAGGTTTCAACTTGCAAAAGCTGTTCTACTATATACCAGTAAACTCTCTTAACCTTCTAGGGGAAGAATTGAACTCAGAGATCGAACTTACCAGGTCCATTGCTAAAACAGCTGAACCTATATTGGTTGTTACATAAGGTATAGTAAAGGGGTGTACTTTCTTTAAAGAAATCTTTAATGCTTCTATTCCTTCATGAATAGTCTGTTCAAAAGCTAGAACACCATCAGAATGAGGGAGTTTTAAGTGAAAACTGGTACAAAACTACAAATCATCTATTCAATCAAATCTCGTCACGTTTTACAAGATTTGATTGAATAGAGGTATAAGTAACGGTTAAAGGATGTAATTTACTTTCATGCCTCCCAATGCAGAACCAATTAGAACCCCACATTTAATTTTATCAAACTCTTCATTGACTTGTTCTGTAACTCCACCATCTGCCAAGGCTTTCTTGCCAGCAGTGAGAATATAAAGCATGAATTTGTCTGCCCTCTTAGCATGTTTCGGTGAAACCCAACCATCTGTTGAGAGAGACTTGATCTCTCCAGCAATTCTCTATAAGATTAAGAACAGTATTGTCAAATTGTTATTGTAATCAAAGTTATGATATTGAAATTGAAATAACTGAAAAACATACAGTGGGAAACTTTGAACAATCAAAGCTCTTTATCTCACTTATGCCACTGACACCTTCAAGAAGGTTACTGTAAAATACATCTGGATGATGATCAAGTGGTGTCACTACTCCCATCCCAGTCACTGCAACTTTCCTCTGCTGCTTCTCCGTCTTCAGCTCCTCCTCGGGTTGCAAAGAAACAGCTATAGTGTTGCCTAAATGAATATAGTATCATAGTCCTTATCACGAGATATTAGATACACTTTAACATAGACCATTATACATCAGTAACAAATAACACAGGTCTAGTTCCATGGTTTTGAGTTATTTCAGTGACTCTTCTAATGAGATGGAGCAGAAATCTGAATCCACCTTTATTTAATCCATATCGACCACTCTATAGAATATCTCACAAGTGTCAAGTCTTGAGTATTACATTGAAAAACAATCAGAGACTTCACAGTTTGTAATCTATAAGAATACTTACTGGAATAACCATTAATGTTTCTGCATCCTGATCTTGACATAAGCTTCTTGTGTCTCTTTGGATACTGGAACATAGAGGAATTCAAAGTGTTGTGGTTTTTCTGATAAGCGACAGATGATATGTAATTAGCGACAGGCCACGTACAAATGGGAGAGGTTAGAGAGGAATAAGCGGCCATTGAGGAACACAAGATTGGATGATTAATTATTATTCATGAATCAACTGAAATGATATGAATGAATACAGAGCAAAAATCCCGCAGAGAGAGAAGTGCCGGCCTCCCAGGGAAGTATGAAGATCATATAGTAGGCATGAAACTAGACCAAATAACAAACGAAGACGAAATGAACAGGATGCATTATATGCACTGAAAGTTGGCAGTTCATGCTTATAAATTTTAGTCCCTTCATGCACAGAATGGATATAATATTTATGATGAGTTAATGACTTTTTTTCAACCCAAATAATAGCTTAATCACTCTTTCTACTAAACATTTTCAAAAACAAACTCGGTTTAAACTATTAGAACTTTTGACGAGAGGAGGCCAATGAGTCTTTTACTCTATTTATGACTAATGAACTTTGGTAACTCCACCTATTTGTGAGTTATCCAAATGGTTAGGGCGAATATGGGATAGTGTGGATATACGTACACTTTTTTATGAGATTTTACATTTGAGCATCTGCCATTTAAATGAGGGCTATGGCATAGATTGTTGCGCGAGTCTCTCTCAAGGATTGTCAAATTATAACAAAAAAATAAAATAAAATTGATAACCTCCCTTAGTATTACTATTAATATTTATTTTTAATAACAAGAGTTATATTTTAAATCATTAATGTTAGGTTTACAACCTATTTTTATAACCTTCTTTTATAACTTTAGACGTAATAACTCTTAATTAGTCAGTTCGTAATTGGACAGAAAAACTCGTAGCAAACAAATGAAACTATTATATAGAGATTGTGAAAAAGGGTGTACGATTAAGTTGTAAGCAGTCATTACTCATTTCAAATTAAATCAATTAGGATAAATCATCACATAGTCCCAAAAAGTTGCCATCTAAGGATCCCAAGTTTAGATCTACGGTAGAGATTGTAGTGGGTCCGTAATAAAGAATTATGCTGTCAAGATTAACTGCTCCTTAAAATCTGCTACACTATGGTTGTCCTTAGTGTAGCAGATTTTATGAGTATTTATTTGTTACTTAATGGCAGACAGTCATTCGTGGACCTACTTTTCTATTCCATTTCAATTATCAGGTTCTTGGTGAGATGTTCGTGTGCATATGGTCCTAGTTTACTATCATGGGTCTACCCAATCACCAATTTTTTACTACACATTTTGGATTTGAGATATTATTTTCAATAAAGGTTTATTTGATTTATCCCTGTGAAATTGTTTTATATAAAATGTATCCACTATTATTAAAAAGTATTACATATCACTATTATTAAATTTGGAATTGGTTTTCTTTGTTAAATAACTTTAAAAGTGACTCATAGGTGGGTAATCTAATTGGTTAAGACGAATTGAAAATAGTATAGATAGACGCACGGTCTAAAGTTCGATTTTCTATTTGAGCATCTTGATTTAAGTGAGGCCGTGTGGCTGTGGCAGTGGGTTGGTTAAAAGTGTTTTTGTCTGTTCCCTAGTGTTAGGTTAACATATTGAAAATATATATGAAGTGCTTTCTGGATATTATCTTCTTATGTGTATGATTGACTTCTTGTGTTATAGACTAATATTTAAAGGAGTAAATTGATAAAAACACTTTTAAAAAAAAAAAAAATTATATATATATAAATGTGTTTTTTCTTATTGTACAAAAGGTTAATTTCATCGCATTCTTAGAGATCATTAAGTGCTGATCGCCTACTCTTTTTAAAAACTATTAGATACGCATGAAAAATTGTAATATAATTAAAAACTCCAAATAAAAGCGGAACATAATACTTTTAAAATAATAAAAAGGCTTTTCATATACATATTAAAAAAGTGTTTTTCTTTTTTTTTCATCGTAAAAAAGGTTAATTTCATGGCCTCCCTAGAGATCGTTAAGTCTTAATTGAGTAATCATTTTAAAAAACTATAATGATATTAAAATTTAAAAAAAAAAAAAAAAAAAACCCTTCAAGTATAACAAAAACCCCAAATAAAAGAAGAATTTAACACTTTCTGAAAATCAATAAAATTTCAAATTTTGCGATTTCTTAAGAGTGGAAGAAATTGACCCACTTATAATATAACTTCTAAATGCATTTTTCTCTTTCTTCTTTAATTTTCCTCAGGATAGAAAATTAGAAGATTTGTGGACCTAGCACAAAAAATGGGTCACATTTTACTCATTTTGCAAAAGAAAACCTCATCGTCAAAATTTGTAAAACTCACTTTGTTAGTCCCCGCAACTTTAAACCACAAAATTGAAAGCCCATTCAATAACAAACAAAAAGTATCACCTACCCACCAAATTAGAGGTGGGAATTAGGAAAAGCCCAGCCTAAAAAATTGATCGTGATCCTAGGTCTGGTCATATGAGGATCAGTCTTAGGATCGGACCAGACCCAAGGGAGGAGGACCCTGGCTTGGGACCATTTGTAGGCCCGAGCCCAAACCCCCCTCCCCAATGTCCTTTTAACCCTTTTAAAATATTCAAAACCCTCGTATTTAATATGAAATTGACAATAAATGTAGGGGTTAAATAAATTTTACAAAAAAAATTGTCCAGGTCCATAGGAGCCCATGAGGGGCCCTGAGTGATCTCATGGGCCCAAGATCCGTCGCTGAATATTTGGCCTCAAACCCTCAAAAAGGGGCCCAAGTTTTCCCTTGACCTTGAGGGCCCAGGCCAGGCCTTTCCCACCTCTATACCAAATTCTGAAATTATGAAATCCATGCACCAATATTTATTAAGAGTAGTATTATTCAATTGTTAATTTTAAGATTAAGTTTGAAAGTTGGTTAAAAACTTCTAAAATTTACTCAAATTTTTATTTGTAAAATAACTTTGACAAATTTTTTAATTCTTGGTTATGGAATAATTGTTTATATTTTATGTTTTAAGGTGATAACTCAAACACTAGCCTAGGAAGTAGCCGACGATTGGGTGTTAGGCTCAATAGGCGATGTAGGACCAACACCTGAGTGTAACACGCTCCCTCACGCTCGGTATGTGGGAAAGCTCACAGCCGATTGTTAGGGTCGATAGACGATGTGAAACTAACACGTGAGCATAACACACCCCCTTACGCTCGACATGTGGGAAAGCTCACGCTTGGGTGTTAGGCTTGGTAGGCAATGTGGAACTAACACCTGAGCATAGTATATGTGTTTTATTATTTTAAACTAGTTGATGTTTCCAATTCGGTCATTTGAATGAGAATCTGTAATAGATTAAGATTTTAATAAAGATTGACTCATAACCCAATTTTACAAACTTTTTTTTACAACTCTAGCATGAAAACTTGTAATTGAATAGACGAGACCCATTGTTGGGGAAGTGGGACCTATTGCGAGCTGCCATATTAGAGTTGTGAGATTAAGTTATAAATATAGTATTGTCCTTAAGATTTATAAGGTACAAAGGAAAGGGATAAAAGAGAAGCGCAGCATGCGTGGTTAACAGAAATTATGAGGTGGATCTGCCATTAAAATGTAATCCATCAGCTAAGTGATTACAAAGCTGAAAATATGCTTAATTTTCCTTCATATACAATGAGTTTACACATCAAATTTGTTTGTAAGGTGCGAATAAGATGGATGAGTTGTGTCCACCAGGTCCGAATGAGTTAGACAGTGCAACTTTTATGTCAAAACGTTCCTTCTTGGAGCCAACAAGCACTTCCCTATCCTGAAATGTTTTAAGTAATCAGTTTAAGATACTCTAAAAACAAAGACCTTTATTATGGACTAAAATATAGAGAGCATACCACACATTTGTCCGGATTTTCAAGATTGAGGTTTGGATGTAGCCATCCAGTCTTTATTGCCTGCATTGAGAAACAAAAACCCAATTAAGAAAAAGTGTTGAAATAACTAAAGTACTTTGCCTAAACACAAGCTATTTGATTACCATAACTGTGGCAACTGCTTCTACAGCACCTGAAGCTCCTAGAAGGTGACCAATCATGGATTTTGAGGAGTTCACTTTTAGCTGGAAATTTTAGGTATCAAATAAAGCATGGCAGGAAGTAAATAATATGAAACATAAGTGACTGAGTTGCTTTTATATTACCTCAGGATTCTGGCCAAAACACTGCATTAAAGCTTGGTATTCTATCAGATCACCAATTGGTGTTGATGAAGCATGTGCGTTTATGTAGTTTACATCTTCTCTGGCAACCCCAGATTGTGTCAAGGCCTTTTCTATACAGGAAACTATACCCAGTCCTGAATTTAGAAAGAAATATTAGATAAAAAGTGTTATACATGATATGAGGTTCTGGGAACTTTAGAAAGACAAGACTATTACTAACCATCAGGATGAGGCTCAACAATATTATAAGCATCAGAACTGAAGCTTCCACCCAGAAACTCTGCATAAATATTTGCACCTCTTCTCTGTCATTTTATTGAGAGTAAAGTCATGACCTTATGATAGGGAAAACCCCATTCAACTACAGAAATGATTCATAGCAAGTTCACCTTAGCATGTTCCATCTCTTCCAAAAGCAGAACTCCAGCCCCTTCTCCCACAACCATTCCATCGCGATCCTGCTCAGTTGCAAAATCTTAATTATCTCAAACTTAATTGAAATCTGATAGTTCCCAAATATCAACATAAATTTTATCTTTTAATGCTTGTTGATGCCTATTAAGGATATATGCTTTTAAAAACAATGCTGATTTCCATAGAACGTCATGCAAAGAAGAAAAGAAGAGATGATGGATGGATTACAGTATCCCAGGGGCGGGAAGCTTTAGTTGGATCGTTATTTCTCCCTGAAAGAGCTCTAAAGGCCACCAAACCTGCTAAACCTGCAGCTCCAATAATCAAGAAACTAAAAATGATAAGTTCATGCACTAGAAAAAGATTTGAGAACCCCCAGTACTTGAAGTATTAATACGATACCTGCAGGAATAATTGCTGCATCAGAACCCCCACAAAGCATGATATCCTGAAATTTTTTCAGAAAGCAGGATTTAATCTCATCCAAAAGAGATGGTGTTAAAATAAATTGAATATTAGTTCTAACTAATGGAAAAATGAGATGAAAGTGAGTTGCTTACTGCGTCACCTTTGATTATGTGATGTGCGGCATTGAGTATACAAGAGTTGCCTGTTGCACAAGCTGAAGAAATTGAATAGTTTGGCCCCATCCATCCCTGAAAATTTGAAGCTTGTAAGAGGGTAAGGTTGCAACTTGCAAAAGCTGTTCTGCTACATACCAGTAAACTCTTTTTAACCTTCTGGCAAGAATTGAACTCAGAGATCGAACTTACCAGGTCCATTGCTAAAACAGCAGAGCCTATATTGGTTGTTGCATAAGGTATCGTATAGGGGCGTACTTTCTTATATGAGATCTTTGATGCTTCTATTCCTTCATGATAAGTCTGTTCAAAAGCTCGAATACCGTCAGAATGAGAGAGTTTTAAGTGAAAACTAGTACAAATCATCTATTCAATCAAATCTCGTCACGTTTTACAAGATTTTATTGAATAGACGTACAGATGATGGTTAAAGGAGCTAATTTACTTTCATGCCTCCAAATGCAGAGCCAATTAGAATCCCACATTTAATTTTATCAAACTCTTCATTGATTTGTTCTGTAACTCCACCATCTGCCAAGGCTTTCTTGCCAGCAGTGAGAATATAAAGCATGAATTTGTCTGCCCTCTTAGCATGTTTTGGTGAAACCCAACCATCTGTTGAGAGAGACTTGATCTCTCCAGCAATCCTCTTTATCAGATTAAGAACAGTATAGTTAAAATGTATATTGTAAACGAAGTTATGATATTGAAATTGAAATAACTGAAAAACATACAGTGGGAAACTTTGAACAATCAAAGCCCTCTATCTCACTTATGCCACTGACACCTTCAAGAAGGTTACTGTAAAATACATCTGGATGATGACCAAGTGGTGTCACTACTCCCATCCCAGTCACTGCAACTTTCCTCTCTTGCTTCTCCGTCTTCAGCTCCTCCTCAGGTTGCAAAGAAACAGCTATAGTTTTGCCTAAAAGAATATAGCATAATAGTCCTTATTACGAGATATTAGATACATTTAACACAGGTCTAGTTCCATGGTAACGAGATGAAGCAGAAATCTGAATCCACCTTTACTTAATCCATATCGACCACTCTATATAATATCTCAGGAGTGTCAATTCTTGAGTATTACATTAACAAACAATCAAGACTTTATGATCTATAAGAACACTTACTGGAATAACCATTAATGTTGCTGCATCTTGATCTTGACATAAGCTTCTTGTGTCTGATTGGAGACTGGAACATAGAGGAATTCAAAGTGTTGTGGTTTTTCTGATAAGCGACAGATGATATGTAATTAGCAACAGGGCAAGTAGAAATGGGAGAGGTTAGAGAGGAATAAGCGGCCATTGAGGAACACAAGATTAGTTCTTAATTATTCATGAATCAAGTGAAATGATATGAATGAATACAAAGCAAAAATCCCATACAGAGAGAGGTGCCGGCCTCCCACGGAAGAATGAAGATCATAGAATAAGCATGAAACTAAACCAAATAACAAACCAAGACAAAATGAACAGGATGTGTTATCTGAACTGAATCTAAGTAAACAAAAGGAAGAAAATTGAAGTTGGCAGGCAAGTGACGTTTGGTTCTTACAAATTTTAGTCAGTTCATGCACTGCATGAAATATATATATATATATATGTGTGTGTGTGTGTGTGTGTGTGTGTGTGTGAGTGATGAACTTTGGTAACCTCCCTTTAGTATTTGAAATCCATGCACCAATATTTATTACATTTACCCACCCGAAGTTAATTACTTTTTCACCAGTAAGCTTTGAAATTTATCTTTTTTCCACGCATCATCAATTCGTCAATGGAATCTATTACGGTGTTGCCTGACGGGGGTAAAACTATGAAAAGATTACAATACCTTTTTCGAGTTGACGACATGTTACCACCCAAAAATTGGCCCATTGGCTTTTCCCACCCTTAAACTTTAAAAACACCCTTTTACCACTCAAATATTAGGATATCCTCTTATTTGGGTGGAAAACAAAGTTTTTTACTAAAAAACCCCTCTCTTCTTAGCCTTTTCCATTGCCAGCAATTGCCGTTGGCGACCAGAAAATCAACAAACAAACATTCTTCAATTATATTTCAACCCAACAAACACAAAAATGGTATGAATAAAACCCAATTAATCCAATTAAAACTCAAAAAACCCTAAACTGGGGAAGCTTCAATCGCCAGCGATTGGTGAGCAAATGAGATCAAGAATGCAAGGGCTTTTGGAGAGGAAGATTTAGGGAGTCGATTGGTGGCGGTAGGGATGATTTTTGATATCGGAAACAACCAGAAATTAGCTTGGAAGTTGAAAGGTAGTGTTGTTCATGGCCGGCGATTGGCAAGCAAGGGACGATGATGGAGGTAAGAGTTTTGTAGAGTGGGTTGTGGGGAGTGTGATGGTGGTGTCAGGGTGAATTTCTGGCAAAGAAATCGACTGAAAATCTGACTTGAAGAGTCAGTCGTGCGAATGGAGGTGGCGGTAGGAAATGGTGAGTGATGACGATAAATGGAGGCTTGGGCTTTGTAGTGATTTTGAATGCCGGGATCGGCTGAAAAATGGTAAAAACCCTCAAATCTGATGTTGCTAACGTGCGCCATCTGCTAATGTGCATCGATCTTCTCCGACATCCACTGTTTGGTGACCATTCTGCCCTCATTAATTATGGGCTTTTGACCATTTTGCCTTTCCTGACAACAAAAATTACTAATAAAATTATGTTTTGGATACTAAAATGGTATTTAAAATTTGGGTGGGTATGAATTTGTCAATAGGCTATTTTTTGGGTGGGAACATGTCGTTAACTCTACCTTTTTTTAACGAGGTTGAATAACATTTTATCACCCAAACTTTACTAAAATGCATTTTTCACCTCTAGTTTTCTTTATGTTAATTTAAGGGTCAATAAATTAAAAAAAGTTAAAAATAAAGTCAGTTATTAAAATAAAAAAATTCGAAAATATTAAAATTATAAAAATTTGAAAACAAATAATCGAAAACTGGAAAAAAGTGGGAGAACAACTTTTTCACCCCCAAGGTTAGGCAAAACGACACTTTCCCACCCATTAAGTTTCAAAACGATATTTTCCCACTCTCCGTTAGGTTCTGTTAGTGTTTTCTGTTAATATTTGACTGAAAAGACAAAAATACCCTTATATATTTGACTTTATTATTTTTTTAATATCAACAAATCAATTACCAAAATACCCACTCTTTAAAAATGAAATCACTAGTATGCCCTCAACTTTTATGAAAATTAAGTTACCAATTTATACTTTTTTTTATTAAAAATAATGTTTCAAATGTGTGAAGTTACCGTTGGATTTTTAAAATATTAAAACCTATAAAATTACCATTTTATCCTTATAGTTGCTGCAACCCTACATTGACATTTATATTTCAATTTTGTCAATTTAAACCTAAATAAAACAAAGTACTAGTATTACTAACGAATTTATATATAAAAAAATTTGTCAATTGAAACCCACTAAGAATAGAGAATTCAGTACCAAGAAAGTAGGTTTCCACAAACTTTGTGCAAAGACAAAAAACTGTAGAATTAAAAGAGAAGCAAAGTGTAAAACCAAGTAGCCACAAATTACAAAAATTTCATATATTTCCCCTTCTAACTTGTTGCTTTCAAAAGTTGTCCCGAAAATAATTTATGTTGCCAAAACCGTAAATTCCTAGAATACTTCAATCTCCCTGCCTTTATGATATTCCATCTTTCTAATTAGCTTTACACTTGAAATCATCGCTAGAATGATACCCTACACAAAAAAATATATCATTCTTTAATATTCTGTCAAAGAGAATTTAATTTACAACAGAGGATTACAAAGAGATCATGTTGGGACCCAAAACACTTTTTTTTTTTTTTTTTTTGACAAAAAGACCAAGTCTTTTAAGTCAAGACAATTCATTAACCAAAACAAGATATACAATAAAAAATAACAATGCTCAAACGTGAGATAACATATTGATTAGAGACGAGTTCTTGACTTCATTGGCTTATTACAAGAAATCCCGTATACTTTTTTGAATAATCTATCAATAACCTTGTTAGGGCCAAAAATCGTCTTGGGCTTGACGGGGCCTAATAACGAAATAAACATGTCACGGCCTAAGGCCTCAACCCAATCCCGATTGAGCCCACGCTTAAAATCACCTTGCGACCTATCCACTCTATGAGTTGGGCTATCCTATAAGTTAAGCTAAACTGGGTTTCAGCCCATTAGCCTTCAACAGAGTATAAATAGGAAATCAGAATCTCATTCTATTTCCTCTTCTACTAAGATTTCAAATCTCACTCAAACTATTAAACTTAATCTGATAAGGTGAAGAAATCATATCTCTTTTATGATAGGGATTATCTCCCAAAAGATGACTCAATGTCCTACTAGGATTCCAACCCCTTAGGTTCACTATAAAAACAGAGGCTTGCCCTCTCATTAGGGGGGGAATCTCTCACAGTCAATCTACACCACTCAACCATCTTTTTGCTCCTAAGTTCTTGCTCCCAAGAACCCGACGCCTCCGCCGTAGTCCTAGCCTCCGACAAGACTCCTGGTAATTCTTCTTCTCCTTAATTCTTATTAAATCTCTTTTAGCCTTGCTGACTTAAGCGTCGGAGTGCCTACGGCAAACACCACCTTGGTGTTTTCCGGAAGCTTCATGCTTGCCCTTTCATGTGTGCAGGTCTAACGGATTGTCAGTGGCCTCAACCTCACGGGATCACACCCTATTTTCATGACGGTAGATTTTTTGCATCTACAGTTTGGCGCCCACCGTGGGGACCTGACAATTATCTGCCAACAACGACTTGCAACATGAGAGGAGGCACAAAACTCATTTGACTGACATCGTTAATCAGAGATCGACATAACCAAGCCAGACCGAGAGTAAAATGCCAGTATGGGGAGATAATAAAGACGACATCCACTTGGTCTACTATGCACCAGCCACGTAGCGGGTTCTGAAATTGCTTGTTTCATCCCACACGGCTCAATCGATCACCTCGTCCATGTTGTCAAATGCTATACTCGGTTCAGCAAGCATGATTGGCAACACTTGAAGGGGAAAGGTATGTGTCATTATCTCCTTTTAACTACCGCTCTATTTGGTTAAATATTTCTTTATTCGGCCCATTACTTAAATACATGCAGCCTAGTTTTCCATTTAGCTCACTCTTCATTCAATCCATAACACGTGCACATCATGCATATTGACTCTCAATTTGGCTCTTTACTTAAAACATGCATGCCATGCAAGTCACTGCTCCAGCTTCAATCAAAAGGTTTCAACTACAAGTCGGTCACGCGGACTTGACCGCAAGCTCCATACAAGCTCTACTTGGCATACACTTTTAAACTCGGGGAAATCGGTCTCATCTCCCGATAAACGCAGACTCATCGACACGGACACCTTCAAATTGATCGGCCCGATAAACGTACGGACACCTTCAAATCGGCCTGCCTGATAAACGTACGGACACCTTCAAATTGGCCTGCCCGATAAACGTACATACACCTTCAAATCGGCCTGCCCGATAAACGTACGGACACCTTCAAATCGGCCGGCCCGACAAACGTACGGACACCTTCAAATCGGCCTGCCCGATAAACGTACGGACACCTTCAAATCGCCACGCCGATAAACGATGGACACCTTTAAATCGGCTTCGCTCGATAAACATAGACCTTATTAGCCTTGCCCGATCCGTTTACACCGGATCGACCAATTGCGATCCACTTGGACCACCTTGACGACTGCTCGAATCCACGATTTACACCTTCTACGCGGATTTACACCTTCTTGGATTGACTCGCGATCCACATATTTACACATTCGGATCGACCTGCCGATCCACGATTTGCACCTTCCGATCGGCCCCGCCCGCCCGTCCCATAAAGCTACACATTCGGCACCAGATGGTTGGTTGAAGGGTTCTTGCACCTCAAATCGACAAGTCATCGACCTAATCCACACAACGATCCATCCGACGTAACGAGCTGCTATCACTAATCCACTCAGTTTTCACTCATTCGATTTAATCTACTCTCTAAGCTAAATACTCTTTAACTTAGAGAGTGGGGGGCTAACTGTTAGGGCCAAAAATCGTCTTGGGCTTGACGGGGCCCAATAACGAAATAAACATGTCACGGCCTAAGGCCTCAACCCAATCCCGATTGGGCCCACGCTTAAAATCACCTTGCGACCTATCCACTCTATGAGTTGGGCTATCCTATAAGTTAAGCTAAACTGGGTTTCAGCCCATTAGCCTGCAACAGAGTATAAATAGGAAATCAGAATCTCATTCTATTTCCTCTTCTACTAAGATTTCAAATCTCACTCAAACTATTAAACTTAATCTGATAAGGTGAAGAAATCATATCTCTTTTATGATAGGGATTATCTCCCAAAAGATGACTCAATGTCCTACTAGGATTCCAACCCCTTAGGTTCACTATAAAAACAGAGGCTTGCCCTCTCATTAGGGGGGGAATCTCTCACAGTCAATCTACACCACTCAACCATCTTTTTGCTCCTAAGTTCTTGCTCCCAAGAACCCGACGCCTCCGCCGTAGTCCTAGCCTCCGACAAGACTCCTGGTAATTCTTCTTCTCCTTAATTCTTATTAAATCTCTTTCAGCCTTGCTGACTTAAGCGTCGGAGTGCCTACGGCAAACACCACCTTGGTGTTTTCCGGAAGTTTCATGCTTGCCCTTTCATGTGTGCAGGTCTAACGGATTGTCAGTGGCCTCAATCTCACGGGATCACACCCTATTTTCATGACGGTAGATTTTTTGCATCTACAAACCTGTTGTTTAATTAGGATGTATGATACATTTGAGAAGTGGAAAGTAATCATATATGGTAAAGTAATCATTTGATGCAAGATGTGTCTTTCCCATTATCTATCAATAAATCTTATATGTAATTAATTTGAACACTAGAAGTCCCAGCTTCAATATTCCCTATCCGAAAGACTAAATGGTTTAAAATGTTGCAACAAAAATTTCACAGGACCTTCAAGTGAAGATTCTCATCAAGACAAAAGGCACCAATGGCAATGCAAAATCTGAAATTCCTTAAGCAGAACTGGGATAGAAGTTGAACAATTGCCCCACAAACTAATAGACGTTATAAGAATCCACATTTTGCACCAAAAAGGACTTCACTCTAGAAAGTAACCTTTTTTTTGTTCCTTCTAAAAGCTCTATAATTTAACCACTAAGAACCAAACGAAAAACACACAACAATTTTGTTTTAAACTAAGACAAAAACAAAAAAAAGAAGAAGATTATCCACAACTTTCGGCTTAGTTGTCGTCGTTATTTTTCTCTCACTCATTATCGTGGCCAATCGTCGGTCACCCTTTCAAACTTTTTTTTGTCCGTCGTCGTCCTTAGTCGCCAACCTTAAGTCCCCAATTGCTTTAGTTTCAAGAACAGGAAGAACACAAAATCAGCTTTTTGTTAGTCCATAGAATTGTCGTGCATTCAAACCACAACCATGATCACTCTATCTCAGTCCAAGAAGACACCAAAATAGAAGGCAACTGAGTTTGGAAAAGAAGCCAATACGTACCATGAGTAAAAGAAAGGGATACAATAGAAGAGAGGGAGAAGACGCTTCAGTTTTACAGAGCAAAGAGAGTTACAAGAGAACTTTGGGTCAGTCGTTTCAGTTCTAGAGAGCAGAGAGAGAGAGTTGCAATAGAAGTCTGGGCGTTTTAGTTTCAGAGAGGAGAGAGAGAGAGATACAGTTACAATAGAATACAATCAACTTTTTGGTGTTATTTGTTTTTTCAAAGTCAACCTCCCTGCCATGTGGCAACCGTTCAACAACTAAAACTTATATTTCAATTTTTTATTTTTCATTTTTGTGGATTGATATAAATTAACCATATTACCCTTCTTCAAAACGGAAAACACTAACAGAACCTGACGGAGGGTGGGAAAATGTCGTTTTGAACTTAGTGGGTGGGAAAGTGTCGTTTCGCCTAACCTTGGGGGAGAAAAAGTTGTTCTCCCGAAAAAAGCAAGTGGTCAAAATCACACCGAATCACGCCTGGCTAGAAACTAGAGAGATTTCCCTAACACTACGGACACCGAAAAAGTTATACCAAAAGGTTAGCATGCAGGCCTACAAGCAAACGCGTCTGATTTTTTTACAATTTTTTTCTAGTGAACGGCCGTCCATCAAATTTAGACGGCTTCATTCACATGGACACCCGTCCATATTATATGGACGGGCGTCCATATACAAGGGACGGGCGTCCCCATTTAAAGGACGCCCGTCCATAAATAAAATACAATAAAAAAATTTGCAAAACATTATGGACGACCTTTCATAGGTTGTGGACGGCCGTCCCTTAATTTTGGACGGGCGTCCATTCCTAATAGACGCTCGTCCAAACTTAATTTGTTTTAAAAAATAAAATAAAAAATTTGGACGCCCATCCATAAATTGTGGACGGGCGTCCCTTAAGTTTGGACGCCCGTCCTTGACCCAAATATGAAAAAAAAAAAAAAAAACTTTGGGGACGTCTGTCCATAAATTTTGGACGGCCGTCGCTAACGTTTGGATGGGCGTCCATTCTCCAAATGTACTTTTAATAAAAAAAAAAAAAATTAAACAAAAACCTATTCTTCTGTTGCAAAACATCTTCGTCTTTATTTCCCATCTCCTCTCTTTTTCTTCGTCTTCATTGCCAGTGGTGCAGTCCATTTCACTGCCTCAAATAATGACTGTGGTGTCTCTCTTTTTCTTCGTTTTCATTGCTAGTGGTGCAGTCCATTTCACTGCCTCAAATAATGACTGTGGTGTCAGAGATTTTGATATGGAAAAGTATCAACTCTCTAAGCATTTCCGTTTTCCTTGGTGAGTGAATGTAAGTTAGTTACATTCAACAGTCCATCTGTCCGTATAGTATGTGGTGCCTTTGTTGACATGGAGAGTTTTGTGCTTCATTTTTTGGGCAATATATGAAGCACTTGCAGGCTGAAGCTTTCAATTGAATTTTTTATTTTTTTTTATTTTGTGCTTTTGCAACATACTTCGCTGAGTCCTGATGGTAAACTTCTAATAATTGTTGGAGACAACCCAGAGGGTATGTTGGTGGATTCTAACACTGGAAAGGTAATTATCTATACTGTTGTCCATATATCTTTTTCCCTTCCTTTTTTTCATTTATTTTTTCTGGAAGCGATTAAAAAAAATGACTTGGTGTCTACCGGTGCATGTATATCTAGATCCCTGCAAATAGAAATTAAAGCATTTATTGATTTATATTTGTAATTTTCACGCATCAATCGCTTGTCTAGGCACTTGGATTTCTCGTTTGCATCAGCATGACAACTTGAGACGAAGAAAAAGAGAGGAGGAATGAAGACGAAGAAGAAGAAGAATGGGTTTTTGTTTAGAATTTTTTTTTTTTTATTAAAAGTATGGACAAATGGACGCCCGTCCAAAAATTTATGGATGGCCGTCCCCCAAAGTTTTTTTTTTTTTTTTTTTGGGTCAAGGACGGGTGTCCATTATTTGTAGGCGCCCGTCCAAACTTAAGGGACGCCCGTCCACAATTTATGGACAGGCGTCCAAATTTTTTATTTTATTTTTTAAAACAAATTAAGTTTGGACAGGCGTCCCGTATTTGCGAACGCCCGTCCAAAAGTAAGGGACGACCGTCCACAACCTATGAACGGCCGTCCATAATGTTTTACAAATTTTTTTATTATATTTTATTTATAGACGGACGTCCTTTAAATGGGGACGCCCGTCACTTGTATATGGACGCCTATCCATATAATATGGATGGGCGTCCATATGAGTGAACGGTCGTCCAAATTTGATGGACGACCGTTCACTAGAAAAAAATTGTAAAAAAATTCAAACGCGTGTTACATGTAGGCTGGTACAGAATTTCGATGCAACTTTTTCGGTGTCCGTAGTGTTATTGGAGAGATTTTGTCTCATTTTGGTTGGATTGTATATTTTCAATATATTCTAATTAATTTAGTATTAAATTTAAAAAAAATCAGTAAAATTTTATAATGTTTAAAAAATTCAGTAATTCGACCGTTTTATTTAAAAAATTAACGGTCATATTTATTTGAATTAAACCTTTGTTCTGTAGTGAGCATTTGCATCTGCTTTGAAACAGAAAACTCGAGAAGAAAAAGAAGAAAAAAAGAAAAAACTCATCCATGGCGATCTCTGAGCAAGCAACAATCAAAGAATATCAAGAAAACGATGAAAACTATACTGAAAGTGAAGGATCTGACTCGGGTTACGATTCGGATTTAGACCCGAGTTACATCGTTCTTGAAGACACTCACGCCAAGTTTGCGAACCTCTCTGTCAGGAAAAAGACTAAGTCACGGTTAGATTCTAAAATTTTAATCTTGGGTTGTTCGATTTTTAAAAGTTTAATCTTGGGTTTGATGTGAATGTAAGTTATATTTGAATTTTAATTGTTGGGTTGTGTTGTATTTGTAGTGCTGACAATGATTTGGATCACAATGTTGATGTTGATGAAAATGAAGAAGAATTTGTTAAAAAGATTGTCGAAGGTTTGTGTCTTTGCTTCCTGAATTTGTTTTGTTTTGTTTCGCTTCGGTTTTGATTGTGGGAACTGGAAAATAAAAGCAAAATGCATATGGGAATCTGTTCTTTTTCATTTTTATTTGTTGCAATTTTGTTTGGTCAACAAAACCCAAAAAGGAGTGCTCTGTTAGGTCTTGATGACAATTTTGATGAATCCGGCTTACAGCAGTTGGTCAGGGGTTTGGTTTAGATTTATAAGTTCGAAAAGAAAAAAAAAAAAAAAAGAGCAAAAAGAAAAAGAAAATGAAGTTGCAGGTGTATATTGTTGGTGCTTGAAATATGATTCTTGTATTTGTGTGACATTGTGGGTGCAGCTGGGCAGCTGGAGAAACTGAAAGTGGAGCAGTGTAAGATTTATTTGAGGAAGAATGGATTGAGATTGACTGGCAATAAAAGCACTCTTATTCAGCGCATAAGGGAGCATTTAGAGTAATTTTCATCTTCTGATTTTACTTAATGTTTCTACATTCAATCTTTCCTTTTCTTTTCTTAAATTTTATTACGTTTTTCAGGGTTTCAAATGGTGAAGGGGAGAAAAAGTACCCAATATCTAGCTTTGTATTGAACTGTAAAGGTAAATATTTGCGCAAGCTTAGTCATTAAGAAATTAGGAACAAAATTTTATATAGTGGTTTTACTTTTGCCCCATCAATTCAGAGCAATGGTCTTCTGTTGGTATACTACTTGTTATAGCCAGAAATCTACATATAATTAGGAGCAGAATTGATGCTGTTATGATGGTTTGCCTTTGATATTTGATGCTGTTAACTGTTCTTTTGTATCTTTTACTAGCTGGAGTGTTCTATTTTGGTTACTTAGAAAAGTTACTAATTGTACTTTTACTTTTTTCCCACATGTTTATTCTAAAGTAAATATGGATTTAATGCAGGTGATGCGTGCACAGGCGATGTTGTTATGTTTGAACAGAATGTTTATGAAATGTAAGCGTTTGGCTATATTTATTTGCTGAAAACACTTGATATACAGTTGCAGTAGTCCTAATTATAAGTTTGATGAAAATGGCCTCTGACAGCACGTTTGCACGAGTCCACCAATTTTGTCACACTAGTACTTATTTTATCTCTCTTATTTCTATTTTATTTATCAGGTTCAATATAGCATCGCGTAGCGCAAGTGGTCCTCCGTGTGGTAAAAGGATTGTTGTAGGCCGCATTGTGAAAGAAAGCTATGGAGCAGCCAAGCAGCAACATACATTTACGGTAAAGTTAAAAGCCATATAAAATTCTGACTTTTAGAAAATTGTTGAGGAGACATCAGATTATTGTTTAAGTAAATGTGTTTTACAAAGAAGTTATGAGTGGAATAGACCATTATGAGACTCAATGTATGGAATTTCTGTATCAGTTTGGGTTGTAAATTATAAGCAAGAAGATGATGCATTTTCTATTCATATAAGTAATATGGCGGTTGAAGTGCTGCTGGTTTTGTTTTGTCTTGTCTTTCAGATAGAGGTCCTCTGGAGCAAAGGGGAAAAGCCACTCTCTCCACTTCATCCCCTCCTAATTAAGGGTCGAAACCTTTATCGGCTAAAGACCCTGAGACAGGTTTTTAACAAGCTGAATGTTTACTTTCTGCTAGCTGCATGATCCGTTGATCCTTATATCTCAAGCTAGCTTTATTTTAATTGTCTATTCAGAGATGGGATGATGAAGGTGAGAGGCATAGAGTTCTGATGGAAAAGCACTCAAGAGGTTCTCTTGCCAGGTCTGATAGAGAAACCCGAATCCAGGGGAAGGAAAAGAGGAAAAAGCTCAGGGCAAATAGGTATTTCAAAATAAGATGTCGCATAAAAAGAACTATAGTTGGTTTTAACCGTTTTGAAGTGTGTAAAAACATGCTATGAAAATCATCTTATTGTTTCTGTATTTTCTTGCTAATCTTGCTTGGACTTCAGGATGTCCATGAAGAAGGATGCAAAAAGTATTCAGTCTCACTCGAACCCAAAAGCAACAGAAAAAGAGGGATTTCTATTTCACCAGTCAGATTTATCTGTTGATGCAAATAAAATGGCAACTAGACCTCAGCAACAAGCAATTATGCCTCAACAACCCGGCTTAATTGTTGATTCGAGGAATTCAGTAGCAGCTCAACCTCAGTTGGCTTTCAAGTCCAGAAGTCTGCCTTCACATTCTCAAGAACCCAAGATAATAATGCAGAACAATAATAAAACACAGCTTCCCCAGAACCCTGTTATGTATAGTGGCATTGTTAAAACGCAGCACCCTTTGGATGCCATTATCTTTCATAAAGAGAGGACTGATCACAGACAGCCCAACTTTGATCTGAGTAGCCATCAACCTCCTACCTATAAATATCCCAATACAAATCAGATGTATAGCTTATCAGAGTGGACTAATCATAGGCAGCCATTGAAGAGCATCAATCATTTTCGTCCAATGGAGCCGCCTGCTAGACTTGGCTGCGGAAAACAACAAATGTGCAGGTATTATGCTCAAGGAAGATGCAATTTTGGAGACAACTGCAAATTTTTGCATGAAATGGAGATAAATCAAAGTTGGCAAGAGAGGTGGCATTGCTTTTATTAGAATTTTGAAAGGCACTTTTGATGCTTATGTGAATGTGTTGATTGTCTACATTTGATTATTTTCATTTGATCAAATATTACAAAGATAGGTTCAGTGCACTATAGTGCATTGAGATTTTTGCTTCTTTTGTGTGACAGCTGAAAATTCTTTCAAAGTTGGAGAATTGAAGGATTATGTGTGAACCAAAGACCTTTAGATTCAAATCTTATTAATAGTATTATTAAAAAGAAGACAAATTTGTAGGAAAATTAATGGATGTTTTGTATCATTATATGCTATTTGCATTTTTTTGGCTAGGTTAAATTGAGCCCAAGTTGCAGCATTGTTTGTGTTATGATCTCACATTGAGAGGGAAAAGGTGTTGGCATGTGATTTATAAGGGCTTGGACACTCTCTCTCGGCAAGCCAATTTTTTAAAAAGAGTTCTATCCAAGCCCACAAAAGGATCACTGTCTAACTCAATTTCTATCAAGGTCTACTATCCAGCACAATTCCTATCAATTTTGAGAGTGAGTTTCTATCAAATGGTATAAGAGCCAAACCTATCCTTAGCCCATGTTTCGGAAGGGGCTATTTGGAAAAGGGCTACCTAGAAAAGGGTGACCCCATGAGAGTAGGCCACTCAGAGTCAAGCTGTCTAGAGTGGGGCGACTCGGGAAAGGGCGTCCCGGGAGAGTAGGCCACCTAAAGTGAAGCCGTCTAGAGTGGGCCAATGTAGATGTTGGGTCTTGAAGCGTGGGAGAATGTTAGGATCATACATTGAGAAGGAAAAGATGTTGACATGTGGGAGTGGGTTTCCTATCAGTTTGATAATCAATTTGGGAGTGTGCTTCCTATCAGTATGATATTGAATATATTATATATCAGCCAAGTGAGCTGGTAAAGGGTATTACGAAAGTGTATTTGGAAACTAACAATTTCCTTTGAAGGGATTAACTTATTTAATCTATAAGAAAGAAAGAAAGAAATTCAAAAATATTGAGAGAAATGATAGTGGGATAGCCTCTAAGCATCTTTCGGAAGTTTTTTCAGGAGTTTTTGTGAAGGTAAGTTTCATCAAATAAAGGATGAGAACCCAAAGTAAACTATTAGCAAGTGACCATATATAATAAAAAATTTACCTTCTTTATATATTCAAAATAATACATGAAAAAAAGTAATAATGTTTATGAAATAAGAAATTCTTTTTGAAGAGAGATAATTTCAATGAAATTGAAAGGATAAAAGAAATTTTATAATTTCTTAATAGATACTTCAATACTAAGTTACAATATTTCGGCTCCCATTATCATTGCTCCAACAGCTAGGCATCAAATGGCACACCCTGAAGGTTTGATTCCAAACAGCTCTTTCTTCTGTCTCCAAACAGAAAAAACATCCCAGAAAAAAGTTTAAAAATTAACAAAAACATCCCCATCTACCCATAATTGTCAGATTTTGGCAACCACCATCGGTGGTAGCCGGAATCTGTCACAACGACCTATAAACAACCAGAACTGGCAGGTAATTGGTCGATATGGCATTTTTTGTCCAGATCCATAATGGATCTAGCCGAAAAAGGTCGAGATCGGCCATCGTGGCGATCCCATATCTTTGGTGTCGGCCGATGGCCGAGTCTGGTCTTTTCACGCTTTTGACGGCCAAATCTGGTATGGATCTGGTCGGAAAATGCCAGATCGACGCACGTCCAGCTAGATCCGACCGGTTTGCATCGTAACGCCAGATTCTGACCAAATTCTAATGGTAGTGGCCAGATTCTGACCAGATTCCGATGGTGGTGGCTAGATTCTGACCATATTTCGACGGTGGTGGCTGAAATCTGGCACTGTGGATGGGTGGGGGTGTTTTTATCATTTTATAAAAAATTTATATATTGAGGTGTTTAGTTAAATTAGCAAACCTAGGGGGTTTTTTTTATAAATTTTTAAATTTTACCTCGTAATAATTATCCTATTCAACTATCCAATACTATCTAAAATAATAACCCAAACGCACCCTAACAGCTGAATTTGAAATAGTGACTTGGCCTGCTTTGAACACATCCCAGTTACTTACCCACCGCCAAATGGATTCAGATCAAATCCTTTATTCAAACTATTCCTTTCCGGAATTTCCGCGTAATTCATGAATACTTTTCTCAACAGGGAGAAAAGTATAACAGTTCAATTTGAAATAGTGAAGGAGAGGGTTTTTATAGGAAACACACTCCCAAATTGATTATCCAAACGCACCCATACTTTTCTCCCTGTTGAGAAAAGTATTCCTGAATTACGCGGAAATTCCGGAAAGGACTGGTTTGAATAAGGGATTTGATCTGAATACATTTGGCGGTGGGTAATTAACTGGGATGTGTTCAAAGCAGGCCAAGTCAAAGTCAAAGTCAAATATCATTTTTTTCCCTTCTTCTAACAATTAATAAACATTAATCTGTCCTTTTCAAACTATTTTATAAAACATGTAAGTATCATAAATATAATAACACATAATTTTAATCAAGGACCAATTAAAATATTCTTCTTTTTTTTTTTTCCCCTCCTATTGATTTCCAAACTCTATATAAACCATTGAGCAACATGGCCCAAAAATACAACCAAAGATAACTACTATAACAGCGAACCTTACCCATGGCTTACCACATCTTTTTCCTATCTTTAATATTAACTACACTAGCAACTATGCAAGGCTGCCATGCAGTTGACTACACCGTCACAAACACCGCCGGCACAACCACTGGTGGCGCCCGCTTCGACAGCCAAATTGGGGCTGATTACAGTAGGCAAACACTAGCATCCGCCACGGCTTTTATATGGACAATCTTCCAGCAAAACAACGCCGCTGACAGGAAAAGTGTAGAGAAAGTCAGCTTGTTTATCGACAACATGGACGGGGTCGCACATGCAAGCAACAACGAAATTCATGTTAGCGCGAATTATATAGGAGGTTATTCTGGTGACGTCAAAGGAGAGATCACTGGAGTACTTTATCATGAGATGACACATATATGGCAATGGAATGGAAACGGACAGACTCCTGGAGGATTGATTGAAGGGATTGCGGATTATGTGAGGTTGAAAGCTAACTATGCGCCGAGTCACTGGGTGCAACCCGGTGAGGGCAACAAGTGGGATCAAGGCTATGATGTGACGGCCAGGTTTCTGGATTATCTTGACAGTTTGAGAAATGGATTCGTTGCAGAACTTAACACGAAGATGAGAAGTGGGTATAATGATAGCTACTTTGTGGATCTGCTGGGGAAGACAGTGGATCAGTTGTGGAGTGAGTACAAGGCCAAGTATGGAAAGTAACCGATCAAGTAGTCTAATTAATAAACCAATATATAAGATGTTTTAGAGAATAAAAGTCTGTTAAACTGTGTTTTTATCCATATCAACCGTATGCATAATATCATTTCTAAATGAAAGTTCAATAACAGTTCAATTTGAAATAGTGACTTGGCCTGCTTTGAACACATCCCAGTTACTTACCCACCGCCAAATGGATTCAGATCAAATCCTTTATTCAAACTATTCCTTTCCGGAATCTCCGCGTAATTCATGAATACTTTTCTCAACAGGGAGAAAAGTATAACAGTTCAATTTGAAGTAGTGAAGGAGAGGATTTTGTTAGGGAAAGTTCAATTCTCAGGCTTCTAAAATTAAAAAGGATGAACTTGTGCAGAGAGGAAAACAAATTCATAACTGAATATATCTTCAATCTGATTTAATCAAAAAACTGAAGTTCTTTGGCCATACCACCGCAAAGCAATTTCACTGCCGCGGTATCAAGCTCTCTGGAATTCTTCTAGTTCTGGGACAAACAACAGACTCGCGCCCCGGCATAAATTTTCTTTTGCCGTGGCATGCTGCTCTTTGGACTTTTTCACGGTTAAGTTTCATCCACTTGCCGCGGCATCATCGGCTTGTTAGACTTTTTACAATATGGTCCTACATTTTGGTTCCTGTTGATGTGGTCATACGGTTGTGTCTCTTGAGCAGTTGTCTTTGATGGAAAGACAAGCGCATATAAAAGAAAGAAGTTTGAGTCCCCATTGATGCAGTTTTAATTTTTGATTCCCAAAACCATCACCCAAAATTGCAGTCAGCGAAAGATCCTGTAATTCATAAAGGAGCAAGAAGATCAAAGAAGTAATTGCTATGGCCGGAGGTTTGTCATTTATTTCCGCATATATTCCATGGAGTTTTTAAACTGAAATTGATTGTGTTATCAATGAATATTGGAATATGTATATGTTTTAACATTTGGTATCAGAGCGTTATATGAATCTCTGGCTAGCATGAAGTTGTTTGTTGCAAATCTGAAAAATATTGCATAAAATTAGGATTTTTCCATTAAAACCCGTACTGTAAATCAAGCATAACTTTTATTATAAATATAATTTGTTTTCCCTTTTGATGTCATTGGAATCCTTGTTGAAAAATCTTTCCAACGGTATATTATTTGTCAAAAACGGAGTTCTGGATGCAAAGTTATGCTAGTTTAAAGTTTTGGTTGGTAGTTATTGTTTGGGTGTTTTCGGAAGCCATTTATGGCATCGATTTAGGACGAAATTGACATTTGGGATGTCATTGAT
Source organism: Pistacia integerrima (assembly GCA_026225825.1). Taxonomy (NCBI): domain Eukaryota; kingdom Viridiplantae; phylum Streptophyta; class Magnoliopsida; order Sapindales; family Anacardiaceae; genus Pistacia; species Pistacia integerrima. The sequence goes on from CM047750.1 coordinate 4,388,170, forward strand.
ATATGTTATATGTCCACATTTGAGTTTCCCATCAAAAGCAGGAAAAATGGCGGAAGCAGGTACATTGAAAATCTGGAAAATGCTGGGTAAAAGTTAGCAAGCCGGGTCAAGAAGAAGCAGGCCCAATAGGAAAAGCAGGGTTAAAGCGGCCGGTCAAAGTCAAAAGTCAAACCGGGTCAAACAACCCAGTCAACTCAGCCCAGACCCGTCAGTCAACCCAACCCGGTCAACAGTCTAGACCGGTCAACGGGTCAAACCGGTCCAATGGGGCGAGCCGGGTCAACCGACCCGGTCAAATGGGTCAACCCGACCCTGGTCAAGACCCGGCACGTGAAGGCGCGTGCAGGACTTGCGCTTGCGTCAGACGCGTGAGGGTTTAGGGTTGGGCGCGTGTAAGCGCGTGCAGGCGCGTGAAGGGACCGTGGAGGCGCGTGGGGGCGCGTGAGAGAGTGTGCTGCCTTCTGGCGGCGCGTGGGGGCGCGTCCTCTGGTCACGGTGGCGCGTGGAAGTCGGATGAGCTTGTATGATGGTTTTTATGTTATATATTACTTTGTTATGCATAAATAATGTATTATTCTTGTAATGATTTGTGTTACATTATACAATTCATGTTATAAGTTATTTGATGTTTTATGATCGTATATATTTTTGATTAATTTAGAGTAGCCGCAACATCTAAATTATGATAATGTATGCATTAAGAAATATAAGTTGTGATCATATTAAGGTTAAAAACATCGTTTGTAGTTAATCATATTAGTATAATCATTTTACCCACAGGGAATGTTATATTTTTATGATTAATTAGGGATGAAATAGAAATTATTCTTATTTCTTAATTAGCCCACAGGTATTATGAAATATTAATAATTTCTAGTTTCATCATTAAAGAATAATGAATCATAATATGTAATGTCTTTACCCACAGGGAGATTTTATGATATGTCGATTCATTTATGATTTATTATTTGTTTTACATTGGTAAACTTATAATTTTTATTGATGGTTTGTGCCTCATAATTTATTTAGTAAGCATGTCTATTGAATTACCTACGATTGATCAAACTTTGATGATGGTTGAGGATAAGGTTCCTAATTTAAATGGTGATAACTACAAATCGGAGAGAGGATGTCCTCCTTCATTTAGGGTGCATAGATCTTGACTATGCTCTTCGTAAGGAAGAGCCACCAACACCTACTGATACTAGCTCTAAAGCTGAGATTGCTTTGTATGAACGGTGGGAGCGATCCAACTGTTTAAGCATGATGTTTATCAAATCTCACATTACGAGTAGTATCCGTGGGTCGATACCGGAGTGTGAAAATGTCAAGGATCTTATGGAGGCAATTCATGCAGATTTGAAACATCGGACAAGGCATTAGGAAGCATCCTAATGAGTAGATTAACATCCATGAAGTTGAGTGGTATTAAAGGAGTCCGTGAGCATATTATGAAAATGAGGGACATAGTTGCTCAGTTGAAATCCCTTCAGATGGTGATTAATGATGATTTCTGGTGCATTATGTCCTGAACTCTCTCTCGTCTCATTATACTCCTTTCAAGATATCTTATAACACACAGAAGGATAAATGGTCAATCAATGAGCTTTTGACCATGTGTGTTCAGGAGGAGGAGAGCTGGGGAAGTGAATGAAACTGCACATCTCGTGACAGGAAATGTCAAGTACGCTTCAAATAAGAATAAGAAGTGGAAGGGAAAAGGCAAGCTGCATGAGGTTATGAGCAAAGGTAATAAGGACAATATCAAGTGTTTCTTCTGTAAAAAGACGGGACACATGAAGAAGGATTGTCCTAAGAGGAAGGCCTGACTTGATAAGAAAGGTAACCTCTTATCTCTTGTGTGTTATGAATCTAATATGATTTGTATTTCACATAATGATTGGTGGATTGATTCCTGGTTCTACAATCCATGTTTCTAATACCATACGGGGTTTTACGGATCAAAGGAAGCCATTAGGAAGTGAATGCAGCATCTATTCAGGAAATAGGATGCCTTCACGTGTTGAAGCTGTTGGAACTTTTAGACTTATTTTAAGTACTAATTATGTTTTGGATTTGGAACGAACCTTTTATATTCCTAGTTTTTCTAGGAATTTAATTTCTGTTTCTAAACTTGTACCATGTGGATACTCTTTCAACTTTTATGGTAGTTCTTTTAATTTAATTAAGAACTCATCTATTATTGGAAATGGTACTTTGGTTGATGGTTTGTTTAAAATTCATTTAAGTGATACTGTTCCTCATAGTCTTATGACTTCACATGCTAACACTGGTATGAAACGTACTATTATGTATGAAAACTCTTCCTTTTTGTGGCATAGGAGATTAGGACACATCTCCATTGATAGGATTAAAAGGTTGGTAAATGCTCGAGTTTTTGAAACTCTTGACTTTACTGACTTTGATACTTGTGTAGACTGCATTAAGGGAAAGCAGACTAACAAATCCAAGAAGGGTGCCAAGAAGAGTTCTGAACTTTTAGAAATCATACACACAGATATTTGTTGCCCTGACATGAGCTCTAGTGGTCAGAAATATTTCATCACCTTTATTGATGATTACTCACGATATATGTATCTTTATATGCTTTATCACAAGGATGAAGTGTTGGATGCTTTCAAAATATATAAAACAGAAGTAGAGAAACAATGTGGAAAACAAATTAAGATCGTGAGATCTGATAGAGATGGTGAATATTATGGTAGATACACTGGTATAGGACAAGCACTTGGTCCATTTGCTAAATTTCTTCAAGAGCAAGGTATTGTGGCTCAGTACACCTTGCCTGGCACACCATCTCGAATGGTGTAGCGACGGAGAAATAGAACATTAATGGATATGGTACGGAGTATGCTAAGTAACTCCAAACTTCCTCATTCTTTGTGGATTGAAGCTCTAAAAGCTGCGTATATATTAAACCGAGTTCCAACTAAGGCGGTTCCCAAAACGCCATTCGAATTATGGAAAGGTTGGAAACCAAGTTTAAGTCATTTACGCATCTGGGGTTGCCCAGTTGAGGTTAGAGTTTATAATCCACAAGAACGGAAGTTAGATTCTAGGACTATTAGTGCATATTTTATTGGATATGCAGAAAAATCCAAGGGATATAAGTTTTATTGTCCTAACCATTCCAGTAGAATTGTTGAATCAAGAAATGCCAAATTTCTTGAAAATGATGTGGTCAGTGGGAGTGATCAAATCAGAGACTCAGTCTCTGAGAAAATTGACATTTCAGACAATGCTCCTACATCAAGCAAAAGATTGGTTATTCATCCAAACAGGGTGAATAATGAGGAACCACTCAATCAAAATCCATATTCTGATGTGATTGTTTTGGAAGATCATTTTGAACAACCTCCAATACAAGTGGAACAACCAGTTGTGCAACAGTCTCAAGAGACTGCTGATACAACATTAAGGAGATCTACTAGAACAAAGAAATCAGCAATTCCTACTGATTATGAAGTGTATATGCAAGAGTCTGACTATGACATAGGTATTGAGGATGATCCAGACACATTTTTACAAGCTATGAACAGCTGTAAATCTGAATTGTGGTATAATGCAATGATTGATGAGATGAATTCTATGGCGGATAATAAAGTTTGGGACCTTGTTGACTTGCCTACTGGAAAGAAACCTATTGGTTGTAAATGGGTATTTAAAACCAAAAGTAAATGGGTATTTGAAACCAAAAAGGATTCATTAGGCAACATTGAGAGATACAAGGCTAGACTTGTTGCCAAGGGGTTCACGCAAAAGGAAGGAATAGATTACAAAGAAACATTTTCTCCAGTTTCTAAAAAGGATTCCTTTCGTATCATAATGGCATTAGTTGCCCATTTCAATTTAGATTTACATCAAATGGATGTTAAAACAGCTTTTCTCAATGGAGATTTGGAGGAAGAGGTTTATATGAAACTTTGATGGGTTCATTTCAAGTGATGGTGAGCATTTGTTTTGCAAGCTTAAGAAGTCCATTTATGGACTTAAACAAGCCTCCCGACAGGTGGTATTTAAGATTTCACACTGTTATCTCTTCATTTGGTTTTGTAGAGAATGTCATGGATCAGTGTATATACCACAAGGTCAGTGGGAGTAAAATCATCTTTCTTGTGTTATATGTAGATGATATTCTCCTTGCAACCAATGATTTGAGTTTGCTACATGAGATGAAACAATTTCTCTCTCAACATTTTAGTATGAAGGATATGGGTGAGGCATCTTATGTCATTGGCATTAAGATTCATAGGGATAGGCCTCGACATGTTTTGGGACTATCTCAGGAAGCCTATATTAATAAAATTCTTGAGAGATTTAGGATGAAAGATTGTTCACCCAGTGTTGCACCCATTGTTAAGGGTGACAGGTTCAATCTGAACCAATGTCCTACACTTGAGATTGAAAAGGAACAAATGAAAACTATTCCTTATGCTTCAGCTGTTGGAAGCCTAATGTATGCTCAAGTCGTATTAGACTCGACATCGCTTTTGCGGTTGGCATGTTAGGAAGATATCAAAGTAATCCGAGGTTTGGATCATTGGAGAGCAAAGAAAGTCATGAGGTATCTTCAAGGAACTAAAGGTTTCATGCTTACTTATAAACGTTCCGACATTTTAGAAGTCGTCGGATATTCGACTCGGACTTATTTGGATGCGTTGATTCTCGAAAATCAACATCCGGATATGGTTTTATGCTCGCCGGAGGTGCTATATCTTGGAGAAGTGCCAAACAATCTTTAGTTGCCACTTCTACCATGGAAGCTGAGTTTGTTTCCTGTTTTGAGGCAACTACACAGGGTATTTGGTTGAGAAGTTTCATTTCAGGGCTTGGAGTTGTTGAGTCTATCTCTAGGCCAATAAAGTTATATTGTGACAATTATTCTTTGTATTCTTTGCTAAGAATAATAAGAGTGGAAGTCGAAGTAAACACATCGACATTAAGTACTTAGCAATAAGGGAGCACGTTAAAGCCAAAGAGGTGCTCATTGAACACATACATCTTGCGAGATGATTGCCGATCCTCTAACGAAAGGCATGCCACCAAAGACGTTCAATGATCATGTTGTTCAAATGGGACTATGTCCCGCTTTGTCACTATGAGAGGTAATACTTTCATTGTCTGAAAGTTTGTAATTTAGTTTGTTTTCTCTTTTAAGTTGTATACATTTTGGTTGGAGACAAACAAACATTCTAGAGGACCTAGAATAAACATTTGAGGTTTGTTCATAAAGTGATATTCCACATTTAAGCGTTTATTTAGAAAGAGTAAAATTGCATTGTAATACATAGAAGGTAATACTTGTTTAAAAGGGACTTACCGCTATGATTCATGTAATTTCCTCCTTCTAATTGAACATACCGCATATACATCTCTTGTGTTCTGGATTATATTATACAAGTTTTGGACCAAGTGGGAGAATGTTAGACTTTTTACAATATGGTCCTACACTTCTCATATAATTACATTTTGATCCCTGTTGATGTGGTCATACGGTTGTGTCTCTTGAGCAGTTGTCTTTGATGGAAAGACAACTGCATATAAAAGAAAGTTCTGAGTCCCCATTGATGCAGTTTTAATTTTTGATTCCCAAAACCATCACCCAAAATTGCAGTCAGTGGAAGATCCTGTAATTCATAAAGGAGCAAGAAGATCAAAGAAGTAATTGCTATGGCCACGGCTTCGCCATGGCACATCTTTTCTTCTACCGCGGCACATTCATCTTCTACCAAAAAGGTTCAATTTTCAACAATATTATATACACTGAAAGTTACAGTTGGAAATATTTACAAGATTTTTGATAAAAGAAATGTGATTTAAAAAAAAAAAAGAAGTTTGTGCCTTTGACACTAAATCTAAGTAAACAAAAGGAAGAAAAATAATGATAGAACCGTCCCAACCCTGCGTATCTTATAGAATTCAGACACTCATATAAGACTAAGGTGATCGAGACGTGTTGTGTGTAAGACTAAAAAGTTGTTTCTGACTAAACTGTTAGGAAACCTTTTTTTTTTAATCACATATACATATATTGCACGTCGGAAAACATAAGGTATCAGATTTCACATCCTACAACAAAATATAATGCAAGTCATAGGTAATACTGTAATAGACCCTCATATAGGGAAAGAAAAAAAATATGAGTAATGCTGCAGCTACCGACGGTAGTATATCGAATTTATACACCGAATGACATGACAAATTTCTGACCGTTGATTAATATTAAGTTAAAATTAATCAACAGTTAAGATTTTGTCACGTCATTCGGTGCATAAATTTGTTGCATTGCCGTCAATGATTATATTGTTTTCCAAAAAATATACCATGTTACACAAAATGGAATGATGTCACGTGAGCCCAACCTTACGAGGAAAGTCACTTCTCCACACAATCTCTGTGGACTGTGGTGGCCAGGGAGGGGAAAATAATACAAAAGGGTGAGTTAAAAGACTTAGTGAGTGGATAAGTTCATAAAACTTGTTTTTTTTTAAACATATAAGTACTTTTAAAATTAATCGTTTTCATTTATAGGACATAATTAAACCATTCCATATTATTATTAATGATTTCTAAATTCTGTCATATCTAATGGGCAGCCCACATAGAGATGATAATATACTCGAAAAGATCGGGTTTTACCCGATGTTCGCGGGTTTGGGTTTGAACTTGATTTTAAGGCCAGACTTCGGGTATGGGCCTGACCTGGGTATGTCTTTAGGTCATCAGGCCCAGCCCGACAATATTAATATTAATTATACTAAATTACTCTTATACTATATATTTAATTATAAGATTATCCTACATATATATACTCATCTTTCCCAAACCCTATATGGATGGATGGATGCACTTTGTAGAAAATTATTTATATATTTAATGAGTATTAAAAAATAAATTAATGTTTAAAAATTGTTTCTAGAATTAAAAAAAAAAATGAAATTTATTAATATTTAAAAATTCACATGATAAAAATGGGCAGACTTGGGCCGGGCCTACGATTAAAAAAAGCCCGTCAGGCCAAGTTTGGGCTTTACCTGTCATATTCGTGAAAGATTCAAGTCGGGCTTGGGCCTTGTCATGAGGTCGGGCTTGGGTTTAGGCCAAGGGGTATCCGATCCCCACTCGGCCCATTACCATCACTAGGCCTACACATAGGTAGAGCGAGAAAAAAAATTGTCATATTCGACAAGCTCTATCATCTTGCAAGCACATAACAACTAAATATATCATACAGTATACTTAGAGCCAATACTGAAAATCGAAAATCTATACCTATATTTGAAATCTAATCTCTAGGTGATGAGTACTTTGCATAATGGTCTTAAATGATTATGAACTCCATGATTAAACCCAATATTGTTATTCTTTTGTACCGTATACTTTCTTATTTTTTAACTGAAGTATCAATTATTTATTTTATTTTAATAATTCTGTTAATTTTTAATATTATTTATGTAAAGATGATAATAGGGGCATTTTAGACTTTTAAAAAGAGTTAAGCAGTTGTAAGGCCGAACGACCTGCGCATACCCAAGATTTGTCGAAACGACAAAGTGGTACCTAAAAGGTTTAAAAACGACAAACAGATACCTTCCGTCATGTACCGTTAGTGATTTTTGTTTGTTAATAGTAAAAAGACTAAAATACCCTTGAAAGTTTGATATTTTAGTTTTTTATAAATTTATAAGTTTGTCATTTTCAAACCTTTTAGGTATCACTTTGTCGCTACGGCAAACCTTGCCCAGTTGAAAAATGAAATTTTTCTCTATTTAGTTAATCAATTTACTCTTTTTTTTTTTTTTTAACCTCATTTAAACGCAATCGTCTTTTTTGTCCTTGGAACCAAACGACAATACACACAGCAGACAGCACAAACGACATAGTCCGAAACCAACGATTGTACTTCACTCTCTCTTCTCTTTCACGGAGACGACGACGCACAAATGCACAAGAGAAGGACAGCGCGGAGATACTTGAGAGAGTGAAATGGGAACTCAGAAGCGGAAGTGGACGGCGGAGGAGGAGGAGGCGCTGTTGGCCGGAGTGGCGAAGCACGGCCTGGGGAAGTGGAAGAACATTTTGAAAGATCCCGAATTTGCCTCTTTTCTCATTGACCGTTCCAATATTGACCTCAAGGTTTGTTGGATATTGTTAGTTAATTTGCCTTCTAAAATGAAACTAAAACCCTAGCTGTATTTGTTTTGGCGGGAATTGAAATGGCTTGGTGTTTGAATTTGGTTTATGTGTAGAATTATAAATTGAAATCCCTGATGTTGGTTGAGCTAAAGGTCTGATTTTTGGGGGTTATTTTGTTGATTTTTAGTGTTACATTGCAAAATTTTATGGTTTTAATACAATGTGGCTTGCTGGGTTCAGTTTAAGTGAAATTTTATGGTATTAAAGTGATTATTTTTAGCTGGAAGGGGTTGGATTGGTAAGGAATGTAGATGCTGGGATTTTATGAAAAAACTAAAAAATTTAGTGGTATAATAGTATTTGCTATTGTGATGAAATCGTTTTCTGGAGTGTAGCTATGGATGGACATGGTTGGTGAAATCAATGGGAGCCTGATCACCCAAGAAATATTTCTGGCATTGTGATGTAATAAAAGTTGAGGCTTATTGTACTGTTACGCGTGTGTGTATATATATATTATATTGATTTTGTAAAGCTGAGCACATGGTTTTTGGCATCCTCTCTGCAAGTTTCGGCAGCTATTGTGTCTTTCTTTGTAAAATTAGAGGTGAATGCTTTGTCTGACCCTGCTCATTTACCCAGGACAAATGGCGGAATTTGAGTGTTAGTACTACTCAGGAAGGCTCAAAAAACAAATTAGGAGCTCCTAAACTAAAAACTATCCCTCCTGCTCCACTCTCAAACACTCTTTCTGCTCCTGCTGCTTCACTTCCTCGTAATGCATCTTCTGTAATTGTCATTGATGATCTTCCCAATAGTGCCTTGGATGGGAAGAATGGTCCACGGTGTGTTTTTCTTTTCCTTCTACTCTCACTTTTGCATAAATCATGTACAATAAAACCTCTCTATAATCATAATGGTGGGACTAAGCTAATTTTATTAGTAAGAGGAGGTTATAACTTAATAGATGTGTAGTTACACAAATTATTGTTTTGATTTCTTATTTTATAATTCATGTTTTATTATTATTAGGATTCTAATTCATGTTTTAGTATTAGGATTTCAATTCACTTGTTTTAGTACTATTAGGATTTCTTATTGTATGAATATTACTTGATTTCTTATTTTATAATTCATGTTTGAGTATTATTAGGATTTCAATTCATGTTTTAGTAGTATTAGAATTTCAATTCATTGTATTAGTAGTATTAGAATTTCTTATTTACTTTTCTTGATGTAGGAATATTACTTGGTTTCTTATTTTATAATTTATGTTTTAGTAGTATTTGGATTTCAATTCACATTTTAGTGGTATTAAGATTTCAATTGATTATTTTAGTAGTATTATGATTTCTTATTTATATTTGCTAGTAGAATTATGATTAGCCTACTATAAATAGGGTTGTTATGTTTCAAGTTATTCGATCAAGTTTTTAATGAAATCTTCAACCAATTCAAGTGATACCAAGTCTTGCCTAAAAGAATATAGCATAATAGTCCTTATCACGGGATATTAGATACACTTCAACATAGACCATTATACATCAGTAACCAAAAACACAGGTCTAGTTCCATGGTTTTGATTTTTATCATTGACTCTTGTAATGAGATGGAGCAGAAATCTAAATCCACCTTTACTTAATCCACATCGACCGCTCTATAGAATATCTCAGGAGTGCCAAGTCTTGAGTGTTACATTAACAAAACAATCAGGACTTTATAATCTATAAGAATACTTACTGGAATAACCATTAATGTTGCTGCATCTTGATCTTGACATAAGCTTCTTGTGTCTCTTTGGATACTGGAACATAGAGGAATTCAAAGTGTTGTGGTTTTTCTGATAAGCGACAGATGATATGCAATTAGCAACAAGCCCTGAACAAACCAAGACGAAATGATCAGGATATATTATATTATATACACTGAAAGTTGCAGTTGGAAATATTGACATTGAATCTAAGTAAACAAAAGGAAGAAAAATAAAGTTGGCAGGCAAGTGACATTTGGTTCTGACAAATTTTAGTCAGTTCATGCACTGCATGAACAGCGGTGTAGCCAAAGTATACTGAAATTATGAAAAATTGGTATATATTTTATATTTATTAACAGTTTTGACCCCACTGAACTTACCTATATTTTATTGACCCCACGAAGATATTTCCATATTTTATTGACCTTGGGATTCAAAAATACCCCTATGAAAAATCGTTGAGGACAATTATAGAATTAGTAAATTGAGGACAATTATAGAATTAGTAATTTGGTATGTATAACTTTTAAACTTAAATTTTTAGATTACATTTTTTCTGCTTATTACTTCAATATCTATTTTATTGTAAATTTATCAATTTAGATCTTTTAACCCCACTGATTAGAAATCTTGGCTACACCCCTGTGCATGAATATATATTTATGACTAATGAACTTTGGTAACCTCCCTTAGTATGACTATTAGTATTTGAAATCCATGCACCAATATTTATTAAGAGTAGTATTATTTTAGTAATAATGACATTTTCCCACCCATAAACTTTGAAAAAAACATTTTCCCACCATCACCAATCTTTGTCAATGGAATCTGTTGCCTGACAAGGTTAACGCTAGAAAAAAACTATGGTACTCTTTACTATGTGACTTATAATTTTTAATGAGGTGGAATAACATTTTCCCACCCAAACTTTATTGAATGTATTTTTTACCCCTAGTTTGGTTTATTTTAATTTTAGGATTATAAATTTAAAAAAAAATTAAAAATAACATCAGGTATTTAAATTAAAAAAAAACAAGAACTATAAACTTTTGAAAAAAATTCAAAAACTTAGGAAAAGAAAAACAGTTGGCCGGAATCGCAACCAGTGATTTTGATCGAATCACAGCATATAAGTTAATTTACACCCAAAAGATAAGAACTTTTATCTAATATTTGTTGTTAATTTTCAATATAGTCTTATTAATTTAATATTAAATTTAAAATTCATTCTACTTTAATTGTTCCATTCTATATAAACTTTAAAACATTAACGGTCAAATTTTTTTTTGAATTTAAACTTCGTTCTAAGCATTTGTATCTGCTTTGAAACAGACAACTCAGGAACAAATTAAAAAAAAACTCATCCATGGCGATCTCTGAGCAAGCAACAATCACAGAATATCAAGAAAACAATGAAAACTATACTGAAAGTGAAGGATCTGACTCGGGTTACGATTCGAATTTAGAGCCGAGTTACATCATTCTTGAAGACAGTCCCGCCAAGTTCTCAAACCTCTCTACCAGGAAAAATCCCAAGTCACGGTTAGATTCTAAAATTTTAATCTTGGGTTGTTCGATTTTTAAAAGGTTAATGTTGGGTTTGATTTCAATGTAAGTTATATTTGAATTTTAATTGCTGGGTTGTTTTGTATTTGTAGTACTGACAATGATTTGGATCATAATGTTGATGTCGATGAAAATGAAGAAGAAATTGTTAAAATGATTGTCGAAGGTTTGTGCCTTTGCTTTCTGAATTTCCTTTGTTTTGTTTGGTTTAGTTTTGATTGTGGGAACTGTAAAATAAAAGCAAAATGCATATTGGAGTCTGTTCTTTTTTATTTGTATTTGTTGCAATTTTCTTTGGTCAACAAAAACCGAAAAGGAGTGTTCTGTTAGGTATTAATGACAATTTTGATGTATCCGGCTTACACCAGTTGGTGAGGGGTTTGGTTTAGATCTATAAGTTTGAAAAAAAAAAAAAAATGAAGTTGCTGGTGTATATTGTTGGTGCTTGAAATGTGATTCTTGTTTTTGTGGGTGCAGCTGGGCAGCTGGAGAAACTGAAAGTGGAGCAGTGTCATATTTATTTGAGGAAGAATGGATTGAGATTGACTGGCAATAAAAGCACTCTTATTCAGCGCATAAGGGAGCATTTAGAGTAATTTTCATCCTCTGATTTCACTTAATGGTTCTACATTCAATCTTTTTCTTTTCTTAAATTCTATGATGTCTTTCAGGGTTTCAAATGGTGAAGGGGAGAAAAAGTACCCAATATCTAGCTTTGTATTGAACTGTAAAGGTAAATATTTGCGCAAGCTTAGTCATTAAGAAATTAGGAACAAAATTTTATGTAGTGGTTTTACTTTTGCCCCATCAATTGAGAGCAATGGTCTTCTGTTGGTATACTTGTTATAGCCAGAAATCTACTTATAATTAGGAACAGAATTGATGCTGTTATGATGGTTTGCCTTTGATACATGATGCTGTTAACTGTTCTTTTGTATCTTTTACTAGCTGGAGTGTTCTATTTTGGTTACTTAGAAGAGCTACTAATTGTACTTTTACTTTTTTCCCAGATGTTTATTCTAAAGTAAATATGGATTTAATGCAGGTGATGCGTGCACAGGCGATGTTGTCATGTTTGAGCAGAATGTTTATGAAATGTAAGCGTTTGGCTATATTTATTTGCTGAAAACACTGGATGTACTGTTGCAGTAGTCCTAATTATAAGTTTGATGAAAATGGCCTCTGACAACACATTTGCACGAGTCCACCAATTTTGTCACCCTAGTACTTATTTCATCTCTCTTATTTCTATATTTATTTATCAGGTTCAATATAGCATCGTGTAGTGCAAGTGGTCCTCCATGTGGTAAAAGGATTGTTGTAGGCCGCATTGTTAAAGAAAGCTATGGAGCAGCCAAGCAGCAACATACATTTACGGTAAAGTTAAAAGCCATATAAAATTGTGACTTTTAGAAAATTGTTGAGGAGACATCAGATTATTGTTTAAGTAAATGTGTTTTACAAAGAAGTTATGAGTGGAATAGACCATTATGAGACTCAATGTATGGAATTTCTGTATCAGTTTGGGTTTTAAATTATAAGCAAGAAGATGATGCATTTTCTATTCATATAAGTAATATGGCGGTTGAAGTGCTGCTGGTTTTGTTTTGTCTTGTCTTTCAGGTAGAGGTCCTCTGGAGCAAAGGGGAGAAGCCACTCTCTCCACTTCATCCCCTCCTAATTAAGGGTCGAAACCTTTATCGGCTAAAGACCCTGAGACAGGTTTTTAACAAGCTGAATGTTTTTACTTCTGCTAGCTGCATGATCTGTCGATCCTTATATCTCAAGCTAGCTTTATTTTAATTGTCTATTCAGAGATGGGATGATGAAGGTGAGAGGCATAGAGTTCTGATGGAAAAGCACTCAAGAGGTTCTCTTGCCAGGTCTGACAGAGAAACCCGAATCCAAGGGAAGGAAAAGAGGAAAATGCTCAAGGCAAATAGGTATTTCAAAATAAAATGTCGCATTAAAAGAACTATAGTTGGTTTTAACCGTTTTTAGGTGTGTAAAAACATGCTATGAAAATCATCTTATTGTTTCTGTATTTTCTTGCTAATCTTGCTTGGACTTCAGGATGTCCATGAAGAAGGATGGAAACCGTATCCAGTCTCGCGAATTCAAAAGCAACAGAAAATGGGGAATTTCTATTTCACCAGTCAGATTTATCTGTTGATGCAAATAAAATGGCAACTAGAACTCAGCAGCAAGCAATTATGCCTCAAGAACCCAGCTTAATTGTTGATTTGAGGAAATCAGTAGCAGCTCAACCTCAGTTGGCTTTCAAGTCCAGAATTCTGCCTTCAGATTCTCAAGAACCCAAGATAATAATGCAGAACAATAATAAAAAACAACTTCCCCAGAACCCTGTTAAGTATAGTGGCATTGTGGAAATGCAGCACCCTTTGGATGCCATCATCTTTCATACAGAGAGGACTGATCACAGACAGCCATTATCTTTCATGCAGCACCCTTTGGATCCCTTTGGATGCCCAATGGATGCCATTATCTTTCATACAGAGAGGGCTGATTACAGACAGCCCAACTTTGATATGAGTAGCCATCAACCTCCTACCTATAAATATCCCAATACAAATCAGATGAATAGCTTATCAGAGTGGACTAATCATAGGCAGCCATTGAAGAGCATCAATCATTTTCATCCAATGGAGCCGCCTCCTAGACTTGGATGCGGAAAACAACAAATGTGCAGGTATTATGCTCAAGGAAGATGCCATTTTGGAGACAACTGCAAATTTTTGCATGAAAAGGAGACAAATCATAGTTGGCAAGAGAGGTGGCATTGCTTTTATTAGAATTTTGAAAGGCACTTTTGATGCTTATGTAAATGCGTGGATTGTCTATAGTCTACACTTGATTATTGTCATTTGATCAAATGTTACGAAGATATGTTCAATGCAGTAAAGTGCATTGAGATTTTTGCTTCTTTTGTGTTGACAACTGAAAATTCTTTCAAAGTCATGAAAAGTTGGAGAGTTGAAGGATTATGTATTAACCTCTGTTTTAAAAACCGGACCGGACCGGCCGGTCGGACCGGTTGGACCGTGAACCGGTAGCTTCTCCGGTCCGGTTTAGGTCTCAGGGGGGTTTTTGAAATATTTTAAAATTATGAGGGTTACTTTGTAATTTTATAGGGGTATTTTAAAGATATATCAAAAGTTTAAGGATTAATTGGTAATTTTATTGGGGTATTTTTGGAATAAATAAAAATTTTAGGGACCAATTTGAACTTTTTTAGGGAAATTTTTGTAATATATTAAAATTTAAGGGGTTAATATGTAATTTTTTAAAAATAAAATATTGCTGATGTCACTAGTCCAACCGACCGGTCCAACCGGTTGGACCGATTGAACCGTGATTCAGACAGCAAAACGGTTTGTCCTCCGGTCCGGGTTTTAAAACAATGGTATTAACCAAAAAATTTTAGATTCAAATCTTATTATTATTATTATTAAAAAGAAGACAAATTTGTAGGAAAATTAATGGATGTTCTGTAGCATTATATGCTATCTGCATTTTTGGGGCTAGGTTAAATTGAGCCCAAGTTTCACTCTAACAGGCTGAAATTTGGGAAGCAGGCACAGAGCAACCACATCAAAGAACCAAAACCAGTAGAGAAATTCAAATTTGAAGAGAGTATATCATCCAAGATCAGCTGGTAAAGGGTATTACAAAAGTGTATATGGAAACTAACAATTTCCTTTGAAGGGATTAACTTATTTAATCTATTAAGAAAGAAAGAAATTCAAAAATATTGAGAGAAATGACAGTGGGATAGACTCCAAGCATCTTTCAAAAGTGTTTTCTAGAGTTTTTGTGAAGGTAAGTTTCATCAAATAAAGGATGAGAACTCAAAGTAAACTATTAGCAAGTGAATATATAATCAAATTTACCTTCTTGCTATATTTAAAATAATAGTCGAAAAAAAAGAAATAACATTTATGAAATAAGAATTTTTTTTTTTTGGAAGAGAGATAATTTTAATGAAATTGAAAGGATAAAAGAGAATTAATAATTTCTGATTGAGACCACAAGACGTTTAAGACCATTGGATGTGATACCATAACGGGTTATTAGTCCTCAAAGATAGTCTTAAAAAGTTATGTAGATGGAAAACTATGATAACCATCTCTTTAGGCTTCTCTTGATCAAGACTTTCCTTTTATTCCACATACATATCTTCTAAAATCAAATGAGTAGCAAAAATCTCACTACTAGTCGTGCAAAACAGCAAAAGAACGCTTAAATAAGTTAAAAAAATTTATTTATTAAAAATGGCGTCTTCTTTTGTTGGGGGAAGTTATTAAAAAGACATTTGAAGTTTACATTTAATTAAAAGGCTATCAAGTTTTGAAATGTTAACTAAATAGCCATATTATTGATTAAGGGTAATTAGTGCTTAATTAGGATTAATGTAATCTTTTCAAAATTATCTATATTTCCACAAACCCGAAATTGTTGCAAATAAACCCAAAAACCTTCTTCTTCCTCCCGCCATTAACGCATCTCTACCTGCATCTTCTTCTCTTCTTCTTGGCGTCGTCAACATCTTCTTCTTCCTCTGCATCTTCTTCTTCCTTCCTTCCTTGTACATCTTCTTCTTCCTCATTCCTCTGTATCTTCTTCTTCCTCCGCCTTATTAACATCTTTCTTCTTCCTCCGCCATTAAGCATTCTTCTTTCTTCTTCCTTGTTAACATTCTTCTTCCTCCATTCCTCCATTATCTTCCTCCAGCCATTAACACTCTTCTCTGCTCACTTCTCCGGCAAAGATCCCCCTCCTCCTCCTCCCACACCCGACATTTCGCCTAAGTATGTGTATCTCCTTTTTACATTTTATATTTAGATTTACAAAGATTTAATAATGGATGGGGTTTGAGTTATGATTTTGATTTAGTTGTTTAGGTTGTTGGGTTGTGTTTGATGTAATGTAGGTTGAAAGGAGTGAAATTTGTTGAAAATTTGTTCTGGGTATTTATTCTGGGTATGATGGATCGATTGTAGGTGGAGATGACTGAAAATGTGTTCTAGGCACGATGGATCGCTTAAGCGATCTGGTGTGTCGCTTAAGCGATCCGGTAGGTCTGGTAATGCAGCAGATAGATCGCTTAAGCGATCAGGTATGTGGCATAAGATCGCTTAAGCGATCTTGTTAAAGTCTATTGTATGGGAGCAGATCGCTTAAGCGATCAGTAAATGGCATAAGATCGCTTAAGCGATCAAGGTTATTTATACTGAATCGCTTAAGTGATCAAGTGTATCGCTTAAGCGATCTAGTATAAATAACCATGATAGTTCAAGCGATACATCAGACCAAATATGCGAATGTGCAGATTCTTTTTAAACTATTTGAACCCTTAGTACAGCATTTAAGAATATTGTTTTTCTTGCATTACAGGTAGTTGGCTATTATTATACATGGGAAAAGTTGTTTTGGGTGTTGAATATTTTGGTGAGTGGGTGGAGGAAGAAAGTAGGTGGAAGTGGATTGGGAAGAGCAAAGAAGTTACACCAATTGCTGTGAGCACAGAGGTTAGTTTTGATGAGTTGATTGATGAAATAATTAGAAGAGGTAATTTGAGTTGCTCGCGTAGTGATATAGTTGTGAAGTATGTTTTAAGCGAGCTCCTGAAAATTATAAGGTACCTCCTGCTGTATTAAAGTCGGATGAAAGTGTGAACTTATTTATGATTGATATGGCCGATAGTGGTTCGAGGCCGATTTTAAGGGTTTCTTATGTAGAAAAACCGTTGGAAGTTGGTTCCAAGGAAGGGGATAACGAGGATGTAGGCGGAGATTTGCCTGGTTGTAATTTGAACTACGAGGCCATTGATTTGTTAGCTGAAAAATCAAGAGTAGACGGTGAATTGGGTGATGAGGAGGACACTATAGAAGAGGTTGGTGATAGGGGGCAGAATGAAAATGTTGAGGAGGAGGACCCCGTAGATGTTCCCACAGATGTAGAGATTCCTTTAAATACAGATTATGCAGAAGGCGTAGATTGTGAGGAAGAGAACACTATGGTCGTTTATGCAGGTTCAAAGGGGGCAATTGGAGGTAGTAGTGGATCAGCTCATGTCTTTACGGATGGATCGGACTTGCGCATAGGGTATTTATTTGACAACAAAGAGGAAGTGGTGAGGAAGCTAAAACTTGTTGCTGTGAAAGGTAATTTTGAGTTCATCACCAAAAAGTCAAATTCATTGGCTGTGACGGTTGCATGTCGTGACCGAAACTGCAAGTGGCGGGTTTATTGTAGAAGGTTGGCGGAGTCGGAAAAGTTTATTCTTAGCACATATACCCGTGAGCACACATGTGGTTTGGGACATATTTCAGGTGAGCATCGATAAGCGTCCGCTGATGTTATTGGACAATTTGCCAAAAGTCGGTTCGTCGAAGGGAAAGGTCCATCTCCTAAAGACATTCAAAGACTTGTGCGCACAGAGTTGGGATTTGCTGTTAGTTACTGGAAATGCTGGAAAGGTAGACAACATGCACAAGATTTTGTGAGGGGCACGCCGGAGCACGGGTACGCAGTATTAGAAGCGTACCGTTATATGCTTGAGTTGACAAACCAAGGTAGCAAGACGGCTTTGAAGTGGGGACAGGAATATGATGTTTAAATATTTTTTTGTTGCTTATGGTGCTGCTATAAGGGGTTTTGTAAACATGAGAAAGGTGTTGGCTGTTGATGGTTGCTTTCTAATGGGAAAGTATGGAGGTACATTGTTGGTGGCCACTGTACAGGACAGCGAGAATCACACATATCCCTGTTGCATGGTGTGTGGTTGACTCTGAGAATGACGAGTCGTGGACTTGGTTTTTTCACGATTCACGTACGATAGTGCACAGTGGACGAGTTGTGCATAATATCCGATAGGCACAACTCTATAAAGAAGGATTGCCACTATTTACCGTCAAGCACATCACGGATTACGTATGAGGCACCTTGGTGAGAACATAAAACAAAAGTTTAAGTGTCTTTGGCCTCCTTCGGATATACTACATGGACACAAAAGCTTATCGGGTTGATGAGTTCGAGGAACACTTCCAGCAAATCCGAATCAAGGATGTTAGAGTTGCTAAGTATCTTGAGCATGATGTTGGTTTCGAGAGATGGAGTAGAGCTTACTTTCCCTGGAAGAAGGTTTGATGTCATGACCACGAACATAGTGAGTCCATAAATTGAAGTTGTTAATAGAAAGAGAGTTTCCAATAGTTGCACTTTTTGATGCAATCCAAAGGACACTGTCGCGGTGGTTCCATGAGCGTCGTATGGAGTCGATAATTTTACTACAACCCTTGTTCCGTCAATGAAAAAAATATTGCGAGAACATATGGGAAATCCAAATGCACTGTTTGCCTATCCTCTTAATGCTCAAGAGTTTACTGTGTGCGGCTATGGTCCGGATGCCCTAGTTAACCTTGTTACAAAAACTTGCAGCTGTAAAGTGCTTGACATTCAACATTTACCTTGTCCTCATGCACTAGCAGCACTGAAACACCAACGGAAGCCGGATTTTGGTTCAAGAATTTACATGGAACTTTGCTCCCCTTTCTATATGACAGATCACTACATGCTAGCATATTCGAAGCGATATATCCGGTGCCTCCGAAGAAGCATGGGTAGTGCCGCGAGTGGGTGACATTATCCTCCAGCCGCCATTGAAGAAGACACCAAAGGGGAGAAAAAAGGGTTAAGCGTATTCCATCAGCCTTTGAGGTTCCCCGGAAGATGAATAAGTGCTCAATTTGCAAGCAACTGGTCACAAGAAGCGATTGCAGAAGTAATTAGGGTCGATTCGAAGAAGGATGAAATTATTGATGTTTTAAATTTTATTGTTACCTTTAATAAAATATCCTTTATATTGTGTATTCTTATTACATGGTCTAAATATTTGTTGGTGATTTTAGTTTGGAATTAGGTTGTCAAATTGAGGAAAAAGTATGGAATTAATACGTGTTGGTAATTTTAGTTTGTCAAAATTCAAGAGAAAAGATGCAAATGTATATATTGCCCACGATCGCTTAAGCGACTAAGTGTATCGCTTAAGCGACAAAGTGTTTTCGCAGAAGGATCGCTTAAGCGATAAAGGGATCACAGCGATCGTGCACTGGGCCGATTGATTACGCCCGGTGCATGATCGCTAAGCGATCCGTGCTAAGCGATCCACGATGCTTAATCGACCAGGGGAAAAAGGCAATATTGCTTAAGCGATATCACGTCGCTTGCGATCATGGACTCAAGCGATTTGCTTACTGCCAATCACATGATAACAAGCGATCCATTGTATCGCTTAACCGATTCTACGCAAATGGTTTTAAAATTTAACAGATACACCCCCACCTACCCATGGTGACAGATTCTTGCCACCGGAGTCGGAATCTGACCGGAAAAGGGCGTTTCGATGCACAGTGGTCGGATCTGGCCGATAGAGCCTCTATATGGCCTTTTCCGGCCAGATCGACCAGCCGATGTGGCCGGAAAAGGCCCCACGTCGGTCGAAGGCGGCGCGTAGCGAGCGGAAAATTCCGAGCTTGCCGTCTGTGACCAAATATATGGCCGTCGTTGTCGGTCAACGATGGCCAACATTTGGCCGTCGTTGGCATCAAAGTCGGACATTTCATTGAAAGTCCATGACGGGAAGATGTGGCCTTTCCACATCGGCGGTGGATATGGCGGAAAAGGTCTGCCTTGGCCATTACCGGCCATTTTCGATCGTTCGTTGCTGTCGGCGGTAGCTAGAATCTGGGAAGTTGGGTGGGTGGGGGTGTTTTTGTTAATTTTTGAACTTTTTCTTGGTATTAATGAAATTAATTCACTTAATGGGTCGAAAATTAATTAAAAATATACTAATATTTCCTAAATAATTAAGCAAACAAATATAAAAATATACTGAACGAATCGTAAAGGAACTATATGTTTGATATAAATGTAATAACGGAACAAGTGCTGCAGCAGAATCGTAAACCCTATAGGTTTCACGCGTGTAAAGGAACTATATGTTTGATATAGATGTAATAACGGAACAAGTGCTCTGAACGAATCGTAAACCCTATAGGTTTCATACTGACGTGTAAAGGAACTATATGTTTGATATAAATGTAATAACGGAACAAGTGCTCTCAACGAATCGTAAACCCTTATAGGTTTCATACTGACGTGTAAAGGAACTATATGTTTGATATAAATGTAATAACGGAACAAGTGCTCAGCAGATCGTAAACCCTATAGGTTTCATCTTGCGTGTAAAGGAACTATATGTTTGATATAAATGTAATAACGGAACAAGTGCTCTGAACGAATCGTAAACCCTATAGGTTTCATACTGACGTGTAAAGGAACTATATGTTTGATATAAATGTAATAACGGAACAAGTGCTCTGAACGAATCGTAAACCCTATAGGTTTCATACTGACGTGTAAAGGAACTATATGTTTGATATAAATGTAATAACGGAACAAGTGCTCGAGCAGATCCGTAAACCCTATAGGGTTTCATCTTGACGTGTAAAGGAACTATATGTTTGATATAAATGTAATAACGGAACAAGTGCTCGAGCAGAATCGTAAACCCTTATAGGTTTCATACTGACGTGTAAAGGAACTATATGTTTGATATAAATGTAATAACGGAACAAGTGCTCTGAACGAATCGTAAACCCTATAGGTTTCATACTGACGTGTAAAGGAACTATATGTTTGATATAAATGTAATAACGGAACAAGTGCTCTGAACGAATCGTAAACCCTATAGGTTTCATACTGACGTGTAAAGGAACTATATGTTTGATATAAATGTAATAACGGAACAAGTGCTCTGAACGAATCGTAAACCCTTATAGGTTTCATACCGACGTGTAAAGGAACTATATGTTTGATATAAATGTAATAACGGAACAAGTGCTGCGAATGAATCGTAAACCCTTAGGTTTCATGCGCGTGTAAAGGAACTATATGTTTGATATAAATGTAATAACGGAACGATCGAGCGAATGGTAAAGGGCCCATAGGTTTCATACTGACGTGTAAAGTAACTATATGTTTTATATAAATGTAATAACGGAACAAGTGCTCTGAATGAATCGTAAACCCTTAAGCGATCTTTTCCGGCGAATGACATCGCGGCTATGATCGCTAAGCGGGGGGTATCGCTTAAGCGATTATTACTAAAAGAGCATAATCGCTTAAGCGATTTATGATCGCAAGCGATCTTTTCCGGCGTAATGACATACGCCCGGCTATGATCAAGCGACCTTTTGTATCGCTTAAGCGATTATTACTAAAAGACCATGATCGCTTAAGCGATTTATGATCGCTTAAGCGATCTTTTCCGAGGCAGAATGACATCTGCCCAGACTATGATCGCTTAAGCGACCTTTCGTATCGCTTAAGCGATTATTACTAAAAGACGCATGATCACTTAAGCGATTTATGATCGCTTAAGCGATCTTTTCCAGCCAGAATGACATCTGCCCAGACTATGATCGCTTAAGCGACCTTTCGTATCGCTTAAGCGATTATTACTAAAAGACGCATGATCGCTTAAGCGATTTATGATCACTTAAGCGATCTTTTCCGGAGGCAGAATGACATCTGCCCAGACAATGATCGCTTAAGCGACCTTTCTTATCGCTTAAGTGATTATTACTAAAATACTAATGATCGCTTAAGCGACCTCTCGTATCGCTTAAGCGATTATTACTAAAAGACACATGATCTTATATGGACAAACCATATATAGTAAATTGAAACTGCTGATGAATTATCTTATATGGACAAACAAAAATATATCCCAAATATCAGATCCAATTCTTTACAATGATCACACCATACATAGTAAATTATTTATAATTTAGTTTTTGATGCAAAACAGTTTAGAATCCACAGTGAATGGTATCAGGGCAGTCCATGCTTGAAAAGATGCCCACGACATCATTCTTCTCGATGCTTTCTGGCTCTGCACTAGCATCCAACAAATTCAAGATGATATCTACAAGGGCGGCTAATATGGTGCCTCGGTTGACTTTCTGTAGAGATTGACCATTCCATCTTAGTGACCCTGCAGTGTAAAACACCATAATATGAGAAAGGCATGAATTATAAAATAGCCAAGCCAATGAGAACAAATTAAATAAGCAGTTCTGACACAAAGTACACATCAAAACACCATTGAAAATGAACATGTATATACACCCTTATTGATAATTATAACGGTATCACATAAACTCAACTCAAAAAAACCCAAGTATGAACATCAACATCACATAAACTACACAATTGCGTCCAACTTTCATACCCTTTGATTGGGTTCTGGTCACTCAAAACGGATCCATCTGCCCATGGAAGCAGTCGACAGCCTAGCGCTCTTGACATTCTCTCATTGTTTCGTCATTCAAGTTGTCCATCGGGCTGTTGGTCATGTCGAACTGAATAAATTTCAGGGCATATGCCCCACATTCAGCGCTACAATAGGAAGAAGACATTAGCATTATAATAAACTTATAGAACAATTGTATTATGTAAGTTAGTTTTAAACAAAATTTACCTTGACTCATTTATTCAGGTGTAGTAGCCCGAGGTCGCCACTTTTCGGTTAGTACTGATCAACCAAGCGCCCAAACATCCCATTTGTCACCCAGCAACCGCGGGAACAACTCGGGACAGTGGCTCCAACTCGACCTCCAACTGCTTGTCTCGACAAATGGTTGGGTTGCAGTCAAGGATCTTCAGACACCCCTCCTCTAGATGCGCGGCTGTTATCCAGGTGCATCTGTTTGCGAGGATGATGCGGTACACTCTTTTAACAAAGGCCCAACCGCCGTGGCCATATTTGGGCCGATCCCCCTCTCTCTTGCATAATCCTATCATCAAACCGGAAATCATCGAGGATGCAATCCGTGTAGGTGCGGCCAATCGTTTCGCCGGTCCTTTTTGCTACACCACTAGCAACGGCATTTTTAATTAAAGACCGATATGCGAAACAAGCGTTTGCCCAAACGCCACATCGGTGATAGCACAGTCGGGATACAACAGATCACCATCACTAGTCTGTCGTAGCCTCATCAGTGCCAATATCTCATCGATGTGCTACATCAAATAAAAACAACAAGATAAGTATGGAAAACACAGGCAAAAATAAGGAAAATTAAGTGAAAATAACTCACCGAGTCCTCAAGCCACGTCCCCATCGTCAACAACTTCTGAAACCATTCCCGGGGATAATCCCCTGTCTTACACTTTATATGGCCATCAATTCCCGATCCATTGTAATAGGCATAAAAGAGTTTTTTCCTTTCCTCTATTGGCCTATACAAATCAACATTTGAGTCCAATTTCCCTTCCCCACTTCCTCCCCCTTCCCCCTTCCTCCAATTTTACATCCCCGCTTCCTTCGCCTCCCAACTCCCCCTCCTCCATTATCACCGCCCCACTTCCACCACCAACCTCCTCAACCTCCTCCCTTTCTGGTTGTTCCTCCATTTGTTTCTTCATTTTCTTCTTCTTTACCTGTGTCACTACCATGTAAGGCGATTTCACAAACTTGCTCTTTCGGCTCTCTCTTTTCAAGCCAGTGTGCACTTCAACCGCCTTTAATTCTCCACCAACTTCCTCCTCCATTGTACCAACTTCGCCCTCCATTGTAGCTACTTTCCCTCCCACCTTATCCACTTTCTTCTCCACCCTTTTCATTGTTTCTTCCAT
Organism: Pistacia integerrima; assembly: GCA_026225825.1. Taxonomy (NCBI): domain Eukaryota; kingdom Viridiplantae; phylum Streptophyta; class Magnoliopsida; order Sapindales; family Anacardiaceae; genus Pistacia; species Pistacia integerrima. The sequence goes on from CM047750.1 coordinate 4,412,369, forward strand.
CTTCTCAAGCTTTGCATAAACGGCTGTTGTAAAACTCTTAAACAGCCGTTTATGAGGTCAACAACCTCATTCTCCCTACGCCGATGTCTCGGCAAAGCGGTACTTGTTGTACCGGTTTGCTAAGGCATACGAACCTCTTCCTCCCTCTTCTCCTCCTCATCCTCGGCCCCCAAGCTTCATTATCCTCAGCATCAACGACATTGTCAAGCAATGGCCCTGCAACTGCCATCACATGCGTGACCCCTTTTAGGTCCCGCATCAGGCGATCTATCTGTTCATCCCTTTCATCCTCCATTGCTTTGAAAGATGTGACATAGTCCTCTTCCGCTTCATCCCCAATAGGGGTCAAAAAGGGACGGACGACTCCCTGCAATAAGAAATAAAAATCAATCAGATTGAAGCAAAATAAAAAAAGCAACTGCATATTCAAAAGCTTAATCCTTCAATCTTACCCCAGCTGCTTGAATCTCAATCTCTAATTGGCCATAATCCCAATGGTTACAGCTCTCGACATGCCACCGCAACATCCTAGGAAATTGCTGTTGCACATTCACATTGTTGCTCCTCCCCCTCGCCTTAGTGAAGACAGGGATGACCTCGTCCATTCAAGCCTACATTGTAAAAAAACAGTCCATGTCATTATTCAAACACACATATTATAAAAAATATAACATAGAGCTATTAATATTTACCTGTATTGCCCATGGGAAGCCAAACAAATTATACGTGCTTGGTTTAGCCTTCCCGCCCCATTCGGCATGCTTTAACGCCATCTCTGGTTTTTTCAGGCTCTTGATGGTTCGCTCAAATGATATCCGTCCCCCACGGATAAGAATTAAAGAACTCCAAGTCGCTTACAAACAGCAACCAATCTTTCTCAATAGCTTTTGTTGAGTCACCAGCCAATAAGATAGAATGTAAAAACAATATCAAGCACACTTTTATCTTCTCGCATCACTAAACCGAACTGTAGATAGCCTCTTCTCTAAAACTTTTTCCTGTAATAGACTTTGCCCCTTTCAAAACCTTTTTACAAAAGTTTATGGCTCCCGCACTTCTTCCCTGCGTCTGCCTCCGCCTTAGTTGGCACTTTCCCGCATCCTAAGCCCGTCACCAACGCATACTCCATCATACCAAACCGTAGTGGCTTTCCCTCCACCACGAACCACATTTCATTTTTTTCTTGCATTTTACTGAGTGCATCAACATGTAATGCACTCCTGCCCCAAAATGACTTTTTCCACTTTTTTCCGATTCTTAAAAAGCGCCGAAACAAGTGTCACCAAAATCTCTTTCACCGTGCCTCATTCTAGCTAAAATGGCCCTTATTCTCTCAAAAACCTCCCACCGACCTCACCGTCACCCTTGCGGGGAAGTAGGGTACCTTCTCACTTATAGGCTCCAACTCGTACTCTCTACGACTTACAGGTCCGCACAATCACAATCGATATAAATAAAATGTCATCAACAAAAAATAAACCAAAACCATGTAGTCGCTTAAGCGATCTCGGATCGCTTAAGAGATCTTTACTGTCTCATGCAAGATCGCTTAAGCGATTTTAAATCGCTTAAGCGACCAAAAGTTAACTGAGAATCTCTTAATCTGTGATTCTGCCCAGACCTAAGATCGCTTAAGCGACCAAGAGTAAACACTCATGATCTCTTGCGATCTTTGGTCTGAGGCGAATCATCGCCAGATCTCGATCGCTTAAGCGATCATTTTTATCGCTTAAGCGATCATTGCTGCGATCACGAGTAAAACAGAATAATCGCTTAAGCGATACAAATGATCGCTTAAGCGAAATTACAAGCAACATTCCCAAACTACGTACCCTATCTTCGCCGGCCTTCTCCTCGTCGCCTGGATCCTCCGGCGACTCCTCCCCTGAATTATCGCCGGAATCCACCTCCTGGCCTGCATTCTCTCCGGAATCCTCCTTCTGGCCTGAATTCTCGCCTGACTCCTCGTCTTCAGACCCCTTTGCTGGTTCTTCCCTCTGTTCTTGTGCCGCCGGCGTCTCCTCTACGTGTGGACCACCTTCAATGGTCAGATGATCCACCGGAGCAGCCATTGAACTGCTTGCGCCACCGGAATCTAGGATTCGAAGTGGCGTTGGGTTGTCGTCGTCATTGTGAGTGTCACCATGGTTTTGGATTGAATTTGGTGTGAAAATTTGTAGTTTGGATTGGAAATATGGGTGTATCGCCGAAAGGAAATGCAGCGATTCCGTTTATAGTTGAAGAAATCGATTTTAGGGTTCAACAAATCGATCGAAAATCGCGACTATATCGCCGAAAATCGCGACCGTATTCGGTTTAGGGTTCAAGAAATTGATTTAGGGTGCAAATCAATTGGTGTTGGATCGGAAAAAATCGCGTCTCCCTTTCGTTCAAGAAATCGCGTTTTCAACTGATGAATTTCGATTAAGCGACGTGAATAGTTAGTGGGGCTTGTTTTGCGAAATTTCAAATTTTGAAAACTTTCATTATTTACGATTCGCCCACATATGTTTTAATCTTTTCATTTTAACCCATTTTACGTGTTTAATTAATCCTAACTATGCCACGTCATCTTCTCTAAATTATAAAATATTTGATGAACAGTTTCAAGGCCATTTTCTTAAATACATACTTGGGGGACCGGGCAGCTAAATTTTCTCTCTTCTTTGATAGAAGTGTCAACAGTGATAAGATAATACAATAGAAAGAAAGTCTTTTGCGGGGTCCTCATAAAAGAAACAAAACTAAGTTTTCCTTCAATGCTTCTTGATCTTCATTTGCCTTTATAACTATCTGTCAAACGACACTGTCACTGGTTTACTTCACAAACTTAGTAGCAATCACTTATTGTATCTCTTTGCGCTATTGCTGATAGGAAAATTAATAGCAGTTTTGCATCCTTTTTGTAACTAGGTATACAAAAGGCGTAATATAATGAGTATACTAGTGCAGAGAGCTGAAAGGAATGAATATAAGGCTATTGTCCTTACTGCTGATGCTCCAAGACATGGTCGAAGGGAGGCAGACATAAAGAACAAGTAATACATTCTGTCCTCAAACTTCTTACATTTGATTGCTTTCATTTGCAGTACGCAAATGTTAGTTTCTATTACCTTAAGAAGTTCTGCAGAATGATTACATCACCACGGGAGAATTGGGAAGATCTCTTGAATACAAAATTTGTCTCTGTAAGTGGACTGTTCCTTCATTGTTGTTTTTGACATTTGAGCTAATCTCCTGCACTTTTGTTTACTGTTTGTTTAATATTATTACATAGAATTAATGGACTTACACTTATGCAGGATACAGGTTCAAGTTTAGAAGCTTTTTGCCAATGACAAAATGGATGCTTCTCTATGTTGGAAGGCATAAACTGGTCAAGAATTTCTTTTGCTTTTCAGTATGCTTCTTCAGTTTATATTTTCTTGGTAATAGTCTGTGGTTTCTGCAGGATATAAGATGGTTAAGATCCATTACAAGCTTACCAATTCTGATCAAGGGGGTATTCACTCCTGATTCCTGAAGATGGTAAGCTTCAAGCTTTATCTGATTATAGTATTTTCTCTAACTTCACAATGTGAGACTCCAAGCCAAAAGTTCATTTATCTGGTGATATATAGCTAGCTTGGATTAGAGATTGGAACTAGATAGAGCAGGATAAGCAATTCACTAAGATTCTGCTTTGTCACACACTTCTAATTTTCCATATTAGTCTTGATCCTTAAAAGCATTTGAAAAAGCTTGTTTAAACTTATATCCTATCATTTTCCAGCTATAAAAGTCTGTGCAAGTAGGTGTTGCAGGGATTATTGTTTCCAATCATGGAGGCAGACAGCTAGACTATACTTCTGCAACGATTTCTGTTTCGAAGAGGTGACTATTAGCTTCACATACTACCATTAGCACTTCCATTCAATAGCTTTTGGTCCCATGAAAAATATGATGCACATGATTGTGTTTGATAAATCACATATATATCAGTAAGTGCCATATATTAGCAAAGAAACAAATGCAATACAGTTTCTACTTGTGTTACTATGAGCTTGCAGGTGGTTCATGCTGTTGAAGGGAAAATACCTGTTCTAATGGATGGAGGAGTTCGGGCAAGGAACAGATGTTTTCAAGGCCTTGGCTCTCGGTGCAAAAGCTGTTCTTGTAATTCTTCTTCTTAAAATAAAAGATGATGCCAAGATTTTAAATCATAGAAATAATCCTTATGATTCTTGAACTGCTTTGCTCTTGAAATTTTGGTGCTACTACTTTGGTACGGTAAGTGATTCATGTTACTGCAAATTGGAAAGCCAGTTACCCATGGCCTGGCTGCTAAGGGGGAGTCCGGAGAGTGACGTGTCATCGAAATGCTGAAGGATGAGTTTGAATTCACCATGGCCCTTTCTGGTTGTCCCAGAGTGAAACATATCACCAGCATGTCAGAACAGAGTCTGATAGTTTCCACTCCAAGTCCTGTTAGAACCAGGATAGTGACTACCAACTTCAAGGCGTGTATCAATGCCACTTTCCTAAAGGAAATTTCGCCCCTTTATAATGCAAATTGGATCAACGAATTTCTTTATGATACAATGATGAACCTGCTTGTGTTATACACAAAACAAAAGCATACTTGAGAGAGTTTTGGTTATACTAGAATTATTTGTTGTGTACTTTTATAGAAAATTTTACTTCTTATATAAGATTGTTTGTACTTTTCAAAGAGAAGGTACCTTTTGGAAAACCTTTAAGATATGGGCACAACCTTTTGAAGGTATATGATCTTTTGAAGGTATATGACCTTTTAGAGGTACATAACCTTTTGAAGATACATGACTTTTTAATAATAGACATATTCAATTAGGAAAAATGTCTCACAATCCCCAGCCATTTGTTCTAATTTGATAATACATACTAGATCCAACAACAATTCTACAAGTAATATGCATAAATAATGGTATTTTGCAATTTGAACCATTACATGGTGGAAGTTTATTACAACAAATCTGAATAATATGGTAGACAAGCTTTGAACCACACATTTTTTTGACAAGTTGTATAAAAGTTCACACATATCACTTTGATACCAAAACATCTCAATCGTGGTTGACAAGTAAAAGGCCATGTATCATTTGTGAGAGATTTTAGAGCCAAGTCTTTAAGCTCTTAGAAGTGGGACCACTTCACTCTGATATAGGTAGACTCTATCAAAAGTTCCCCCGCTATTTTAGCACTTCGATGAAAAACCATCAATAGGTCTATTAAGAGTAAATACTCAACCTTCCTTTTAAGACTACAGGAACCAAGTACTATTTTTTGCTTTGGGGTGTTAGAGAAAATTTATAGTACTTTTAACCACTCTAATAATGTACTTTGACTCATTGAACTCAAGACTTGTCGTTGTATCAAGCGTTAAGTTGAGTTTTCATTATTGGTGATTATATTCAATAGGCTTGAGACCCATCGCCTTTGATGTTTTATTTATCAAGTCTCTTGCTAATCCCTTTGTTAAAGGATCGGCTAGATTCAGACTTGATTTGACATAATTAATTGTGATTACTCCATTTGAGATTAAATCTATTACATAACTATGTCTAAGTCCAATGTGTCTTGACTTTCCATTGTATACATGGTTATAAGCTCTTGACAAAGTAGCTTCACTATCACACTGTATATAAATTGGTGCTATTGGTTTTGGCCATAATGGTACCTCAAATAACAAATCTCATATCCATTCTGCTTCTTTGATTGTAGAAGCTAGTGCTACAAATTCAGCAGCCATGGCGGAGTCAGTTATGCATGTTTGTCTCTTTGAACCCAAGAAATTGCACCACCTCCAAGCATAAAAATCCACCCACTTGCCGAGGCATGATCCTCTCTGTCAGTAATCAGAGTAACCTTCCAAAACAGAAGGATATCCTCCATAGTTTATGCCATAGTTTATTGTTTTCTTTAGGTACATTGGTATTCTTTTTAACACCATCCCAAAGGTAAATTACTTGGATTATTGGTGTACCTATTTAGCTTTCCTACATCAAAGGCTATATCTCGGCCTAGTGCAAGTCATTGCATACATTAGACTTTTGATCACTTTAGCATACTCCAGTTGTGACACTTGATTTCCAACATTTTTCATAAATTTCATGTTAGGATCTGATAGAACCTGTCCTGCAAAAACACCAGCAATACCACAAAATATACCACAACACACAACCAAATACCTCACAATCAACAATAAAATGCCCAGCTTCTATTAATATTGCACGATAACACTACAACTAGAACAATACTTCCAAGAGTCTTGCTCTCGCACTCACTAAGCAAATGTACTAAATAAACACAAAGAAATGCAATAAAAGAAATGGTACTAAAGGTGACTTCGAGGGTCGAGTCCACCTCCCAGAATCTGACTTCGAGGGTCATTGCCCTCCCCTCCCCGCCAAATTATCAATTTTCGCTTAATTCCTCTTTTTCTCCCTCCCCTTTTTATTCATTCCTGCACCTTTTGTACTTCTAACCGAATTCCTATTTTTGCTCCCCCTGTCAAGCCATCTGTCCTTTCTAACAAACTCCAACCTTTTTACTTATTCCTCTACGTTTTTACTCTCTTGCCCTTCCTATGGTATACCAGTCCTCTGGGTTGTTCATCAATACCCTCCCCAAGGAGAGCCACCTTGTCCTCAAGGTGGAAAGAAGGAAATTGGTGGTGGATAATGTCGAAATCTTCCCATGTGTCTTCGTAGGATGGTAATCCCTTCCAGTGAATCAACACCTCCCACTGCCCATTCAGGAGTTTTCTCCTTTTGAGGACTGCCTCAGGTTCTAGTTGTAGAATTAAATCCTCGGTAAGAGGTGCGTAGAGGTTGGCTATTGGGGATTGGAAACGTTGCTCTCTTCAGTTGAGAGACATGAAAAACGTCGTGAATACGGGCGGACGGAGGTAGTTCCAGCCTGTATGCCACGGCCCCAATTTTATCCGTAATTACAAACGGACTGTAAAACCGTGGGCTCAACTTTTCATTGTAGCGACGGGCTAAGGAACGTAATCTATACGGTTGTAATTTCAAATAGACAGATTCACCAACCTCAAAGGTAACCTCTCGGCGATGGCGATCAGCATACAACTTCATGCGGTTTTGGGCTTTGAGAAGATTGGCCTTTAACTCCTCAATAATGTGGTTTCTTTGCTGAAGTTGCTGATCAACTTCTTCCACGGGTGACATCCGGTCTATAGCGTACGCTTGGAGGTTCACGGCCGTAAAGTAAAGGGCTTTAAATGGACTCATGCCTGCGGAGCTATGATAGGTGGTATTGAACCAAAATTCTGTCCAGGGGACCCATTTTGGCCACTGTTGCGGGTGGCTATTAACAAAACATCTGAGGTATGTCTCTAAGCCTCAGTTTACCACTTCTGTTTGACCGTCCGTCTGCGGATGGTAGGTTGAACTCATGAGTAAATGGGTTCCGGAATGTTTGAATAATTCAGTCCAAAAGTTGCTCATGAATATTCTATCTCTATCTAAAACAATGCTGCGGGGAAATCCATGTAACCTGACTACTTCTTTTATAAACAGATCCGCGACCACCTTGGCCGTGTATGGGTGTTTAAGAGTGACGAAATGGCTGTATTTGGTCAAACGATCAACCACAACCAGAATAGTGTCAACCCTATTTGCTTTGGGCAAACCCATAATGAAATCCATGGAGATATCCTCCCACACCTGGTTAGGAATTGGTAATCAGGCAAGGCGATCCTGCGGGACTTAGTGCATCGTATTTATTTTGTTGACAGACACAGCAAGCAGCCACAAATTCCTTGATATCTTTCTTCATTCCCTCCCCAAAACACCACATTCGAGAGCCGCTTATATGTCCGAAAAAAATCCCGAATGGCCTCCAATAGGGGAAGTATGAAATTCTTGCAGTATTCTCTGGATGTGAGGCCCCGATTTAGGCAGTACTAACCTGTTATAATACAATAGATGGTGTCCCACTAATCTGAAATGGGAGTGGCAGTTCGGGTCAATCAGGAGTTGTTGTATTATTCCCCGCAACCTGTCATCCCTGTTGGACTGCATCCTCTAAACTGTCTAAGCCAGAAAAACAACCCATCGACAAAGCATGATGCTCAATCGTATCAGGCATTCTGGAGAGAGCGTCTGCTGCTTTATTTTGCGGTCCTGGCTTATATTGGATACTGAAATCAAGTCCCAATAGTTTGATAACCCACTTTTGCTGACATTCACTTAATAGTTTCTGGTCGGTTAAGAAGTGGAGACTCCGATGATCTGTTCGGATAACAAAATGCCTTCCCAAGAGGTAGTGACGCCACTTTTGCACAGCCAATACTACCGCCATTAATTCCCGCTCATAGACTGATTTCAGTTTAGACTTGAGAGATAATCCTTTGCTGAGAAATGCGATTGGCCGTCCTTCTTGCATCAACACCGCCCCTAATCCGCTGCCTGAAGCATCAGGCTCTATAATAAATTCCTGGGTAAAATTTGGCATCCGTAGGACAGGAACACTGGTCATGATCCTTTTCAACTCCTCAAAAGCTTGTTGAGCCGCTGTGTTCCATACAAAAGAATCCTTCTTTAACAGGCCAGTGAGAGGTAGAGCTATTTTACCATAATCTCGCACAAAGCGACGGTAGTATCCTGTGAGTCCAAGAAATCCTCTGAGTGCCCGGATATCTTTCGGTTCTGGCCATTTAGTTATGCTGTCAATTTTTGATGGATCTACGGCCACACCCTTAGCTGAGATTATGTGTCCTAAATATTCCAACTGGAGCTGCCCAAACTGACATTTCTTTTGATTGACGACCAGTTGATTCTCCCACAATACCTGCAAAATAATGCTTAAATGCTTCGCATGTTCGGTCATCTCCCGACTGTAAATCAGTATGTCATCGAAGAAGACCAATAAAAATTTTCTTAAGTAAGGTCTGAATACGTCATTCATGACCGCCTGAAAAGTTGCTGGTGCGTTGGTAAGGCCGAAAGGCATCACAAGGAATTCATAGTGCCCTTCGTGTGTTCGAAAAGCAGTCTTGTGGGTGTCTTCGAGTTTCACTCGAATCTGGTGATATCCGGATTTCAAATCGAGTTTAGAAAACACGATTGCTCCTTCTAACTCATCAAACAGTTCATCGATAGCGGGAATCGGAAATTTATCTGGAATTGTCACTTTGTTGACTGCCCGATAGTCTACACAGAATCGCCACCCTCCATCTTTCTTTTTCACCAATAAAACAGGAATGAAGAACGGACTAATGCTAGGTTTGATAATCCCTGAAGTTAACATTTCCTTGACAATGCGCTCTATCTCGTTTTTCTGGTAATAAGGGTACCGGTATGGTCTGAGGTTCGGTGGTTGTGCTCCCGGCACTAACTGGATGGTATGATCTTTTGATCTGACCGGTGGTAACCTCGGAAGTGGCTCAAAAACTCTGCTAAACTTTCCTAAAACCTCTAGCAGTCTGTCATCGATGTTCCCATCATTCACCCAGTGCGTATCTGCCCAAATTCTATCAAATAGCCCTGGCCTTCATTCTGCAGTGCTTTAATCATTGCCTTGAGGGAAACCATTGTCTTGCTAAGAGACGAGTCCCCATACAGAGACACTATCTGGTTTCCCAACGTGAGTGTCATCGTTTGTTTCCTCCAATCCGTAACTGTCTCGCCTAAAGTTTCAAGCCACGCAATACCCAGGACTACGTCCGCACTGCTCATATCAAATGGGAAGAAATTTTGAACAATCGTTACTCCTGGTAACTCCATACATACATCCCGACATTCCCCTTCGCATCGCACACTATACCCGTCACCTACTCGACCCCAAAGAAAGGCCGAGTCCCCACCATTGGAATTCCCAAGCCTTTGTTCCACCACCGTTGAACTAATAAAATTGTGGGAAGCCCCACTATCAACCAAAACAATCACTTCCTTACCTTGGATCCTTCCTTTAAGCTTCATTGTTTTCGGCCCCTGGATCCCCACCACTGAACTAAGAGAAAGTTCCACATGTTCCCTGCTGTTGCTCAGATTTCGTTTCGACAGTATCTCCAACCCCAATCGGATCTGGGTCATCTTCCTCATCGTCAATCAAGATGATCTGAAAGCTGATTTCTCCCCAGCGTCATGCCCGAATCGAATACTTCCCATCGCACCTAAAACAAATCCCTTTCTCTCGTTTTCGTTGGATCTCTGCATCTGTCATTCGACGGAAAGGAAAATCTCGCCGCGGGAAGTTCTGACGTTCTGACGGTCGGAAGGATGTCGTCGAATGGTCGCGAGCTGGAAAATTCGTCGAAGATCCTTGCATGGAGGATTCTGGTGAACGACGATTGAAACGAGATGTGAAGTCTTTTAGGGATTCAACGGAGTTGGGAAATTTGGGATTAATTGAGTTGGGTTCAAATCGAGTCGGGTGGTGCTGATTAGTTGGGTTGGGTTCAAATCGGGTCGTCATCCTAGATCCTTGATTGTTGGGTCCATAAGATATACCAGGCCCAGCTATGCGTGAAGGCTTATGTGATCCCATTTGGGCTTCTTCTAAAGCCCGATTTCTGTCTTCAATTCGTTGGGCTAATTCCATGATTTGTATTAATGAGTTTGGCTGGGCTAATCTGACTTCAGCCCGTATCTCCACCTTCAGCCCATTCACAAAAGCAGCCTGTAGTATTTCATCTTTCTCCCCCACCAACAGCCACAGCGCTGCCCTCGGCGACGGAACTCCATGGCTGAACCATTTTGTTTGACTGCCATTAAAGATTCGTACGGGTTGAGTTCTTGTGACCCACTAAAACGTTGCAGAGTGCCGCCTTAAACATGGCCCACGAGCTTGCCGGAGTTAGTTCGGATTCCGCCCGTTTCAAACCAATTTATAGCTTCACCTTCCATGCAAATGGCTGCCGCTGTTAACTTCCCTTCCTCCGATATCCTGTTGAGGTTAAAGTATCGCTCAACCCTGAAGATCCATCCGTACGGATCTTCGCCAGAAAATATGGGCATTTCCAACTTTCGCACCCCCCATTTCACCGCTGGCTTGCAGCGCATCGTTCCCAGACCAGGCTTGGCTCCATTTGAGTTTCCTTCTTGGTGAGACTGTATATTCTCTGCTGATCGTATCTCAGCCCTGCCAGCTTCTTCCTCGTCTTTCCGTCGCACCCGGAGCGCAACTCCACTAAACATTCTCGATTGTACCCATTTCAACCCCCAACTTCGTAATCTCTCTCTCAACATTATCCATTCTTGAATCCATCCTTGTCAAGACCATTACCCAGACGACAGTGCTCTAATACCAATTGATAGAACATGTCCTGCAAAAAACACCAAAGAATACCACAGAATATACCACAACACACACTCCACTCCACAATCAACAAGAAAATGCCCATTCTATTAATATCCGCACGTAACACTACAACTAGAACAATACTTCCAAAGAGTCTTGCTCTCTCGGTACTCACCGAGCAAATGTACTAAATAAACACAAGAAATGCAATAAAAGAAATGGTACTAAAGGCCGACTTCGAGGGTGAGGTCCACCTCCCAGAATCTTGACTTCGAGGGTCGCCTCCTGCCAAATTATCAATTTTACGCAATTCCTCTTTTTCTCCCTCCCCTTTTTATTCATTCCCGGCACCTTTTGTACTTCTAACCGAATTCCTATTTTTGCTCCTGTCAAGCCATCTGTCCTTTCTAACAAACTCCAACCTTTTTACTTATTCCTCTACGTTTTTACCCTCTTGCCCTTCCTATGGTATACCGGGACCCTCCTCCAGGGGTTGTTCATCGAGGATCAAACAAAGGTAGAGGTTGGAATGCAATCAAACCGATTGAACCTTTTAAGAACCTTTTCAATGTAATGAGATTGAGAAAGAGCAATACTTTCTCTATCTCTTACAAGTTTGATTCCTAAGATGACATCACCTCACCCCTGTCTTTCATTGCAAAATTTTTTGGATGAAACTGTTTGTTATTTCAATCTGTCCAAAAATTAACATGTCATCCATTTTATGTTTGAGACTTCTTCAAATCTCTCCATGATGGGGTAATTTATCAATTATTGAAGAGACAATGATGGTTTCATCCATATGCATTTTATGCATTTTGAAATGATTCAGCTTTCTTTCAATTTCATGAAGTTGTTTCATAACAGGCCATTATCTACCATTTTATAGGAATTAAAACGAGAGACAAGAAATTTTTTACTTGTAGTATCCTCTTGCATGTACCTTGTCTCTAGTTTCTCCCACAATTCTCTTGCAAGAGGGCACTCCTTGATAAATGTCAAATAGTGATCGACATTACATTCACATATGTCCCCCTCAGATTTCATCATCATGTTCAAATTTCTGCCGCTTCCTTGTTTCAAGAATGGTTTCATTCTCCGTTTCCTTAGGTTTTGGAGTGTTCAACACATAAGCAACTTGCAAAGAAACCAAAAGAAAATGAATCCTTCTTTGCCATCGAATGAAATTTCCTCCATCAAACCTCTCTAACTTCACGAAGTCGGTAGCCATCTCCCTCAGGGTATGAAGCGCAGCCATCTTGTTGCACTTCATACCCTTAAAACTGTAATGAAATTTGAAGTTAATGGAACCCTTATATTGAACTTGTGTTGTGTAGTCACTCAACAGCTGCTACATATTTATTGTATTTCAGATGAAGCAAGCTCAGCTGGTAAATTTTACAATGTAAAGGTTCACCATGGATGACTGAAATATGAAGATCAACAAACGCCTTGTTCCTGCAGCCAAAGTAACTGTTGAATTTTAACATTTTTTTATAAGGCGAATCTTGACAGTAAGTTTAAGAAAGAAATACCTAAATTCAAAGGTATTGAGAGAAGTGATAATGGGATAGACTCCAAACATCTTTCAAAAGATTTTTCTGGAATTTTTGTGAAGGTAAGTTTCATCAAATAAAGAATGAGAACTCAAAGTAAACTATTAACAAGTGAATATATAATCAAATTCTTCTTGATACACTGTATTTGAAATTATACGTGAAAAAAGTAATAATATTTAAGTTGAATGAAATTGAAAGAGATTTTATAATTTCCTAATAGATTCTACATGATCTGATACCATGATAAAATAAGCTAGTTTTAAAAGGTGGTATCCAACCATATATATATTCCTAACATCCCACCAATTTAGTAATTCGGGATAAATACAACTTTTAACAAATCCCTTCAAAGGAAATTAACAAACCTGATAAGGAATTACCAGATACTTTCATTCATTTTTCTTCCGCTTCCAATTTAATTGAAATTCACTTATTTGTAAAAAATATTTATTTATTGGAAATGGTGTCTTGTTTGATAAAAGTGGGGCTGATGCCTTGTCAACATCATAGTTATAAAGTAAATGCACATGCAACAACAGGACAGTTTTATGACACAAACTTGTCACAAGTGATAAGATATAACAATAGAAAGAAACTCTTTTGTGGGGTACTGATGAAAATAACAAAGCAAGTTTTCCTTCATATGCTTCTTGATCTTCATTTGCCTTTGTAACTATCTGTCAAACAACCCTTTGACTCGTTTACTTCACAAACTTCATTTGATATAATCTTTTTCCATTCAGGTACACTTCTCTACACAATTCTATAACATGGGTATTTTATGAAATGGGCATGTTTTGATTTTGATGACCTTGTATGTTAAAGGAGACAGAAGGGTTAGTTTGTAAGATTTTTGATGACATGGGCATGTTTTAACTGCTTGGTAGAACTTTATAGCAATCATGAATTTATGTTGTATTGTGTTCTCTTTATATGATGAACCTGTGAATTTCTCAGGCACATGATATCCAAAAGTTGATTTAAGTTTACAGAAATCTTTAGCAGAACTTCTTGCATATGATAATTAGTCACTTCAAACCTTGATTAATGTCCATGTTTCCAGGTGAAATGGCGGCTGAACCTGTTAATGTGAATGAATTTCAAGAATTAGCCAGGCTAACCCTTCCAAAAATGTATTATGATTTCTACTCTGGAGGAGCAGAGGATCAGCAAACACTGAAGGAGAATGTGGAAGCGTTTAGTAGGATCACGTAATATTCAAATTAATAAATGAGTAATTTAAGAGATGAATACAAGATTTCAACAATCTATGTTATTGATTTCCCAGGTTTCGGCCTAGGGTTCTTGTCGATGTGAGCAGAATAGATACTTCAACTTCAATACTAAGTTACAATATTTCGGCTCCTATTATCATTGCTCCAACAGCTATACATCAAATGGCACACCCTGAAGGTTTGATTCCAAATAGCTATTTTTTAAGTAAAGTTCAAATTCATATGACTCAGCTGTTTGTATGTGTTCAGGAGAGGTTGCCACAGCCAGAGCGGCAGCTGCTTGTAACACCATAATGGTATATTGTTAATACATATTGAACTTATATGCTTACTTTAGGTCCTTGTGTATTGAGACCCCTCTAATTTTGTGGATCATTCCAGGTTTTATCTTACTCATCTAGCTGCACTATAGAGGAGGTTGCTGCCAGCTGCAATGCTGTTCGCTTCTATCAGTTATATGTACTTCACCATTTTGAGCTCTTTTGACTTTGAAGCAAAATGAAAATTTGTTTTGTACCAGCAACCTTTTTGTGTGTCTTGTGTTATCATTGATAAGAAATTAATTGCAGTTTGGCATCCTTTCTTTCAATAGGTATACAAGAGGCGAGATATAACGCGTACGCTAGTAAATAGAGCTGAAAGGAATGGATTTAAGGCTATTGTCCTAACTGCTGATACTCCAAGACTTGGTCGAAGGGAGAAAGACATAAAGAACAAGTGAATAATCATCTCTTTTCTCTTTATTCTGTCTCTAAACAGTATTCGTTTGATTACTTTAATTTACAGTACTGCAGTGTGTTATCCATGGTAGTTAGTATATAAATGTTAGTTCCATTATCCTCTCATTTTGGCACAGTGAAATATATCTTCTGAATCTCATATGTAAACTTTTGCAGAATGATTGTACCACCCCTGAAAAATTTGGAAGGCCTCTTAACAGCCAAAGTTGTCTCTGTAAGCCGAAACATTCTCTGCAATTTTCATTTTTCTCAACATTTTAAGCTCATATCCTGCATTCAACTATGCCATAGACTTCTGGTTTTGCTCTCTGTTCTCATCCGAGAAACAACACTTCTACCCTTTAGTAGTCAAAATCATTATATTAATTTAGTTGATTTGGACTTTTCCAGGATGCAGGCTCAAATTTAGAAGCTTTTGCCAATGAGACCATGGATGCTTCTTTATGTTGGGAGGTATAAACCGATAAACTGTTCGTTTACCTTTTGATATGCATCTAGTATATCTTACTAGCCAGTGGTTTCTGCAGGATATAGGATGGTTAAGATTTATAACAAACTTGCCAATTTTAATCAAGGGGATACTCACTCGTGAAGATGGTAAGCTCAAAGCTCCATTTGATAATCTTCTTATCTATTCATTTATGTTTTAGTAAATTCATTAAGCTTATGCTTTTTTACATGCTTTATAATTAAGGGACATATTAGTCTCGACTCTTACAAGCATTTGAATAGGCTTGTTTAATATATAGTTGATATTCTATCATTTGCAGCGAAAAAGGCCGTGCAAGCAGGTGCTGCTGGGATTATTGTCTCCAATCATGGAGCTCGTCAGCTAGATTATTCTCCTGCTACGATTTCTGCACTTGAAGAGGTGAGTTTTATATTTACACTACCTTTAGGACTTCAAGTTATTTTCAAGTTCTCATGAAACTAGAAGGGATGTGAAAACTTTAGCAAGGCTGTGAAGGGACTCTAAACTGATAAATACAGATACTACACTTGATTTCAGCTGAGGGCTGAATCAGCCTACTGACGATTACATGGATACCATATTAGTTAATAGCAATAACTTAGATATTAATACATTAAAAAAAAAAAAATTGAAAAATAGAAAATGTTTGAGGTGTATGCAACCAAATGTTAAACACATTTAGCGGTTTCTGACATGTAGCCTTCTGTAAGCTTGTAAAGTTATGCACTTGCAATCATATAATTGTCAACTTCTACTGAATGCTATTATTAGCAAGGAAAATAATCAAATATGGTTTGATATTTGTGGTACCCTGAATTTGCAGGTAGTTAATGCTGTTGAAGGGAAAATTCCAGTTTTTATGGATGGAGGGGTGCGGCGAGGTACAGATGTTTTCAAGGCCTTGGCCCTCGGTGCAAAAGCTGTACTTGTAATTCTCCTCACTCTCTAGTTGTTTCCAAGATCTGGAAAACATACAAATGCCTATAATTCTTCAACTGTTTCTCTTAAAACTCTGTTGTTACTACTTTGATATAACTGCAGGTTGGAAGGCCTGTAATTTATGGCCTGGCTGCTAAGGGGGAGCATGGGGTGAGACGAGTCATCGAAATGCTGAAGGATGAGTTTGAACTTGCCATGGCCCTTTCTGGTTGTCCTAGTTTGAAACATATCACCAGAAACCATGTCAGAACAGAGCGTGATAGGCTTCACTCAATGCTCTAATATTATGTTCTCATGGGGTAATATCTTGTACATGGATGGATGGATTGCATTGCCAACAGTCATTCAAAATTTCAGATTCTTGAGGGTCATTTGTAATGATCAATTAATTTTATCCTTCATATTGTATAATGAATCCCATATTAGTTGTACTACTGATTCAACAGTTTCGATTCATCTCATTGTGACTGAGAATCAAATCTGGTAACGAAATTTGAAAGTCAATTGGGACTTTATATTGAAGTTGTTTATATTCATCATATGGAATACAATGGAGATCAAATAAGCATTGCTTAACGAAGAAAACCTAACTGAAGTTACTCAGAAATTGTTACATGAGTCATTGTATTTCAGACAAACCCAGATCAGTTTGCTAAAGTACACAGTTAAAAAGGTAACGACAGCTCTAGTGCTTCAAGCTTCTGCATGCACCATCAAAGACAGAAACAAAAGAAGCAATAAAATCCCAGCTCCTTAATCCAAGTAATAGCTACCACCTCCTTTAACAACAATTTTGGCTTTGTGCACTAACCATTTCTGGCCTTTCTTGTGCACGAAAAGGCCTCCAATCAAGTACAAATCATTCATAGTATCTTCCATATCCACTGGCTTTTGCACTCTCACTTCCCAGAATTCTTCGTTATTCCACAATTCTCTGACGTCCCAGCACAAATGTTTGTATAGACTATGATATGTTCAAACTCATAATCAGGAACTTGTTTATGAGAAAATACATTTACAAAGGATAATTGCTAACATCAAGACCCTCTCCTTCGAAATAAAACCATTTTATATTTAATCTCAAACACAATTTTTTTCCTGTTCTTTTTGGTTTCTGGGCAGCCACAAACCGTTACTAAACGGCAGTTAAATAAACCATTGATAAGCGGTCATTAAATGCACCATTAGGAGCTGTCCGTTAAATATACTGCCAGTTAACTTCCATTACTACAACCGTTAGGTAACGTCTATTTGTTCCAGTGTTTTGAAAACTAGACTAGACCGTCCGATTGGACCGGTTCGATCTGGAACTAGCGTCATCTCCAGTCCGATTTCACTTGAAAACCGGTACTATTAATCAAATCGGATTGAACCATAGTTTGACCGTCGGAATAGTGTCGAATCGCGGTTCAATCGAGAGTCAATCTCGCCAGAT
The DNA here is from genome assembly GCA_026225825.1 of Pistacia integerrima. NCBI lineage: Eukaryota > Viridiplantae > Streptophyta > Magnoliopsida > Sapindales > Anacardiaceae > Pistacia > Pistacia integerrima. The sequence continues at coordinate 4,430,035 of CM047750.1, forward strand.
TCCAGCATCATTCGAGGGAGATAACAACACCATAGGACTTGGCGTCATCTCCATGACAAAACCCATCCATTTTCAGTGGCAATTGTCCAACCTTTCTTCGCTCGCCGTCCACCTATCGTTCATGCAACCGTTGGCCTTCCTTTTTTATTTCGGCAAATTCTGACGCTGTTAGAACTCCCTGACACCACTATAAGATTCGTCGGCACCTCTACATCAAAAACTCCATGATTCCAACTTCGATTGGCCGTCAATCGCCGTCCACCTATTCACACAACCGTCGACCTTCCTTCTTGATTTTGGAAAATTTCGACGTCGGTATAACTCTCTGACACCACGATAAGATTTGTCGGCACTTATACAACAAAAGCCCCAAGATTCCAAACTTTGATTGGCCGTTGATCTTCACTGCCACCAACACTCATTAGTCTCTTCGCATGATAGGGGTGTTTTGGATAAATTTCAAATCTTAAAGGAGTCATGCGTAATTATTTGGGGGTATTTTTTATGAATTTCAAACATTTAGGGACTAAAAATTTTACAGGATACGGTCCAACTGGTCAAACCGAAAACCAGACCCTTGAATAGGTCAAGGCCCGGTCTGATTTTTGGAACATTGGTCTGTTCTATAATGAGTTCACGTTCATTGTTCTACCCTTAATTAACGTCGGTTAGGTTTGCCGTATAATGTTTCAGTTATTGCATCCGTTAATTAACCTCCGTCATTTCTGCTGTTACGTTTTTCATCTTCCTCGAGCAGAGTTTCGGAGTTCTGACTTCTGTGAATTTGACTTCTTTTGCCCGAAGTGACTGTAAAGTTCTCTTTGTTGTATGACAATGTCAAACCTTTGCTGCTGTCGCTTTGCAATTCGAAGCTCCTGCCCTCAACTCAAAGCTTCTGCGGCTTCTCTTTCCTCCTTTCTTCTCACTACCGCCTAAAAGGAAGGGATTAGGTATCACAGAACAGCCAGAGCAGCTGCTTCTTCTAAAGCCATAATGGTATTTTGCTAATAAATAGTGAAGTGATGTGCTTACTTTAGGCCCTTGTATATTGAGACCCGTCTTTCTTTTTTTTGGATCAATTCTAGGTTTTATCTTACTCATCTAGCTGGACCATGGAGCAGCAACCCTGTTCGCTTCTATCAATTGTATGTACTTGGCCATTAATGAGCTCTGTTAATTTTGAATTAGCAAAATGCCCCTCTTGTGTCTCTTGTTCTATCATTGATAGGAAATTGGTAGCAGATGGATATCTTTTCATCAAATAGGTATATAAGAGGCGAGATATAAAGAGTACGCTAGTGCAGAGATCTGACAGGAATGGATATAAGGCCTAAGGCCTATTGTTCTGACTGTAGATACTCCAAGTCGAAGAGAGGCAGACACAAAGAACCAGTGAATAATTATCTCTTTTCCATTCATTCTGTCTCCAAACACTATATATTTGATTGCTTCAATTTACAGGAAGACAATTTGCTGTGGAATGCAAATAGTACACAACTGTTAGTATGCTTATCCTCTCATTTTGGAAGGTCTCCTAACAGCCAAAATCGTCTCTGTAAGCTGAAATGTTTTCTCTTTAATAATCTTTGTTTCAACGTTTCAAGTTCATTTCCTGCATTTAATTGTTTCGATGCCATAGAGTTTTTGCTTTGCTCTCTGTTATTATCTGATAAACAACACTCCTATGGGATATCAAACTGCATCTCTGCTTTTTGTTTGAACTCATAGACAAAAATAATTACATGGTTTAGTAGATTTGGAATTTTCCAGGATCAAAGCTCAAATTTTAAAGCTTTTGCGAATGAGACCACAGATGATTCTTTATGTTGGAAGGTATAAACTGGTAAACTATTCCTTTTACTATTTGATATGCATTTAGGACATCTTACTAGTGAGTGGTTTCTGCAGGATGTTGGATGGTTAAGACCTATTACAAACTTGCCAAATTTAATCAAGGGAGTTATTTTTTGTGAAGACAGTAAGCTCGAAATTGATGATATTCATATCTATTCATTTGTGTTATTTACAACATAAATCACCAAAGAGGATCTTCTTTACCTTTTCCCTTTTATCTTTTATGAAATTTCATCATATATCTTGTAATTCTTGGGAGTTTATGACTGAAGATACTCTTGTTTGAATACCTTTTAGCCCCTTTAGTAAATCCGTTAAGATTATGCTTTGTTACACATGGGACATATCAGTCTCGACTCTTACAAGCATTTGTATAGGCTTGTGAGATAAATGAAATCCTATCATCTGCAGCAATAAAGGCTGTGCAAGTTGGTGTTTTCTGGGATTATTGTCTCCCATCACAGTGCTCGTTAGCTAGATTCTCCAGCCACGATTCTGTACTTGAAGAGGTGATGACTATTAGTTTTACACTATCATTAACACTTAGATTTACTTGCAAGTTCTCTTGAAAACAAAATGCATCTCAAAACTTAGAAAGGCTGTGAACAGGACTCTAAACAGTGATGATTCAAATACTGAATTAAATATTGTTAGATATGATAGAACATTTAAGAAATATAGCTATAAATCTTTAGCGGTTTTCCAGGTTTCTGACATGTTGCCTTCCATAAACTAGGAAAGTCATGCACTTCCATTCATTAACTGACAACTTCTAGTAAATGCTATTATTAGCAGGTAGTTCATGCTGTTGAAGGGAAAATTCATGTACTAATGGAGGGAGGAGTGCGGCAAGGTACAGATATTTTCAAGGCCTTGACAGTTGACCCTCGGTGCACAAGCTGTACTTGTGATTTTCCTCTCTTTAGTTAACAGTTGGTGCCAGGTTTAGGAAAACATACAAATGCCTATGATTCTTGGAACTGTTTTTCTCTTGAAAATTTATTGGTACTATCATCTATTAAGTGATACATGTTATGACAGGTTGGAAGGCCTGTTATCTATGGCCTCCCACAGGGCAAGACGAGTCATCGAAATGCTGAAAGATGAGTTTGAACTCACCATGGCTCTTTCTGGTTGTCCTAATGTGAAGCATATCACCAAGAACCATGTCAGAACAGAGCGTGATAGGCTCCACTAGACGATCTAATATTATGCTCTGATGGGGTAATGTCTTGTACGTGGATGGATGGTGTGCACCACAGCTTCTGATTCTTTGAGGTTTATTTGTAATGATCATTGATTTTGTCCTTCATATAATATAATAACTACACAAGTAAGAGATCAAAATTGTATTGCCATATTATAACTGATACAATAGTCTAAATTCATCTTGTTGAGTGTGAAAATCAAAACTGGTAAAGAAATTTGAAGTAAATGGAATTCTTCATTGAACTTGCGTATATTCATCATGTGAAAAATAATCTAGAGTTCATACATGTACAGGCATTGCTTAATAAACAACCTGAAAGTGCTCAATATTGTATAACAGACAAATCCAGATCGGCTTGGTAAACTATACCATTAAAAAGTTACTAGAGTATCAGCCTCTTAAGCTTCTAGAGGCACCATGAAAGACAAAAACATAAAAGAGCAATAAAACCCCATCGCCTCCTCATGCGGAGAAATGGTTACCACCTCCTTTCTAAGCAATTCTTGCTTTTGAGAACCAACCATTTCTGGCTTTTCTTGGGTAGTAAAAATAAAAAGCCTCCAATCAAGAAGAAATCCTCCATAGCATCTTCCATTGGCGTTTGCACTCTCTATAACATCCCAGCAATCTTCATGTCCTCTTTGAGATATGAATTTCCATCCGATAATATCCTTGTGTTTGAGAGTTGAAGATTGCTCTTGTAATGGAGTACATTGAAACTACAGTAAGTGCTCAAAGGAAAAAACAAAATATTCAACTATTAGAACAAGTTCTCAAGTTATAGTAATTTGGTACTGAAGAATCATTCCAATCCTACAAAGCAACAATTAGATATAGGGTTACTGGCAACTATAACGATCTCCAGTTGTGTATTTTGGACCACAAATGTTATATACACTATGACATGCTCAAACTCATGATTGGCAACTTGTTTAAGAAATTGTATTTACAAAGGATAATTGCCTTACATCAGGAACCTTCTATTTCAGAGAGATGGAAAGGAAAATTAGTAAATAGATGGACATGACAGAGCTCACCAAGCGTATGACAGGCTGAGCATTTTTCCTTCTGATTCAAAAGTCAAAATTCTGGCAAAAGCCCATATTTTTCAAGGCTTTAAACTGATCATTGCTTATGCTCTGACAGGTCTCGAAAGTCTGTCCATGAGCAAGAATGCGGAGTAAGTCAGTACTAAATTTGAAAACAATATCTATGTTGTGTCTTCTAATTGAATGATCAAGATCCGAAAACAGAGATAGCAGTTGGAGAACATAACTAACCAAATATTAGGTATTTGAAGCATGAGACATGCAATATACCCTTTGAGTCCTCTCCCGAAGGCTTCTCAATCTGTGGTTCTCCTGGAAAAGAAAGTACTGAGCCATGGTCTAATTATCTAGTGTGTCACGCACAATTTCCAGGAAACAAAGACAAAAAATTAGACTAACATACTCCTACTCTTGTAGTCCGTAGGTGGTTCTATATCTATCTTTATATATTTCCACTCTTCCATACAACAAAATACACTAACTATAGCTTTCGGTGATAAATTGTGACAAGAAACTTGCATGGTTTAGTAAGAAAAAGAAAGGCATTAAAACCAGACAATCAATTACTGAAAAGATAAAAAACAAAAGGGATGAAACATAAGCAAGAACGGTTCCAACCTTTGATCAAGTGTAGACACAGGTCACACTTCTCGTGGTATTTTGCATAGGTTCCTCTACATTGCAATAAAAAAAAGAAGGCATTTACATACATGCTTCTGAATATGGAATTCCATGTCCGGTGGACCAATAATGTCAAAAGAAAACAAAATATCTTGTCATGTGGTAATTTGTACCAAATTCGTATAATACATCATCATCTAGCGTTAATTCTTCAAAAAATTCATGACATGTTGAACTTGTTTAGCTGCATCATTCGAAAGAGCTAAATCAAGTTTGCATATTAAGAATGCCTGTGAATATCCTATAACCAAAAAAATTACTAAGATGCACCTCTATGGGCTGTAAAGGAATTCACAGAGCAAGTTTAGTACCAACGGAGAAGTTCACTGCCAAAAACTGCATAAACAACAATACTACAGTAGAGAAAGCCAGTGACATATGAGATTCGACAGCTTTCTATTACTGAATTTAATGAACTTATGCAATTACCAAGCAAAACTAATATATTAGTATTCTAGAAATTAAGAGTTATAATGAAGAAAGTAGCTCAATTTTCTGATGCTAAACATTTTGATGATCCAGTACAGAATGTTCCAAAGAGAGATCAGCTAACTAAAGAAGTGAGTGTAGATTTCAAAGAGTTTCACCTATTTATGACATCTTTCTACTCTATCTGGGCACAGATTACTAATTTTCTCAAGAAATCAAAAAGCCCTTTCAGATTAATCATGATGATTAGCAAGAAGAATTGATAGGTAAAGAAGTACATAGGAGATGATATTAAATTCCATTTGGCCAATTACCTTCATTTCTCACAGATAAAAATAAGGCAACAGTTGCTCAAGAAACCATTGCAAGTTAACGGAACTTAGCCACTCTTAATGTCTCTCAATTGAAAAACATTTGTTTTACAAGATATCGTGCATAGCATCACTGCTTGTTCTAACTTGAAAAGAAAAGAAAAGAAAACATTATAAATATATAACTTCATTTTAAGAATAAGCATAAAAATGGTTGAAGAATCATGATATGTTGTACAATGAGCTGCACTTGGTTTTGAAAATAATATAAAAATGATTTATACAAATACAACTATATGAAAGAGAGGAGAAGAAATTACCTGTAGGTCAAATCTGGTCTAACGGTTGTCTCTTTGGATATTTGAAGATTATTCATGATCAAACTTGATGTTTGGGATCATGTGCCAGTTTTCTCGTTCTTCCTTTCTATCATAACTCTGTTTCAGAGTTTTGCATGAGATAATCTTCAATTCCAGCTGACTGGGTTCCTGAGAAATGAAGTCGGGCAGTCTCTTCAAGTTGGGGCAGAATCGAATAGTCAAGAAACAAAGACTTGGCATGATTTTGGCATCCTTTTTCTCCTTCCACTCTTCCCATTCTTTCATTTTCTGAAATTCGAGATATTTTAATTTGGGGAAGGCAAAGATTGATGAAGATGACGTTATGTCATGGCCATCTAGTCCCAAAAAATTATCTCCTACTTGTTTCACTTTCTTCGCACTTCGTATAATGAGTGATTCAAGAGATGGTAATCTTCCCAAAGAAGGCAAATCCTCAAGGTTCTTGCAATGATCTAATGACATCAACCTCAACTTAGTTAATGACATAACCCAAGTGGAGAAAATGACTTTACCTCTGTAGTAAGATATCTCTACTTTCTCTACATTTGGAGGTGGTTGCAAGCTTTCAAGAGCTTTCTCATCAGCATCATTTGTCCCAGCCTTTTCTTCATCCTTCTGTAGCCTTACTTGATCCTCTTGGAAATTTAGATGCAAATCAAGGAGATTTTTCTTATTCTTCAGTTTAGCTTTCTCAGCCTCTGTTCCATCTGTCAAATTTCCCAACTTCTTTATGCCAAGAGATCGAAGATGATTTAAATTTTCCAAATACTCAAGGGTACATGCTTTGCTAACATCACCACCATGAGTCACAATGAGCTCGCTTAAGGTTCGAAGACCAGTTAATCTCTCAATTCCTTTTGGCATGCAACTTATTGAAGTTTCATCATTCACCAAATGTCTAAGGTTGATTAACTTTCCTATCCCTTGAGGTAAATTTTTGAGATTTGTACATAAATGGAGCTCTAAGGTCTGTAAATTATATGGCTCGCACAATGTTTCAGGTAAATCTTTTATCTTTCTATTCCTGGACAAGTTCAGATACCTCAAATGTATAAACTTTTTTATCCCTTTGGGAACTTCTTTAATTAAATCATACCAAACATTATCATGGTTACTCAAATCTAATGTCCTTAGACATGTTAACCGATCAGATAACTTTCCCAGATCTACATCACTCATAAAACCACCTCTAGGCTCAACCACAAGGCTACGCAATTCTCTATCATTATAAACAGGGACTGGAAAAGAGCCCTCTCTTTCAAATATTATCATTAAATGTGGAACTTTTTCATAAGAAGACTCTGATTTAGACTTTGCAGAATCATTTACCTCCATGATAAAACATTCATTCTTTGCAATAAATTGAGCAAAATCATATACTATATCATGCATCTTGCAACTTATTATGCTCCCATTGTAAGTGTTTCTTTGAAAATCTTGAAAAAATGAGAGCATCACTAAGTTTTCAAAGTATTCTTCTCCAATTAACTCCATATCTTCTCTTCCTTCTACCTTAAGATAATTTTGGGACATCCACAACTTGATTAACCGACTTTTCTCTATCTCATAATTTTTTGGGAAAATGGCGCAATATGAGAAGCATTTTCTTAGTATGATGGGCAAATCATAATAGCTTAACAATAGAGGTGGGAAAAGCCCTTTTTCTTCTGCAAGTTCCCATATCTCACTATGCAAAACGTTTTTCCAATCTTCAACATTTCTTTTAAAGCTCAAAAGGCTTCCTAAAATCTTTACAGCTATAGGCAAGCCGTTGCACTTGTCCACAATGTTTCTACCAATCTCTTCCAAATTTTCACATTGTTCTCTATTATGAAATGCAAGTTGACAGAATAATGACCAATAATCCTCCTTAGTTAGTGTTCTTAATGTGATTGTGAAGGTGGTTTCTATCTCCATTACAGCATTCTCCTCATGTGTCTTCCCTTTCTCCGTTACAGCATTCTCCTCACGTGTCTTCTCTCTCTTCTTTACAGCATTCTCCTCTCGTGCAGTCACTAAAATTCTACTTCCTTGGCAACCACACTTAAGAGAATAATTCAACTGTTCCCATGATTTGAGACCTTCGATTTTTATGTTATCCAGGACAAGAAGAAATTTCTTCCCCCTAATAAATCGGCCAATATGCCGTAACACAGTTTCCAATTCGACCAGATCTGATGCATCATATTCCCTTAGAGATTTAAGAATCGCTTTGGCAATCCAAATCTCTTCACAAGGATAAGAAGCAGACACCCATATTCTTTTGTTGAAATGAGTTTTCACCTCTGTATCATTGAATACTAGTCGAGCTAGACTCGTCTTTCCGATCCCTCCCGACCCAACTATGGAGATGACAGGGAGGCTCGGTCCTTGACTACTCTCACTCAACAATAATTCTAATAATTTATTCTTTTCTGCAGCTCTTCCATAAACCTCTAACTGGTCAGGAAAAGAGGGATTCCTTTCTCGTTCCAGTTTCCCCTCAATTCCCTTCAACATGCTAAAATTAAACTTATGTTTCTCCTCAGTGATATATTCCAGCGTTTTATTCAGGCTTTTAATCTTGAAAGCTATATCACGACGCAAAACCAGATGTTTATAATGACACTGCAGATACGAAGGAATGAAGGAGCATACCTTTCTAATAATAGGCCTCAAACCATTCTCAGCTCCCTTCTGGACCGCCGTTTTCAACTCATCCAATGCGTCGTCAATGTCATACAACGTATCTTTCACAGTAGTTATCTGAACTCGAGCAGCGCCATCATTCAGTTGCATGTTCAGCGCATCATCAAGAACAAGTTGAAAGGGCAGGAAGTTCTTGATGAACTTATCGACTTCTTTTTCAACAACCGTGCCTCGACTTACCAGTACTCCTTCACGAAGGATTAAAGATAATTGATTCATGTCCGTCAAGCCAATCATTTCAGCCATGGTCAAAGAGGAAGATGGTAACAGTAACTGATTGCTGAAAGATGAGAAACTGAGGTATTATTTGGTGTGAATAAATTGGTTGCAGGAATTGTTCTTAAATAGAGCTATTGGCAGTTTTCTTTTGGTTTATTCCGTACCTCCCTGAGGTTTAAGCCACTATCAACAATGTCCTAGAAGTATTTGAAATCATCAGCTACGTCCCCTCACATTTGGTGAACAATAATCCCCAAAGTTATTCCAAAGTGCTCATCATGTGGCGTTGAAGCGATGATTTTTTAGTTAATCATGTATCAATACCAAATAAGATGACATATCATTTAAAATGTTAATTCGACGACACGTTCTAGGATGCGTTGCATTACTTTTTCATAAAATCATCCCTAATCATGTTAATTTTGACCATTGTCGAAAGACGGCAAGTGATGATTTCTTTAAACCTTAAGGGAGTTGGAAGAAAGTAACACTTTCTTTTTATCTCGTAATCGCCATCATTATTTGTCCAAACAACTGTATCTAAGAGTGTACAGTGTACTCTCAAACTTCTCCATGTATAAAATAGCAAACAGTGGAAATTTAAATTCAGTTTTCCTTCATGCTTCCAAATTCTCTCTCATGAAATTAGTTCCAACAATGGAAATATTCCATGTATCTAATACAACAAACGTACACTTAAAATTGGTAAGGTAATAAATAAGGTGATTGACAAAACTTCAAGGTGACGACCAAGTTTCCCATACATCATTGTACAAGTAAACAATCTGGACTCTAACATCCTTCAGGTTGTGTTGCCAATATTGTTCATTGAAATTTCGCCAAGGAACTGTTTTTCCGATCTTGGCCAAAAGGGCCGCCTAGAATCCGCGCGAAAGCCTTACGGATTTTTTTTTTTTTTTTTGACGACAAGCGAACAGAGCTGGACACCCATGTAGAGTGGACCTCATTGCAAAAAGATCAGCAGGAACTCCTCTTGGTAACAGAAATAATAAACGATCTACAAGCTCAGGGTCCCAAGTGTCAAGTTGAATAAATGACTGTAGCCTCAACCAGAGAGATCAATATGCGCCTTTTATTTCCATTTTAGGCTGCCGATGGTGCAGGACGCACTAATTCTCGACCAGCAAGTTTTCCGAAACCGAACTAATTCAACAAAATAAAATTTGGTTAGCACTGAAATTGCAACATTTACCTAATGTTTTCGAGGTAGAAAGAACAGATTTATATGTCAAGAACATTTCAAAATACCTTTATGAAGTCTTTGTCAGGCAAATTCTGATCACATAATTTAAATGTTTGCAGTAAATGAGGATCCAAACTTTTGTGCTTTCTTCAATTTGAACTTGACAGACTGCATTGGAAACACTTAACTTATCATTGACTTGGTATTGATGACAATGGCGGCTACATTCAAATTTAATCTGATATTTGAAGAATCAGGAAGTCGTTTACCATATCAGTCCATCATCCAAATATGTCCTGACAGAGTAGTAATTGCATAGCTTGAGAAAAAATTCAGGACGGGGAGTATTGCTCCTGGAAAATAAGGAAGCCATGTTGATGATCCATAATTTTAGTAACCATTTGTAACAATATTGATCCAAAATCTTTCAGGTTAATGAATTTGATCAAAATTCGTTCATATACCTTGAGATTTCATACTGTGGGTACTACCCCATTTTCCACTTACAAAGTCAATCCTCAACTGTGAATTTGAACAGCCACCATAAAGCAAAATGATATATGATAGAGAGAATCACTTCTAAGTTTCTAAGATTACAAATATATAGTTCATGCTCAGGAAAACAAACTTTGATGACTTGAAAAGCAGAGACATATTAAAAAGTGAAAAATGCAAACCTGTTAGCAGATGAGTTCTGTGCCAATAAACTGAAAAACCACTCACAATATATGATTGTTGCCTGCACGCTCCGTAATGCGTTAGCTGTTATGTTGGACCTGGGCATAAGAAACAGTGCATCCTGAATGATACTATCCTGCTTGATATTTGCGTTCCCTTTATACAGAATATTGCTGAGTCAAAATTTGCAAATTTTCAAAATAAGTGAAGGCACATTGTGATCAACCATTTAACTGAAAATTCAATTATCTAGTTGTACCTTGAAGGAAGAAAACCAAACCGGGAAACTCAACATGGGTAAAATGGTAATGTAAAATCTTCCTCTCTTCTCCAGCTAGTAACAGCCTGCTTTTGTCCCTCTTGAATGCCATAAACCACTACAGCCACTGCAATAAGCAATTCATGCGCCTCTGGAATCAAATATCTAACCCTGTAACAATAATTATAATCATTAACAAAAATAATAAAATGAAAAAATCGACAAAGAGAAGATTGCAGTTAACAGGAGAAGAACTTACTTGTGCAGTTACAACTGTAACTGTCTGAAACTTTAACGGACATCTCTTTGGAAATCTCGTTGTACACTTTCAAAATTAATCATGATGTTAGGAATATGACTGATCTTGGGCCAGTCCACTCCCGTACCCGGAGTGCAGCGTTTTTTTAGAATGGAACACCAATTGATGTTCAATTCTTTCAGTCTTACCATTTGAAAAATCTGATCTGACAGCGTCTTTAACATGGGACAGTAGACAAAGGATAAGGAACGAAGGCACGGCATGATTGTTCCACAATCCCACTCTTCAAATTCTTCCATGTTGACAAATTCGAGAGATTTTAATTCAGGGAAGGGAATAAATGAAGATGATGATGCGTTGTCACTTCCTATTCCCAAAAATTCGTTGCCCACTATTTTCACACTCTTCATACTCCTTAGAGAGAGTGATTCAAGGGATGGAAGTTTCCCCAAAGGAGGCAAATTTGTAATGTTCATGCAATCATGGAGATTTAACATCCTCAACTTGGTTAATGACATAATCCAATTGGGGAACACATTACCTCTGTAGAATGTAATCTCTAACCTCTCTAAACTGAGAGGTGGTTGTAAGACATCAAGAACTAGTTCATCTTTATCCATCCTGTTCCCTTCTCTATCCAGATTCGCCCTCTCTTCTTCTGCATCCTTTTCAAAATTTAGATTCAAAAAGAGGAGGTCCTTTTTCCGAAGTTCTGCTTTTTTGGCCACATTAACCTCAATCCAATTCCCCAACATTTTTATTCTAAGAGACCCTCGAAGATGTGTCATGTTTGCCAGAGATTCCAGGGTACATGCTTTGTCACCATTGTCATCACCACTCACAACAAATTCACTTAACGTTCGAAGACAAGTTAATCTCTCGATTCCTGTTGGCATGCAAGTTAGTGAAGTCCCTTCATTTACTAAATGTCTCAAGTTGATTAACTTTCCCATCCCTTGAGGTAAGCTCTTGAGATCAGCACACCCACGAAGCTCTAAAGTTTGCAAATTATACAATTCACATAATACCTCTGGCAATTCTTTTATCTTTAGGGAGGACAAATTAAGGTATCTCAAATGTATCAATCTCCTTATCTCTTTTGGAATGTCTAAGACCATATTCTCATACCATATATTTCCACTCACATCTAATGCCCGTAAACGTGTCAATTCACCAAATAACTGTGGTATGATTTTATTAATCGACTGATAATTTGTAACTCCATATAGAATTAAGAGGCTACGCAAACTTTTCATACTACTACATATGGATGGAGGAAATGGAGCCCCTACCCCAAGAATTAATGTTGAATGATAAACATCCGAGGGAGAAATATTTATGAATAGGTCTTCAAGAGCGTTGACTTCTAAGGTTAAGAGCTCATTCTTCTGGATAAAACAAGCAAAGTTATGCACTATGTCATGCATCTTACAAAATAAAATATTACCATCACTATCTTCTTCAAAATCTTCGAAGAACGATCGTGTTGCTAAGTGTTGAAAATATTTTTCACCAACTATCTCCATCTCCATATTATTTTCTAACCCAAGAAAACCTTGAGCCATCCATAATTTGATCAATTGTTCTTTGTCTATACGGTAGCCTTTTGGGAATATGGCACAATATGAGAAACATTGTTTTATCGTTGAAGGCAGATCGTCATAACTCAATGATACAGCACCAAAAATATTTCCGCCAATCTCTTTCCATTCCCATAGTTCACTATATAAGATCCTTAGCCACTCTTCTGGATGTCTTTTAAAGCGCAAAAGACTTCCGATGGTCTTTATAGCAAGAGGTAGTCCGACGCACTTTTGTACAATATTAATACCAATTTCATCAAAATCGGGCCGCGGAGGAATCCTATCAGAAAAGGCTATTTCTTCAAATAAGTACCAACTTTCCTCTGCCGATAATGGTGCAATAGAGAGAATGTTATTTGAACCCATCATATGTGCCACGCTCATAATACGTGTGGTAACCAAAATTTTACTTCCATGGAGACCATTCTTCAGACAATCATAAAATGGATCCCAATTAGAAGAATCCACAGTCCATAAATCATCTAAGACAAGAAGAAATTTCTTTCCCACTACCGAGTCACGAATCATATTTAAAAGAGAATCTAATTCCACAACTTCGGGGGCTGCACCTTTTAGAGTTTGAACGATTGTTTTAGCAATCCTTAACATATCAACAGAATCGGATACACGCACCCATATTCTTGCATCAAAATTTCTTCTAATCTCATTATCATTGTAGACAGATTTAGCAAGAGCGGTTTTTCCAATTGCCCCCATACCTACGATTGCGATAATATGAAGGTTTGCTACCTGTTCACCACCCTGAAGTAACTTATTCACTAGATGATTCTTATCGTCAGCTCGACCACGTATATCAGACACATCTATTAAGGAGACATTCTGTACTCCTTCAAATTTTTCACTAGGCTGGATCGGACGAAAATTAAACATTTCCATCTCTAGGGCGAGTTCATCTAGGTTTTCAGTTATATTCTTGCTCTTGATAGCAATTCGATGACGTAAATGGACTCGTTCGTAATTGAAGCAAGAGCAGCTAGGAAAGAAAGGTACCTTCTTAAGAACAAGAAAATTTTCATTGTCTCCCTCGATTTGCAATTTCAACAAAGCAGTTTTCCACTCATCCAACAGGTCTTCTAAGTGATAGCACGTGCCTTTGAGATCCCCAAGCAAAGCACTCACAGCTTCATTCCGCCACCGTCTTTGCTCTGCATCCAAGAGCACGGCTTGAATGGTTCCAAGTTTGGCGCGCAGCATTTCAATTTCTTTGTCGACGCCCACTGCTGGCTTCCTATCTTCTTGTTTCCCTTGCTTACTGATTGAATCCAGTTGCTCCAATATTCTGGAAACAGTTGCATACGCCATACGAAGCAATCAGAAATAGTAACTGATCAACAGAGGAGCAGAAAGAGAAATGAATCGTTTTATTAGGGCCCCCTTCGTTTATATACTTGGCATTTTCATTTTCTGTTTTTCTGCACTGAAAAATGCGAGGAAGTTGTTCGGATAAGTTATTTATTTATTTTCTGAATTTAGGTCTTTGTTTTCATGTTTAAAGAATAATAAAAAGTGAATTTTTTATTAAGATATTGATGGGTTGTTTGGTTTGACCACTGAATATGAGAATCAGTAATATCTCTCTTAACGAAAAAAAAGCTAAAATTTATAGCTTTTAACTTGAACTAAAGACTTATTTGATTGTCTTAAATGACTTCTTCAAAAATATCACTATTCTAATTTTTGAATTCCAATCATACCCCTTAAAACATTAATCTATGTTAACCTATTTTATTCATGTTGTTATTTTATTTTCATTATAACATACATAATAGATACACATAATTAAAAAATTGAATCAAATTATTTACAAATTTAAAACATTTTTGTTATATTTTATCAAATTCATGACTTAAAATATTTTTGTTATATTTTATCAAATTCATGATTTGTAATACAAACCATAAATATATATCCTACTTAACATTGATAAGGATATTTATATAAAAATATTGATTTTAAGATATTTGAAATTTGTAAAACAAACACTTAATACTTATAATCAGGTATTAAAAAATTGCGAACTAGGATATAATAAATTTTTTATCAGTCAGTCATTGAGGGCTATTCAGTTTCCAGCACCATACAATCATCCGAAAAGTTACCAAACACCTTCAACTGAAAATGGGGAGGAAAAAAAAAAAAAAAAAGACAAGAAGAGAATAGTAATGGGACTCTTATTCAATATAATAAATTAAAGTTTTATATAAAATAATTTTTTTCTCTATATATTTTATATATGCGTTACTTTAAAAAAAAAAAACTTTTTATTTTAAATCAATTTTTTTGACTCAAAATTACAAACAGAAATCAACAATCGACAAATTTGCGACAAGTGCTTTGAGATTAATAAATTAAGTGGTACTTTGAATTTGTTTTATCAGTTGTGTATGTGATAAATATTGCATTTTCTATTTTATTGAAAATGATTAGTAATCTCTTTCACATATAAAACTTTTACATCAAAGTTTTATATCCAATTATTTATATATGATAAATGTTCTTAAATACTTTATTAAAGCATTCACAATAAATTAATTTATATACTTAATTTTATAAAAACAAAAAAGGAAAGAGAAAGATACGCATTATTGTTACAAATCATCATGCAACACATTTTCTCTTCTTTCCAGACGTATTTATTAGATTAACAAGAAAAGTCATACATGATACTTAATATACTCTTAAATAAAGGCCTCAAAATCGAGAAGCATTAAAATTCAAAATCGAGAAGCATTAAAATAGAAGCAGTTAGATGATGTTATTCACAAGTGTGAGGGAAGAAAAATCCAAACACTTAGGCCATCTCCAACCCAAGCCAAATTAAAATGACGCAATATTATAACATAAATAAAAAAATATATTTTTTTTTAATTTTGGTTTTTTTAATTTTTTTTAATTTTGTTAAGTTAATTTGAATGTTAAATTTTATACTAAAAATCACACCAAATTTAAGTATTTATATTTAATTTAATTTGATTATTATTTATAATAATAAATTTATAATAACGATATAATTTAAAAAATAATAAAAAATTAAAAACAGAACTTTATTCAATGCAAATATTAAACTACAATAACTCAAAATAAAAATTAACACTAATTTAAAAACACTAAAATTAAAAAAAAAATACAACATAAACTAAAATAACAATTTAATATTCCGGTAGATTAGTTCCGGATCCAATAAGATTATCAAAATATTAAAAAGAACTATAGTTATTTTGAGATCCTTGACCTTGTTGTTGAGCTCTTTTTTGCATAATTCTTAACTGCTTATTTTAAAAAAACTCACGTAGGCTTGGATCGGTTATAGAATTCAAATCCTTGCTCATTTTTTTTTTTTTTTGTATCATTTTATATTAGATGTAATATTTTTCTATATTAAATATAATGTTTATTTGATTAAATAAATGCTTAATTTTATTAAATTAGTATAATTTTCAAAATAATTATTATTTAATAAAAATATCATTCCCAATATTTAATTAATATACACAAAAATAATGAGTGAAATGGATTAATTGTTGATTACTACAATAAAAGAAAAAATAAGAATATTCTAAAGAATATTCTTTTTAGTGTTGTGGGTTGGAGATAAAATAGTGTTTTGCACTAAAATTTGTATCAATTTGGTGCAAAAATTGGTGCAATGGGTTGGAGATGGTCTTATCCCTCCTCAATCCTACCGATGCCATCTAGTGTTTGTTTTAAAAAGATAAAAAATTTATAATGCAAAACAATTTTTTTCCCTTATATACAAAAAATAGAAAATCATTTGTGAACATGTTAAGATATAGTATAAATGATTGATCAGTCAAAAAGATAATTAATTAATGAATAATACTATTCATCTCAAAAGATATCCTAAAATATACATCTCAGATTATGTACCGTCTTATTTGATAGTATCATGTATTTTATTGGCAAATAAAAGATAAAAGATTAAACTTTAAAGATATTGAAGTGATAAAGATCACTTTTTTTAGTATCTGGACAAAGATTCACTCAAAAGAAATATTCGGAGTGTCTTTTCCGCCAAAAGAAGAAAAATTATAAAAAATAACCTCGAAATAAAAAAACTATGGATAAGTATACAAGTGTCTCTAAATACAAGCAGCATGCAGGCAGATGATATTGATATGTGTGGATGCAGGGAACAGCAAGCGAAACACCTCCTCAAGTCAAACTAAGGATGAACCAAATAATGGCTGTGTTTGGCTTAATATTTTTATCCATTTTCTGGATCTTATTCTCCAAATAATATTTGGCACATTATTCCAGAAATATTACCCTATTTTTTTAATTACTTTTAAACCCTATAAAGTTATTAATTTCACTAAATACCCCCTAAAAAAAGTTTATAAATTAACAAAAACACCCTCATCAACCTAACTTGTCAGATTCAGGCAACCACCGTCGGTGATAGCCGAAATCTGTACAACGGCCTAATTTCCGATCAGAAATGACCGGAAGTTCACCGATGTGGCCTTTTTCGGCGGTATCCGCGGAAAAGGCTGTCATCGAGCACGACGGCGGCCAAAGAAATGGCCATCATTGATCCGGCAACGACGGCCTAAATCTTGGCTATGCTTGGATCAAAACGAGGCCCTATCGCTTTGGCCTTTTCCTACCGCGACTACCATAATGCATCCGTGACTCGTGGCGGAAAAGGCCATAACGACGTGTTACGGCACAGATCGAAATTTTTTGGTCAAATTCAGGCGGTGGTGGCCGGAATCTAGCATTGCAGGTGGTGGGGGTGTTTTTGTCATTTTATATGTTAGAGTCTTTAATTAAATTAGTAAACCTAAGGGTTTTTTCACAAATTTTTAAAATTTACCTCGTAATACTCCCCTATCCAATAACCCAATACTATCCCAAAAATCCTATCTAAAATACTAAACCAAACGCACCCAATAATATTTAATTTCTATATTTTATGGATGAGTGAAGCCATCAACCTTTTGATCTTATCTCTTTCACATAGAAAAGCACCAAATGATAATATTTGATTTCTACATCAATGATGCTATACGTTTATTACATTATTAGTGAAAGAAAGAAGTAAGGGAAAATAGGATTATGGTACGCATATGGGGGAGTAAATTAAGATTTTTTTCATTTATTAAAATCATTTATTACATCATAACTTATTATTGATAAGTGTGGGGCTAATTAGGAAGAAAAATCCAGACACGTACACCTCCTCAAATAAATAAGTGGAGCCATTAATCAAAACAAGAAAAGTAACTTGTGTGATCAATTATTTTACAAATGTCCCTATATAGTCAATAGCAGGAAGTCTGGATGCCTCAGCCCTCAGGTCAAATTAAGTAGACCCATTAGCCAAAGTGTGGGGCTACAAGCATGAATCACATGAACTTGTTTCCATATTTTATGGATAAGTGGGGTCATCAACCTAATCTCTAATCATTGAAAATGCAAAAAATAGATAAATATTTCATTTTCTATGTGATAAATATTTCATTTTCAAACAAACACAAAAAAATGTTTTCATTTTTTTGTGTTTTTAAGTACTGTTTTCACACGAATATACTAATCAAATTTTCTAATCATTTTCAATATTATTAAAAAAAAAAAAAAAAAAAAAAGAACGCGCACACACTCTAAAATCTAAATTCATAAAAGAACACATCTTTGATTTGCTTATGTGATGGCTATGCTACCAGCGCTTCAATATTGTTGTGTAACCGGGACTCCTGGTTTTTATTTATGTATACATTAATTTAAAAAAACAAAAAATAGATCATCTAAAGGCAATGTAATGAATCTAACAGTTTAGTCCAATATAATGAATTCAATGGTGAATATATATAATCGTGACTAAATTTATATCAAGAAGTTAATTCTTACTGAAGATTTACTGACATGTATATTTACCACTGGAGTCATAAGTCATTACATTAGACTAAAATTATATTAACCAACTATAGTGGTTCACATTTTTACTTACGAAATCAAGTTTGAAGACAAATTTAAAATAAAAATTGGTCTTCCTAAAAATTAATTTAAGAGAATTTTGAAAATATGCTTCATCAGCATACAATTTTGATTACACATAATCTTGAATCCAGATCACTAATATGGTAAACCCTGCAACTATTTCAACATTAAGTTTAGCCCTGGCATGGCCTTGAGCTATTTGGAACCCGATCGGTCATACCAAAATGTGCCATAAGAAGCCATACATGAGTGAGAAGCTCCTCCACGTCTCGGTGGCTAGCATGTTGACTTCCTCTACCCCCGACTTGCGGCAAAAGTTAACATCTCCAACGGACATCTCTAATCAATTTCCATCTCTTCTTTGTGTCCGAAATTTCTTCATTCATCTTGATGCTATCCTGCATGCATCAAATAACACTGATTTGCTTCTGTCTCCTTTCACTTTGTTGGTTCTAGGTTCATCGTCTGGTAGACTAGTACGTCACCATGTTGAGTCACTAGATAACTGTATCTCTCAGGCTCATGGCGTACTCTCCCAAATCTACGTAGCTCAAGTGCTATCTGAGGTGGTTCACTTTGATCCACAAGTTATGGAGTAACCTCCTCATGATGCTCAACCACTTTCTGTGGCACATCATCCTGTCATTCGTCTAGTATATTTTTTGGTTCTAGAACTTTATCGAGATTTACTTTTCTCCCACTAGTTCTTCTTAGAAAATATTCCATTTCTTCGTCTCCACCGAAGAAATGGAAGGTTTAAATCCATTTTCACCCTTTCCTCCAAAGGCAACAGCTGCAATTCCACAACCACATTCAGTCAGAATGAGGTGTAGCCAAACACATGCGAGCTGCGAGTTAATGGGCACGAACGTAGCCTAACCCCCTTGACTGTCAAAGAGGGTCGTGTCTGATATATGACGACACTTCACCAAATCAAAATGGCCAAAGACAAATAGGGAGGGGGAAGATTTGTGTGGGATATGTAATTTCTGTGAAACCATTATTGGCGCTGAGAAGGGGACTTAGACGATGCGACGACATGTGGAGAAGAAGCACCCCCAAATAATGCAGTTGCCCAATGCATCTTCAACCGGATCAGGTAGACAAATTCTGTTAGAGTAGATGCCCTAGAGCCAATCAATTATTGTAGAATTGACTCTTTGTAATAATGTTCATTAATCAATAAAAGGCATTTTATTCTATATCGCGTAAATCATTATTATTGCAATATGTATTGATATATGTCCTTAGAATGGTAGAGCCGTGACGAGGGTATCAAGTGTTTAAAATCTTGATAGTGAGAACCCTATGAGCACATATGGTGGCCATTCTAGAAACGTCCGTAGCCCCAGTATTATTCTGAACTAAGGGCACAGATAATACGGTAAGGCTATCATAGTGTTGAACGACCCCTGCCGAAAGGCGGTGCTGATCTCACTTGTCAAGGTTGTTTGGTGACAACCTGGTGCAACACATGGGTGTTTGTTGTGGCGATTACACCACGGCAAGTTCAGGGTGACCCACCGAGAGGATTCCATATGGATGGTAACCCCAGTGTCTATGGAACAAATCCTCTAACGAATGGTGGTGCATGTGATCCTTAGACTTGAGATCACCGGAGTGCCTTGTGCACCGATTGGTGTAGTTTGACACTAGCCTAACGCAGCTTTTCGGAGTGTCAATACGGTGGTGATTGGTGCATCAAGGAGTGTATCAAGACTATGGTGGATTGAGAGGATTTATCACTCCGGGTGCGGGAGAAAGTTATCTCACGGCGCAATTCAATATATGGCAATGACACTAAAGCGTGGCCACGGTGGGATTGAGTTGTTGCTCTATCCGAGTTTATAATACGGGTCATTGGTCCAAGCCGAATAAATAATATCGAGAGTAAGAAGGTTGACACTACTTCTATGCCTTCGCCTCGCGAGATAACGTATGATGAAAGGATCGAATTGCACGGTAACCATATCGTTGACGGTAGCTACTTTCTTGAATCCGAATCTATCGGGTGGCCATGATGCCTTGCTAGGGGCCAATCTTGGTCTGTGTATTAGTGAGACGATTAATTGGTGTTAATCGCAATACTATACACTGCCGATATGATGAGGAGCCTAAGGGTCACACACATAGAAGACAATTTAAGATGCAAGAAGAAAGAAGAGGGCGTTTTCGTCTTTTTAAAGGCGAAAGGGTATTTTTGTAATTTCACGGTGCAATTAAATTTCTTTGAGGTCGTAGCCTTTATTTAATTTGTTAGAAAAATTAAATAAGTGAAATTACGTTTAAATGTGTGTTCGCACATATTTAAATATATTATCATTATTGTTAAATGTTAATATATATTTAAATATATATATATTAATTGATTTTAATTGAGATAATGATGGAAATTAAAATAAATCAGATTGGGAGTGTTTGGCAACATGGGGCGTTTGGGTTGGAGCCCAAGCCTATTCCGTATGGGATTAGGGCAAATTGTTTTTTAAGTATAAAAAGAAAAGTGTGTGATTTTTAATCAATAGAGTTTTATTTTGTAAAACTAAACATACACACAGCAGCCCCAATCTTTGCCTCTCCCACGGCAGTAACACCATTGCCTAAAATCAATTCAATTGATTTTGACTTCTTCTTAATCTTGAAGCCAAAGAGGATCTAGCAAATCCCTCTTTGGTTCTTTTTAAGATTGTCTTCGTGTGGACTACGCAGTTCGATCCTACACTTGGATCGGTAGCAAAAGCGTTGACGACGAATTTGGAGGAGCCTTCAACGTGCGTTTGTTTCTCTTAACTCATGTTGTATATTTATGCAGATTTTATTTAATATAAATTGTTAAAATCATACCCTTGATCTTGGCTCTTGTAAACGATCCTGTTATTTTTTATTTTTCGTTTCATTGCGTATACGGGACCGTTTACTAACAAGGTGGTATCGAGCCTAAGTGCTTGAATTTTTCAATTTTTATGTGTATGGTTGATAACATGTATTTGATGATAATATGTTGCCATATTGAATCTGCGTAAATCTGTCTTGAAATATGTTTTAAAAATTGATTAATCGATTAATTTAATTTGTTGATGATTTGCTGGTTTGGTTTAATGCATGATGGATTTTTGTTGAGATCAATGTGTTTGATTGATTGCAAAATCCAGTTAGAATGTTTTTGGTTGCTGTATGAACAGATCCGGAGCTACAGATTCAGTGTGACGCCGCCAAGCGCGTATAATCCATCGCCATGATCGTCGCCGCTGAGATAATCCATCGCCGCATCGCTCGCATGAGCACATAATCCATCGCCATGCGACGATCGTAATCATTGTGACGATATAATCCATCGCCGCAGCGATCGTCGTCGCCGCGGCGATATAATCCATCGCCGCAGCGATCGTCGCCGCCGCGGCGATATAATCCATCGCCGCGGCGATCGTCGTCGCTGCGGCGATATAACTCATCGCTGCAGCGAGCGCACTTCCAAGTGTGCAGGGGGTAAAATGCAAAGTTTTAAAACTTTTGGACCAAACTGTAAATCTGCAAATTATCAGGGGGTAAATTGTAATTAACCCACAAATTTCAGAAATTGATTGTTTTTGAAATGTATGCTTTGTACTTGTTTGTATATTGCATGGTGCCCGGTACATGAGCCTTAGACCTAAGGGTGAATGTTTTAATTATTTTTTGGGTATGTATGGTTGTATTTTATTAAATAGGGCCTGCGTGTCCTGCCTTTCTCCTCTTCTCGATGTATATTCTCTTCTCATCTAATTCCCCTCGAATGTAAATCGAGGTTTCTAAATTTATTGATGTAAAGAATTTGTATAATTATTTATTGTAAATTTAGAAAGATATTTTTGTAATGTACTTAAAGTCGAAGCAAAGGACGAAGCAACCATACTTGAAAACTCAAGATTTTTATTACAGGACCCCTAGGTGACCCACCGATTCCTCTAGGCTCGAGGAAATCGGTTTTAGTTGGGCCATGTACCGGCACGTTTAATTTTGTTTAGAATGCATGCTAAGGTTGAATGTTTGATAACATGCCAAACAATGTCATTCTAACAAAGATAATAATTTGGTGAGACATTAAATAACAAAACCCTCAATTAAAGTATATTAAGTCACGAAAGCCTTCCATCACCATGGTTTTAATCAAACCAGTTGTTACGTCCGAAACCTTGTTCGCCAAAGCGAAGGGTACACTTCCACCGGTGGGAGGTTAAAATACATTGGAGTTTTCCTTAATGGTGATGGGTCGACTTAAAATAGCGGTTTTGCTTGTTCGCCAAAGCGAAGGTTGATAAACACGCGTCATAGGCATAGTAGAGCAAGACACATATTGTGTGTACGTGGTGACATGTAGTGTCCACTCCGATACGAGAATCACACTTGAGGACGATGGCATGTCTTGTCCATTGGATTGTGTGATTGGCTTGTTGGCTTTCTCACATTTGAGGTTGATAGTGGGGAGCTATCAACCGGTGTGGATTAAGTTTGTTGGCCTACCTAATCAACTCATTTTGGCTTGTTCACCAAAGCGAAGGTTTGAAATGGGCAGGGATGGGATCTTGGTCCACTAGGAAAGTCAACGGGCTTTCCCGAGTTAATAGTGAGGGCTATTGGCTTGAGTAAAATAGTGGGAGCTTCGTTTAATAAAAGACCATATTAAACAATAATAATGAACATGGTAATAACGGTTACTTTTTCTGCACTTGTAGATTCACTTAAATTTGAGCAAAATGATCCCAACATCACTGCGACAAATCATCGAACTGGGAGAGAAATGGAATGGTGAAAATTTCGTTGACTGGTATAGAAGTATAAATAATATACTTCAGTCAAGCGATAGATTATACACCATTGAGCAAGCTCTATCACCGAGCCTGCGATAGTTCTATCCATGAGGACTATGTATATGTGAAGCATACACATGATGCAAAAGCGAAATGACTAGATACATTGTGCTTGCATCAATGGCACCATTACTACGGACAGTGCCAGAAAATGGATTTAGCTTCTATTCTTCATTTTCTTCGAAGAAATGAGAAGCATATGGTGTCTCGGTCGTTATTCAGATGTAGGATGGAAGAGGGTACCAAAATTGGCGATCATATACTCAAGTGGATCGAGTATATGAACAAGCTTGAGATTTTGGGATGTGGACTTAGAAGGTTTAGCAATAAACCTAATATTACGATCATTACGGATTCTTATTCTCAATTTGTCTATGACTTTATTGAGGAAGATAAGAAGAATACCCACCCTTTCCAGAGCTTAAGTTTGTTGAAGACTCTTGAGTCAGGCATGAAAATGTCAGAAACATTGACGTTGGTTGAAGCCAACTCAAGTGAAAAGGAAAGGGCTCAGAAGTCGATGGAAAGAACTGTTGCAGAAAGGAAAGGTGTTTGTCCTCACTGTGGGAATCCCGATCCTTTGGAGGAAACATTGCAAGGCCTTCCTAGCAAAAGGGAAGAAGAATGTTACTTCTTCATCAGGTATGTTATTGAGATTAACTTCTCCCATAAACATCTAGTTGACACAAGATGTGGTACTCACATTTGATTGATGTGTAGGAACTACGGTAGAGTAGATTGCTCGCCGAGGGAGAGGTGGACCTACCAGTTGGAAATGAAGCACGTCGCTACATTTCTTTGTAGGATCTTATCGTTTGATTTAGCCGATGGACTTGTTTCTTGGAACTTGTGGATTATTATGGTTTTTCTTTAGTTTCTAGAAATTATATATTTCTGTGTCCACATAGGACAAATGAGAATATTAGTTTACTAATGGATTATTGTCCTTGAGTATAAATAATATTCTTTATGGAACTATTTCATAATAATATGTTCTTAAGAAAGACAACAAGGATAATCTCAAAAATGACTACTATGCCAACTTTGGCAAGTTGAGCTAAACATACCTGAATGAATGTGGGATAGTATCACAACTCACCCCTCCTTATACACCCCAACACAATGGAGTGTCAGAAAGGAGGAATAGGACCTTACTTGACATGGTTAGGTCCATGATGAGTTTTAGTGATTTACTCGCATCGCTCGGGGTTATGCCCTGTAGATCGCGACTCACGTTTTGAACCGTGTGCCGTCAAAGTCTGTAGATAAGACTCCATATGAGCTATGGAGTAGGCGAAAGCCCAACTTGTCTTATCTAAGGATTTGGGGTTGCGAAGCTTATGTTAAGAAATTGACTTTGAACAAGCTGGGCCCAAAATCCTGTAAATGTATATTTGTGGGGTATCCAAAGGAGACCAAAGGATACTATTTCTACCACCCAGAAGAGCGCAAAATTTTTGTTACTCGATCGGTGTCTTCCTAGAAAAGGAATATTTTCTAAGAAGTACTAGTGGGAGAAAAGTAGAACTCGATGAAGTTCTAGAACCACAAGGCATACTAGACGAAGGACGGGATGATGTGCCACAAAAAGTGGTTGAGCATCATGAGGAGGTTACTCCACAACTTGTGGATCAAAGTGAACTACCTCAAGTAGCACAGGAGCTACGTAGATCTGGGAGAGTACGCCATGAGCCCGAGAGATACGGTTATCTCGTGACTCAACATGGTGACGTCTTCGGTCTACCAAGGACGATGAACCCGTAACCTACGAAGACGCTATATCGGATCCAGATTCCGTTAAATGGCTTGAAGCCATGAAATCGAGATGGACTCCATGTACCGAGAACCAAGTGTGGTCTCGGTGGAACCACCGAAGGGTAAAACCCATAGGGTGTAAATGGGTCTTCAAGAAGAAGCGACATGGATGGCAACGTGCATACTTACAAAGCACGTCTGGTTGCCAAAGGTTTCAAACAAATTCATGGCATTGACTATGAAGAAACCTTTTCGCCGGTTGCCATGATTAAATCCATCCGGATTATGCTTGCAATTGCTGCATATCATGACTATGAGATTTGGCAAATGGATGTCAAAACTGCTTTCCTGAACGGAAACCTTGAGGAGGATGTGTACATGACACAACCTGATGGTTTCGTTCTTGATAGTCAAACCAATAAGGTATGCAAGTTACAGAGATCCATTTATGGACTCAAGCAAGCTTTAAGGAGCTGGAACATTCGTTTTGATGAAGCCATAAAAGAATTTGGTTTTATCAAGAACGAAGATGAACCCTGTGTTTACAAGAAAGTGAGTGGGAGCGCAGTAGCATTCCTAGTGTTGTATGTCAATGACATACAATAGATCGGGAATGATATACCGAACTTGCAGTCGGTAAAAACTTGGTTATCCAAGTGCTTCTCCATGAAGGACTTAGGGGAAACAGCCTACATCCTTGGAATAAAGATCTATCGTGATAGATCGTGTAGGTTGCTCACACTAAGTCAAAGTACATAGACAAGGTACTGAACACATTCAGTATAGAAAAATCCAAGAAGGGATTTCTTCTGATGGCATATGGTGTCTATCTCTGTAGAGATATGTGTCTTTAACCACACAATGAGAGAGATAGAATGAAGAGGATCCCACATGCTTTAGCAAGTGGATCCATCTTATATGTTCGATTGATATCTAATGTGCATTCAAGATTTGTAGTGGATGTCAATCGGGCTCAAGTGAGCAATATGTTATGTACTTAGATTGATGTCTTATGTGCATTCAAGACTAGTAGAAGATATCAACTAAATCCAAGTGAATGACACCGGGTGAGTGTCAATGGACATTCTTAAGTGCTTGAAAAGGGCTTAAGAATATATATTCTTGGATTATGGAAGAAAGATGAGCTCACTGTAAGAGAATACAGTGACGCTATTTCCAAACAGGAAAAGGATGATTATAGTTCGCAATTTGGGATTACACATTTTGTCTCAATATAACTGCAGTGAGCTGCAAGAGCTCAAATTGGTGTACTGTAGTGGATTCTACAATTGATGCTAAGTGTACCGCATTTTTTAATGCGCCGTGTAGGCGGTTTGGATCAAGAAGTTCATTATTGAACTTGAAGTGATTTCAAGCATTGCTAATCCAGTATAGTTGTACTGCGATAACAATGGAGCCATTGTTGTGGCTGAGCAATCACGGTCTCACCAAAAATCCAAACACTTACTTAGTTGATTCAATCGATCAAGGATCGATATGAAAGGAATGTGCATTTGCAGAATACCTACCAACCCACTATTAAAGTTTCTATTGAAGCAGAAGCATGATGGGCACTTGGATCATTCAATGTTGAGTGCATGAATGACTGGCTATAGTGCAGGCACTTGTGTCATTCAGTGTTGAGGGCATGAATGATTGGCTATAGTGCAAGTGGGAGATTGTTAGAGTAGATGCCCTAGAGCCAATCAATTATTGTAGAATTGACTCTTTGTAATAATGTTCATTAATCAATAAAAGGCATTTTATTCTATATCGCGTAAATAATTATTATTGCAATATGTATTGATATATGTCCTTAGAATGGTAGAGCCGTGACGAGGGTATCAAGTGTTTAAAATCTTGATAGTGAGAACCCTATGAGCACATATGGTGGCCATTCTAGAAACGTCCGTAGCCCCAGTATTATTCTGAACTAAGGGCACAGATAATACGGTAAGGCTATCATAGTGTTGAACGACCCTGTCGAAAGGCAGTGAGTGATCTCACTTGTCAAGGTTGTTTGGTGACAACCTGGTGCAACACATGGGTGTTTGTTGTAGGCGATTACACCACAAGAAGTTCACTGGGTGACCCACCGAGAGGATTCCATATGGATGGTAACCCCAGTGTCTATGGAACAAATCCTCTAACGAATGGTGGTGCATGTGATCCTTAGACTTGAGATCACCGGAGTGCCTTGTGCACCGATTGGTGTAGTTTGACACTAGCCTAACGCAGCTTCTTTTCTGAAGTGTCAATACGGTGGTGATTGGCGATCAAGGAGTGTATCAAGACTATGGTGGATTGACAGAGGATTTATCACTCCCGCACGGGAGAAAGTTATCTCACGGCGCAATTCAAGATATGGCAATGACACTAAAAGCGTAGGCCACAGGTGGGATTGAGTTGTTGCTCTATCCAGCTTTATAATATGGGCTCATTGGTCCGTAAAGCCGAATAAATAATATCGAGAGTAAGCAAGAAGGTTGACACTACTTCTATGCCTTCGTCTCGCCGAGATAACGTATGATGAAAGGATCGAATTGCACGGTAACCATATCGTTGTGTGGTAGCTACTTTGTCAATCCGAATCTATCGGGTGGCCATGATGCCTTGCTAGGGGCCAATCTTGGAGTCTGTGTATTAGTGAGACGATTAATTGGTGTTAATCGCAATACTATACACTGCCGATATGATGAGGAGCCTAAGGGTCACACACATAGAAGACAATTTAAGATGCAAGAAGAAAGAAGGGCGTTTTCGTCTTTTAAGGCGAAAGGGTATTTTTGTAATTTCACAGTGCAATTAAATTTGCTGAGGTCGTAGCCTTTATTTAATTTGTTAGAAAAAATTAAATAAGTGAAATTACGTTTAAATGTGTGTTCGCACATATTTAAATATATTATCATTATTGTTAAATGTTAATATATATTTAAATATATATATATTAATTGATTTTAATTGAGATAATGATGGAAATTAAAATAAATCAGATTGGGAGTGTTTGGCAACATGGGGCGTTTGGGTTGGAGCCCAAGCCTATTCCGTATGGGATTAGGGCAAATTGTTTTTAAGTATAAAAAGAAAAGTGTGTGATTTTTAATCAATAGAGTTTTATTTTGTAAAACTAAACATACACACAGCAGCCCCAATCTTTGCCTCTCCCACGGTAGTAACACCATTGCCTAAAATCAATTCAATTGATTTTGACTTCTTCTTAATCTTGAAGCCAAAGAGGATCTAGCAAATCCCTCTTTGGTTCTTTTTAAGATTGTCTTCGTGTGGACTACGCGAGTTCGATCCTACACTTGGATCGGTAGCAAAAGCGTTCGACGACGAATTTGGAGGAGCCTTCAACGTGCGTTTGTTTCTCTTAACTCATGTTGTATATTTATGCAGATTTTATTTAATATAAATTGTTAAAATCATACCCTTGATCTTGGCTCTTGTAAACGATCCTGTTATTTTTTATTTTTCGTTTCCGCTGCGTATACGGGACCGTTTACTAACAAATTCAAACTCAACTTAATTTTAATCCACAATCTTCAACTCTCTCAACATAGCAATACAATGCACATGTTGCATGAGAGAAAATAGCAAGATTCATAGCTTCTACAGACTCTCTCATTTGTTTGTCTGAAAATCCTTATTTTATTGATATGATCAAAACTGCATTTTGTCCAGCATATACCCCTATTAGTATTAGTACAAATAGAAAAGATATACTAAAACTTTATAAAAAAATAAATAATAAACTTAAAAACGAATTTCAAAATTTTAGGAATATATCTATTGCACTTACATCAGACATATGGGCTTGTAGATCAAAAACCGATTTTTTAACTATCAAAGTATATTTCTTAGATCATAATTGGGGTTTACAACAAAAATTGATGGGTTTTAAACCATTATATGAAAAATATAATGCTGAAACTATTTATTTTACAATTATTGAAGTTTTGCAAGAATATTTATTAACTGATAGAATTATAGCGCTAACACTTGATAATGCAGCTGCTAACACTGAGGCAATCTCTTTATAGATTGATCTGATGGTGAAGGCAATTTTTTTTACCAGAGATGTGCTTGCCATGTCATCAATTTCATAGTTAAAGTAGGTTTAGATACTATACATTCGAAGATTGAGAGGGTGCGCACGGCTATCGGATTTATCGTCGACGGTAGCAAAAAAAGTTGGCAGGAGTAAGTCAAATATTTATAAGCAAGAGGACCCACTGGTTCGACCTTTGAAGTTTCGTACGGACATGCCTATCCGTTGGAACTCCACCTACTTGATGTTAGAAAAAGCTTTGCCAAACGCGAAACAAATTACAGATTTTGTCAACCGTAAGCACTATCCAGAGGAAGTTGTCAACTATGATGACTAGGCGGTTTGTGAACTTTTTTACTAATTTCTTAAAAAATTTTATGATGCTACTAATACATTAAGTGGTATTTATTATCCGACTACTAATTTAGTGTTAGATATTTTACTTCAAATTGCTAAAACTTTTGCTAAATATAGATATAATAACGTTTTAAGGGAAATTGTTTTCAAGATGGAAGAAATATATGAGAAATATTGGTTAGATATTCCATTCTTATATGGATTAGACCTTGTTCTAGATCTCAGGTTTAAATTACACGTAGTTAATTGTATAATTACTGAGTTAGGCTAGCATTTAGGACATGATTATACGTTTTATTTGACTGATTTTAAACAAAAATTGGATAGCCTTTTTTCTTTATATGAGAACAGGTACAATGGAAGTGGAAGTAGAAGTAGAGCGTTCAGGAGAGAGGATGAGGTCCTTGATGAAACCCTCCATCAAGGATCGAGCAAGTGGACGTATGTGGAACGTGGCGGAAGTAGCAACTTCAGCTCGTACATACATGGACCAAATGAGCTGAATTGCTACCTACAAGTGACCTGTCCTTTATGACGATTAAGGAGCAACATAACATGGATATTCTTCAATGGTGGAACCAACATGAAAGTCGATTCCCCATTATAGCCCAAATGGCATGTGATATTTTATCTGTGCCAGTTTCTACAATTGCATCCGAGTTAATATTTTCAACGAGTGGTCAGATTGTTGAAGACAGAAGATGTTCTTTAACCGATGAGATGATTGAAGTGATAATGTATTTACGGGATTGGACTCATGCAGAAAGAAGACTACAACAGCACCCTGAAGATCTTGAACTACTCGAACTCTTTAGGAATACAAATTTGAATGATGTAAATATTGTTGACGATGAAGATGAATAACTTAATAAAAAATTATTTAATTGTTTATTTGTGAAGCGTGAATGTGTGAAATGTGAATATTACATTTATGTTAAAAGTTAAAATTAACTATTAATTTATTTATTATTTTTTAAAATTAATTAAATTTTTAGAAACTTACTAATCTCCCATTGAAAAATACTAAAAACCCCCTACAAAATTTCATTTCACCCCTAAATTAAAAAAAAGATCAGGAAAAAAAGAATTTTCCAGGCCCATGAGACCGGTCTTGGGCTCATAGGACCAATCCTAGGGACCAGTTTGGGTCCTAATATTGCTCATGGGCCTGGGACCGGTCCCAGCCCATGAGCGATTGGTCCCAAGCAGGCTGGGGCCTAGGCCTGCTTGGGACTGGTCCTTAACCAGCTCTACACTGACCCAACTGTCAGATATTATCCACTTTGGGCTTGGAGCAAACGAGTCAACTCTACTTGGCTTGCACAATTTTGCCTTTGGGCTAAGCCCAAAACGCTTCTGACCGGTGGAGGAACCCCCTAGTATTTATCCAGCTAATTGTATTTCACTTACATTACAATAATGAAATAGGGTAAATAAATTGTGCAGAGTGTGGTGAGAGAAGAAAGGAGATTAATGTTTTATTACTCCCATTCTTAGGAAAATAAATTGTGCTGAAGAGGGTGAGTGAATAACCATTTCCCATCCAAAGTTTACCGTAATGCATTTTCGCACCCACAAACTTTGAAAAAAAACATTTTTCCAACCACTATCAAATTAAGATGTTAGTTTAATAGCAAAATAACATTCTTGTCCATTCGTCTAATATATATTATAAGGTTAATGTTACTTACACCCCTAAATTACAAACACATAAAACTACCTTCACCAACTTAGAAATTAGCTGTTCAAACCCCTAACTTCAATTTCTATAGTTACAATGAAGCTTTCATTTTTAAAAGTACGTGTGTTTCTATAATAAATTAAAATTATATATATTATTTTTAAAAATTATAATAATATCTATCAATTAAATATTTATAAAACTATAAACCAATATTTCATTAAAATTTTAGATATGTTATGAAATTATATAAAAATATATATCAAAAAAGAGAAAAAAATGAAAATTGTAAAAAAGAAGAAAAATCAGAAAATAAAAAATTTTGAAAAAAAAAAGAAGAAAAAGAAGCTGGCTTGAATTGCAAGAATTTTTATAATTTTTTTCTGAATTTTTTTTTTTTTTAATAACGGCCTTTATTTTTCAAATTCATTAACCTTATAATTAATATAAACCAAATTAGGGGTGAAAAATACATTTAATAAAGTTAGGGTGGGAAAAGTCGATCAACCTCGTAAAAATTTATAAAATAAATAGTAAAGGGTATTATAGTCTTTTCGTAATTTTACCCTTGCTAGGTAACAAATTCCATTGACAGAGATTGGCGATGGATGGGAAATTGTTTTTCTCCAAGTTATGGGTAGGATAATGTCATTACGACAAACCTTGAATGGGAAATTGTCATTCTTTCTTTTATTTCTAAATTCTACATTAATTTTGCAGGATGGACAAATGCTAATAAATTCACACTGGTAGGAGGACCATTGCATGTATAATGGTGAAAAAGAGAAAATAAATTGTGCTGAGACGTTTCAACAAATGCTAATAAATTGACACTGACGGTAGGACTATTGCATGTACGATGGTGAAAAGGAGAAAATAAATTGTGCAGAGACGTTTCGACAAACGCTAATAAATGGACATTGATGGTAGGACCGTGCATGTTCAATGGTGAAAAAGAGAAAATAAATTGTGCAGAGACGTTTCAACAAACGCTAATAAATGGACACTGACGGTAGGACCGTTGCATGTAGTCATGTACAATGGTGAAAAAGAGAATAAATTGTGCACAGACGTTTCAACAAACGCTAATAAATCGGCACTGACGGTAGGACCGTTGCATATACAATGGTGAAAAAGAGAAAATAAATTGTGTAGAGACGTTTCAAAAACGCCAATAAATCGACACTAACGGTAGAACCATTGCATGTACAATGGTGAAAAAGAGAAAATATACTGTGTAGAGATGTTTCAACAAACGCTAATAAATTGACACTGACGGTAGGACCATTGCGGGTACGAGGGTGAGAGCATAAAGGAGATGGATGTTTTAATATTTCCATTTTTGGGTTAAATTAACTAGTCAAACAAATAAATCCACATGCCAACTGACCTATTTCTTAACTTAAGTGCCCTATTTTAATTAAGAGTTAACGAGCTTTTCCCACCCAACCAATATTTTTCCGCTCGCAAACTTTTAAAATATCACTTTATTAATTAAATTTATATTCTGACGGTGAAAAGAGAGCAAACTTGGTCTAGATTGATAGGGCTTTAAAAGAGAAGAAGCCGATGAGTCTTTTACTTGTGGAATATTGGATTTTGGTAGTTGGAATTTATTGAAATTTAACTTGGGATAAGCAGTTATGCAAACCCTAATCACTCGACTATCGATGATTAGTAGGTCGACGATAGTAGGTTTAAGGGGTTTTCGTAAGTGATGATTGGAAAAGAGAATGGTGGTGATAAGGGGTTGCAACGATGCCGGAATCAGAAACTATATACAAATTTTGATAATAAAATGGTAATGTAAAAGTCTGTCAGTGGAAAAGTGTCCATTATTTGAGTGGGAAAAAGTTTTTTGCTCTTTTTTTAAAGCCCATTAATTTAACTTGCCCTAATTGCACAGAGTGATTTTCTTATAAAATGGTTGAGTTTCCATGTAATTCTTTATTTTTTTAATTATCCTATTCAGTTTCTTAAATTTCGTGATGTAACGCCTCAGCCCAACTGTCGGATATTGTCTGCATTGGGCTCAAAGCAAACGAATCGACTCTGCCCAGGTTGCACAGTTTTGCCTTTGGGCTAAGCCCAAAACGCATCTGACAGGTGGACGAACCCCCTAGTATTTAAGCAGTTCAAACCCTCTCCTTCCTATGCAATGTGGGAAGTCACATTCAACCACCCCCCTTGGACCTTAGCGTCCTTGCTGACACCCTTCCTAGGGCTACTCCGATCATCCAGACACTCCAATTGCAACACCATGACCTAACTGTCAGATATTATCCGCTTTGGGCTTGGAGCAAACGAGTTGACTCTAGTCGGCTTGCACGATTTTGCATTTGGGCTGAGCCCAAAACACTTCTGACAGGTGGAGGAAACCCCCTAGTGTTTAACCAGCTGATTGTACTTCACATGTGGAGACATTGGATTCATTACATTAAAATAAAATAATGTTAGCCAACTGATTGTCGTTCACATTTTCACTTTTGAATTCAAATTTGAAGACAAATTAAAAATAAAAATTGGTCTTCCAAAACATTAGTTTTAGAGAATTATAAAAATGCTTCATTAGCATATAAAACTGAGATTACACATAATCTTTAATCCAGATCACAAATATGGTAAACCCTGCAACTATTTCAAATTAAGTTTAGCCCTGGCATGGCCTTGAGCTATTTGGAACTGATCGGTCATACCAAAATGTGCCATGAGAAGCCATGTATGAGTGAGAAGCTCTCCTTCACGTCTCAGCTGGCCAGCATGCTGACGTCCTCTACCCTGACTTGCAGCAAAAGTTAACATCTCCAACCAAACATCTCTAATCAATTTCCATCTCTTCTTTGTGTCTGAAACTTTTTCATTCAGTGCTGATGCAACCCTGCATGCATCAAATAACACTGATTTGCTTCTGTCTCCTTTCACTTTGTTGGGCGGGACATAAGTTTTCACTTTCAGTAACATTCTGCAAGCTTCAATTCTTTTTCTTCTTCTCTCATCACAAGCTTCAATTCTTTTTTTCCTTTTCGGATCACAACCTTCAATGACGTGACTTTGAGTATCAGAAAAATTGGACTTTCGTTCTTTGAAAAAATTCCTGGCCTCAGAGTGAGTGTCTCGAAACCTGATAAGGCCAATCCCAACTGGCAACAAGGATGGATACATAATAAGGAGAAACAACATATATCGTGACAGAAGCTTGCTCAGTTTTCGATTGTTATAATCTGAAATATCTGAAACTTTGCCCTGAGTGCCTGAGTAATAGCAAAGTTCAGTTGCAATGTGCCAGATAAGGATGCTCTGGTCAAACTCAACCTCCTTAATGCTCCGATCAAATGGACTAGGATCAGTGTCGCCATAGTACTTCTGAAGCGCGCGGATTCCCTTATTCGTGTATATGTCTCTGCTATTTGTCTCCTTAAACTTGTCACATTTCTTCGGGACATGTTTGAAGATCATCTTTCTCAGATTTTCAGGCACTTCTTTAGAAGTTTTATAGCGGTACTTTTCCCAGAGTTGATCCATGTGCAAGCGCCTCGGGATTTTGTTAGGCCCGGATTTCTCTCTGAGACAAAGGCATGTAAGACTATATTGCCCCATGGAATTAGACCACCTTGGTAGTTTAACCACTGGTTCCAGAAAGGTAGTTATGAGTTTTAAGATTGGAATTTTCTTATGCTTACTGAACCATAGACTGGCCTGGTCTGAGAGAAATAGAGAAAAGGCTGCATATATTTCTAAAAGTATTGCTCCAATCAGCAAGCAGAAGGTTATGAAAAGGTCTACCTTGACATAATTGTTCTTGTCAGCAAAAAAGAAGATCAGAAACACCATGCAGGTTAGACAGAATGCGATTATGCGGAGACCAAAACCCCAATGACTGTGAATTACACTTGCTGGTGTACAGTAAATCATACA
The DNA here is from genome assembly GCA_026225825.1 of Pistacia integerrima. NCBI lineage: Eukaryota > Viridiplantae > Streptophyta > Magnoliopsida > Sapindales > Anacardiaceae > Pistacia > Pistacia integerrima. Next base: position 4,465,388 of record CM047750.1, read on the forward strand.
TGAAACCTAATTCGATAGCAATCACATTGAAAGCATCTTTATGAGACAATTTCTGGAAAAAAGACTGACTTTTGTCGCGATCCTGGAAGCTGAGGATGAGATCGGCAAATAGACACTTGAATGTCTGAAAAAACGCATGGGCTCTAAGTATGCTGTTGTCATCAGCTGAGGACTCTGATCTAGCTGCAGATACATCTATTTCAACCTGAGCATCTTTCACTTCTTCTGCCTCCATAGAGAACCCCTCTTCATGTTTCAAACTAAACTCTTCTATGAATTTGGGATAGTTGGGACCAGGATCAGGGTCAATGAGCATAGAGTCTCTAAGTTGACCACTGCTAGCCAACCAAAGTGTGCATATCCTCTCTCTATACTTAATGCACCCAACCAAAATCATGAGCATTGCTAGAAATGAAAGATGAGCGCCACTCCATGCCAAGAGAAAGATGATATTGCTGATACTGTCTGGATAAATAATCCAAATAGGTGCCTCAAATATAATTCATTATCCTCCAAAGAATAGGCTGTAATAGTATCAGGACCACCCAAGTGCAACAGGAAAAATGGTGCCCAAAATGTGGTAAGCTCATCGTTGTGGTCAAGATTTTTAGAAGCACCATTCTCATAGATTTTTCCTAGATTATTTAAGAGTACGCGAAGGCCCATGGTTGCTACAGAATCTGCCAGCAAATAGACACACCAGACTATACATTTAATCAATACACCGGAACTATACTTCCTGCGATTGCCCAGAATGATGAGAACAATTTGTGAGATAAGGCTAAGGAAAACCAATGCCCTGAGCTCCCATCTATTCCACAAATCTCTTAACCTTTGAGGAAGCACCTCCATCATCATCCTCCTCTTCACCAGGATCAAGCTGCTAACTACTAAAAATTTATATATGCAAAATACATGAGTATTTGGCGAATGAAATATGATTATAACTATGGATGGCACAGGGTTTAATTTCTCCTTTCATACATGATGTTGTTATGAAAATTTGAGAAGAAATATATTTTTAAGTATCAGTATGTTGACATTCAAGTGTCATGGCCCAAAAATAAATATAAAAATAAAAATAGAAAGAATTGCTACCTGTGAGTATCATATCCGAGATATTGCAGTTCTAATCTGAAGCAGATTATGCGTTCTGAAACCAGTTTCAATGGTGTCTGTGTAAAGTAAATTGTGTGCTTTGTGGTTCTTATACCGAGGTTTTTAGTGACACCCCTAAGGTTTAGAAAAACAAAGGAGACCGGTAGGTTTCAGAATAAAACAATTACACTTGACAGTTTAAGAATGGAACTTACACACCTTTGTGAAAAATAACTATCATAAGGGTAATATAGACAACTCAACAAAAAAGTAAGTTTTTATTTTCCAAATATCTTATTGAACTGCCAAAGTATATATCGATCATGTGACAAATATCATATATTACTTTCTTAAGTTTCTTTTTATTGTAAGAGAAATGACAAAATAAGGGTATATTAGTTATTGTAACAAGATTATGTGGTTGAATAACTTTTCACAAGGTGTCTATCAATCATAAGGATGTAAATATCATATTCCAAAATTCATGGGTTTCCCTCCTTCACTAAAATTTAGGGGAGTACAAAAAAACCTCTATTTTTCTTTCCTTTTGGTATTATAGTTATATGTGTCGTGAAATATATCCTTCACTAAAATTTAGGGGAGTACAAAAAAACCTCTATTTTTCTTTCCTTTTGGTATTATAGTTATATGTGTCGTGAAATATATAACAAGTGTACTAATCACTCTGATAATATATTCCCGCAAAGATTGCTTACCTATTAACATCGAAATTGTTCTCGTATTCTAAATTATTTGAAAACAACAAAAATCAAAATATTGCAAATTCTATGAATTAAAATGTAAAATCAACTAAAGAATGCAACAAACAAGATTGAATCACGAATTGAATGAAACGCTACAGCATATGATTTCACTAAATCCTAAAAACACGTAACTAAAGTTTTATCATCCAGTGTTGACGGTAAAATACTCTTAACCTATTCAAAATCCTCTCTCAAGTAGAATCTAAAGTACTCATATATAATAACCCACAATATCTCTCTGTGAATTTAAAAGCATATAAGCACATTAAGTTCTATAGTATTTCAATAAAACCATACATATCACATTGGCACATCTCTATCTTTCGTTCAATTCATGGCACACATCAGAAGAAGCAATTTATGTGCGTTTTATCTCTCGATCTCAACATGCACAACAAATCATTCAAATGGCACACGATCAATCATTTAAAAGCATTAAGTAGAGTGATGCATATTTAACAAGGATTGATAAAAACCTCAATAACATAAATTAAGGATTCAAATCGTCATAAAGAGGCTACATCGAAACCCTTAACACAAAGGAAATTGGTTCACAATTGAACAAAGCAAAACCATAATTCCAAATTGACAAAACATTGAATAAACAAACGGGAAGAAGAGAAGTAAAGACTATGAAGATGGCTTCTCCACGAATTCCTTCACCTATCTTATTTTTCTGGATCTTGATTCTGCTAGACCATCAACTTGTGTCATGATTTCCTCCCTTTGAATTAGCTTTCCAACGCCGGAAGACTTAATGATTCTGATATCTGTAGCCCAAGTTATCCCCAAAATACCGTGAGATGCTTTGATAATTCGAGGAAAAAAAAGGGAAAAAAAACTTGCTTGGCCTTCAAGATTTTATGAATTTACATCACTCTCCTCCTTTTGCTTAAAAAATTTCCCTTTTTATCCTTACTTGTTTCAAAACAAAAATAAATACAAAATAAACATAAAACATGAAAAAATACAATAAAATAATGCTAAACAAACCTAAATGAAGCTAGAAATATACATATACTTGAAGCTCATCAATATGCATTTTAGTTTTAACCCCCGAACAAAAAATTTCTAATTCTGTCCTCATGGTGATTTCAAAAAAAAAAAAAAAAAAGTTAAAGGTTCAAGAAAAAAAATTAATTTATACTTTCGCATACCATGTGCTTGATAAAATGCCGCAGTTTATAGTTTTTGCAACATTATAAAATTATCGACACCCTGATGAAATTAATGTCTCTGCATATATAGCCCATACATAGACCAGGATTTTGAAGCTCAAACTTCACCTTACTCATCCATCTTCACCCCTGCAGTCTCCTTGCGTCTCCAAGTATTTCAATAATCCTTGGATAAAAATAAGAAAATTAGAAAACAAACTATCAAAAAGAATAAATAATATGCTAATTTCTCTTAATGTTCTTTGAAAGAAATATAGGAATATGAAACTGTAACAGGCAGAAAGCCAAAAACTATACAAACTCACCCATGTTTGATCGATAGTTTCAGTTGCGACTTTCTTCTCGCCCAATCTCTTTCGGACTTCATCTACAAAATCTTTTTCCATATTCGTCAAAATGATTTCCTTCAAGGTCCTCACATTCTCCAATCCATCAATCTTCTTTAGCTTTTGGCAATATCTGATCTCTAACTGTTTCAGGACAGGCATGGCATTGTCGTTGATAGTCCAATGTTTCAGCTCCTTTAGCACCCATAATTTCAAGAAAAGGAGTTCAGGAAATGTATCTTTGGGACAAGTCAATCGTTCCCCTATGTAGGAATGAGCAAAAAGCCTGAGGGTTTTGAGGTGCTTCAGCTTCCCCAGCATTGGCATTGGATCATTCGATAGCTGAGACAATGACAAAGTAAGGATCTGGAGCTTTGGGGGGAATCGGCTTATGTCAAATCCTCTTGGTAACATTCCGAGCAAATACAATTCTTTTAGGTTCTCGAACTCATCAATGGGAACCAAATTAAAGCCTGAAGGTTCACCAAAATTATTTATCAGTCGCAACTTCAAAGATTGAAGACTGGTATGTTTACAGATCTGTTTGGTTATCTTCTGAAATGATGTTGTATGGCATGTCAGTCCCAGATTCCTAATGCAACTCAGGTTCTCCAACCAATCATTTTTACAGCAATTAATATTGCAGATAAATAGACCCCGCAAAGTCTGAAGGTTGGTTAAAGAAACCAGCATTCTTGTGGACATCTTAAAATGAAGCTGGTTCAAGTACAGATGCCTAACTGTCCTTGACCTCCAGATGGACATTGGCAATTTGGTTATATTAGTGTGCTTCAAATCTAAAGTCTCTAGGCAAGGAAGATCACCTATTGACTTGGGAATCGAATCGAGAAAAGTCCATCTCAGACCTACATATCTTAAAAGCTGAAGTTTTCCTAGTGTTTCAGGTAGGACTGGTTTGTATACCTTTTCTAGATCAAGCACTCTGAGCAATCCAATGCCTTCTTTAGTGATTGTATTGTTCAGAAAATTACCTAATTCCTCTGAAGGTTTATCATCCTTCCGGGTGTTGAAAGATATAAAGGAATGTAGATGTTTAACGCCTTCATCTGAAGAAGGGGGGTTTTTCTGAATATCTATGTGTTCTGCAAACCTGCGAATGCATACCTTCCGTGAATTGGATGTAGAATTTGATTTGTTGCTATTAACGTGAAAGGATCCCATGTCGTGAGAATTCTGACAGAAGGTATCATATAGACTACTAGTCACATTGCAAGTTTTAGGCTTCCCGTTTGATCTCCGCCTTACCACTTGAATAATTCTCATATTCTCCAGATCTTCAATATCTTTATTTACCAGCTCTTCAAGTTCTTCCTCTCCACTTGGTGTTACCAATCGCTCAGCAAGCCATAAATGAAACAATCTTCGCACGGGTACCTCGTCTGATTTGGGAAAGAGACATAAATAATGGATGTATGCCCTGAAACGGGGAGATAGGATCTTATGGGCCAACTTCCAGATAGATGAAGCTAATGAGTCTGGAGAAATAGATTGCTCTTCACCAAATCTTGCCTTCTTAATCAAGCTGGAGTAGTTTCCAGTACAAAACAGACCACCCAGCACACATATTCCAAGCGGCAGACCACGACATATTTTCCAGACCATTTCCTTCATATCTATTAAGTCTGGACTTTCGTCTTTCCTCACCATCTTTAAGAACAATTGCGAACTCTCATATTTATTTAGTGAACGCAGCTGGAAAACAAACGACGGACTGACACTCGGACTGACACTCTGAGCTACAGTATCCTTACGTGTGATAAGGATTACCCTGCTATCGCTCAGTGGTAGAAGGATCCTTCGAAAATCATACCAGGCACTAGGTAGATGGACATCATCCAAGACCAGTAGGAATTTCTTCCCGGATGAGGTTTTTCTAAGATTAGTTTCCAACTCGTGGGGGGGCAATTCTTCTTCATCCTTAGCCAGCTTTGTCACTTGTTTCAATATGCTAATCAACACATTTTTCATATCACAATAATGATCAGAAATATAAACATTGACCCAAGCGCGGTAACCAAAACTCTGCCGAATAAGTGAACTGTCATAAATTGTTTTCACTAGAGTCGTCTTGCCAGAGCCTGCATCACCAACTACTACAACGACAGAATGCTCGTCAATACGTTTAGCTAACTCTAATATTTTATCCTTGAGACCAACAATATCTGTCTCCTCATCAGAAATTTCATCCTCACCTGAAACCTGTTGTTCAGTGGTAGCATTATCATCAAAAACAACATTGGTTTTGGCATATGATACTCGCATAACACCAGAGTTCAACGCAGGATTTCTTCCATAGAATATTATATTTGGATATCGTACTACATCAGCTGCTCGAAAACTGGAAATCACTCGGGTACCATCGGCTGAGTTTGGAAAAGCATACTTGACAATCTCCCAAAGATACGGTGTCCGGACATCAATCAATATTACTAGGTATCTCTTCCCAATTAAGAAATTGCGGAGCTGTCGTTCATCAAACCTCTCCTGCATTTCCTCCGTGGTAACTGGAGTAACACGGACTTGATTTTTTATATCTGAGCAGTTGACTTTTATCAAACTCTTGACCAACGGCAACCCATGCACGGCACTCAAAATGATCCTTGACCTGTACATGGTTGTAAATCTTCCGCAATTCAGTTGTCGTAGCAGAGCCTTCAACATCTATCACTGGAATAGGAAAAGGAGATGAGTCATCACTGAGAATAAGTTCAGCCAACTCCTTCACTCTACCCACCAAATTTGAAATACCAGATCTCTTGTCACGAGCACTGTGGATTTCTTTACTCTGTTTAGCATTCTTCGATAGTGGATATCGGAAGAATTTCCACTCTTTTTCTAGATCACTCACTAATTTATTCATTTTCTTCTTCATCAAAAGAGCTTGGATATGCACATACTTCAAATGGATTTCAGCGAACACCACACCGAGCTTCTGAAATTTTGTTCTAACGAGGAAGATGTCAATATCATCCTCTACGCGGTAGATAGTCTGCAGAAGCTCTGGATTCAAATCATTTGGACTTCCTTCTTTATCTTCCAGATATTTCTCTACCTCTGTTAGTATTTCCATTGACTTTACGACCTGACGAACCAATATTGGGTCGGTGATTTGGTTCTTATCTTTCACATTGTTTAGTTTGGCTATCAGAAGCGGAATGACAGTTTCAGCAGCATTAAATTTCTCAACCTCGTCCATTGCTCCTTTGATCTAATGATTAAGAAGCCAAATTCACCAGTACAAAAGAGACAACAACAACATAGAGGAAGGAAACGAGGAAGATCGAGAAGGAATAGAAGAAGAAAGCATGAAAAAAAAAAAAAGGATTATGAAGGAGATAACTTTGAAGGGTGGTTGAAATTAAGGAAAATGTCATTGTCATAATTTTGATTTTCCCAAAAACTTTTATGACAATGACAAAATAATCATATATACTATACTTCCCATCCAAGCAAATTAAAGTTTTGCTTTGATATTATTTAAAGTATATTATTTGTTTCGTCTCCAAGCAATTCCCACTTTTTTTTTTTTTTTTTTTTTTAACTTCAAGGATTTGATGTTATGCCTATTGTTCTTCATGTCTCAATATTTACTTTTATGAAATATGGAAGGTTTTTCATACTAGTAATTATTTTTTGTTATATATACGGAAGGTAAAATTATTTGTACAAATTCTCGTACTGTTTATACAAATTATCATGACATATCATATAAGTGCCACATGACATGAAAGTCTACATAACATTAATGTGTCATTAAGTTACATAGCCCCTAATATCTCATGGGGTAATACTATGCGTACTAACGGATTTTACTAATCAGTGTACTAACCTTTATTAAAATTACATATGATACTCGTACTATGTATATGGTATCCGTATCATGCTTTTAAGTTAAGACACCTGGCTTAGTAAAACTCCGCTAAGATACGAAAGTATTATTGATATCTCATGATATGCTATGTGATATATGACATCAGTTTATACAAGAGTTTGTACAAATAGCTTTACCCATATATGAAATGAGTCAACCTGCATATGGTCATGAAGCGTTACAAAATGGGCTTGAAAGTTAAGGTCCAAGCTGCTTCACACTTGGACTTCATCACATGCAATTATGCAAATCATAAATCGAAAACATGCGAGGGATCTGATACAAAGAGTGGAAGACAAGAAAATTAGGGGAATAAACAAAAGAATAAAGAATAAAGAATAAAAAACTTCAAAAGATTAAGTATACATAATAGTGTACAAAATATTATTTTCTTACTCGATGAATGTTCTACATGGGCAGCAAGAATTAAAGATCCCAAGCTTGAACATAAGGAGCAAGCATATACACTTTTGCAAGTTAGTTAAGTAAAGAATAAAGATCAAAATAAACAGCTGGGTCAGAGTCAGATTATTCTCAACTATAAGAATAATATTGCTTTAGAAACAGCCTTGAAGAAGAAAACATGCCAAACTCGAAAGGGGCTTGAAGGTTAAGGTCCAAGCTGCTTCACACTTGGACTTCATCACATGCAATTATGTAAATCATAAGTCGAAAGCATGCAAGGGACCTGATACAAAGAGTAGAAGACAAGAAAATTAGGGGAATAAACAAAAGAAAAAGAATAAAAACTTCAAAAGATGTTGAGGGAAAAAATGGGTTGATTGCTCTTGGGAGAAGAAAACATTTATGCAGAGAATAATTATCTTATCTTTACTGCTTTATATAGTATTAGTTTTCTTTAATTTGTACCATCTTACTTTTATATAAACTTTAGTTATTTTCAACAAGAATTAGATATTTCAAGTTGATGATATTCATATATCTATTCATGTGTTATTTACAACATAAATCACTAAAGAGGATCTTCTCTATCTTTTCCCTTTTCTCTTTTCTGAAATTTCATCATATATCTTGTAATTCTTGGAAGTTTGTAACTGAAGATACTCTTATTTGAACACCTTTTAGCCCCTTTAGTAAATCGATTAAGAGTTTAAGATTTTGCTTTGTTATACAACTTTGAAATTTCATCGTACATTTGGTTTATCTCTGCAGTTCCTACCCTAACGACTATCCGTTCTCATTCCGATTTCATTAATAATTTATTCCAAGATGCTATATATCATTCTAGCTGTCAATGGAATTTCTCTTTACAATATTTAAAATGTGCTGAAGAAGGTGAGAGAAAAAAGGAAAACCTGGCGGGATTCCATGTAATTTACTCTTGATTTCTAATGTCCACTTCTCTTTTCTTCACTCTGTTTCTAGTAAGAAGGTCAACACAAAGTGCAGAAAATTTAGAAAGCATGCGTATAATAATTCAATGACAGCAGCTAGAACACAAATATTCAATCCAACAACTATTAATCATAAAGTTAGATATAGTATAAATATATTAATTTATAGTATTAATGACGTGATACTCCCTAATATTTTACAAATTTTTAGAGAATATTTGTATATGAAGATTAAGAAAAAAAAGGAGAGAGAGAGAGCGTTGAGTCCCGAGATATTCAGATTTGGTTGGACGTTCAATAGGAAAGAAAGAAGAAATAAAGTATAAGGTTCAAATGGTTACATTACACATTGCAAGATTAAAACATTCATCAAATTACAAGATTTATCAAAGTCATGAAGGAGATATTTTATATTTCAAGTATTTTGATCGTATTTCAGATCCATATATGAATGTTTGAGCAAGCCTAAGGAGATTGGATGTTTAAAATAGAGTTTGTTTACCAAATCGCGCGACTTGTCACTCGCCAAATCAAGCCATCTTCATATATATAGGCTACCAAACATTAAACATTGAAAGAAGGTAAAGCCCATTATGTAGACCAGCCCAATTGGCAAAATGGGAAAAGCCATATTTTGATTAAATTTCCTTTTTTTTTTTTTTTTTTTTCCTTAACTCCATATCCCATTTTGTTTCTTATACTTCTTATGTTAGATTTTAGTTAACTCTATTAACTCTATATTTTATACTGGTTTAGGGTGTTAAATATCAAGCAAGTCAGTAACTTCATTTGCGTTGAATTATGTAGCTTTGAAGAAATTTTAGTCCATCTTTGCTAAATACAGGGTTAAATCTCCTCGTACACCATTTAACCCCCCTTGCCTTTTCTTATTCATCTTTTATAAGCACAGAGAATTAGATTTAATTCCAGAAGTCTCAATCATAACACCACTACTAAAGCATAAAAGAGGTAGAATTTAAACCCCTAAAGTTAAAAAGAAAATGCCAAAGCAATTTGTTGCTCCGTTTTTTTCCATTCTAATTACTTAGGCCTTATGGCTTAGAGGCATGTAATTCTTAATTTCAAGAATTTTACTTACTCTCTTTTTATAGATAAAAAAAAGGGACAAAAACGTGTAATTTAAAGGCAGTACTGTTAAAGTAATCTACTGCTCTGTAGCTCTTCTAGGGAATTGCTTGGTTGGTCGTACAATGCTTGATCCATAAGTTGAAGAGATCATCTCAACCAACAGAGAAAACTGCAAAAGAGCAAATAAGGATACAGGGAGACAACCAAGAAGGGAAATTGGAATGATGATGGCAAAAAACTATGTAAAGGGTTGCACCAAAAGCTACCATCATGCTTGGAATAGAAAAGAACAAGGTGACTAACCTAATGATTAACTCTTTGGCAAGGACTCCAAAAAATCTTTTTCTACATAAAGCGAAGCGAGGATTGCCCATAACATCAATGGTAAAGCAGTGGAAGTAAAGAGTGCAAATGAATTTGATATGACAAACACTATGAAAGATGGTTTGTGCAAGAAAATGGGTGTCCCTTTAGCAGAGTCGTTGCCACTTGGTACAGTGAAAGCTGCGGCAAAGACTACTGTGATTATGAGTGCAACTACAATTGTGTAGGACGAAGCAGTCTCCTTCATCCATTTCTCACCTTTTCTAGCTAAATTCTTGTGTGATTTGGTAAACAATTGTCTAAGAGTTTTAGTGGATTTTTTTCACTATTCTGGAAGGGATGGATGAACAAAACTTTCCACATCCTGAACATATATACATAAAACCTTAGCTTAATAGATAAGAAAATGTTGGACAATATTAAGGACTACATGTTACATATACAATTTTCTCACTTGTCATGAGTTTCGAGCCTTAGATTGAAGAAGTATTTAAGATGATAAAAATAAGTCTTTCAATGCTTGGTTGGATGCTCACCTTACACCATTGTAGCTCCCTCTACATCTACAATGTCACACCATACAACGGAATGCAAAATGTTGAAAGTCAAGCCGTTGACTGTATTTATTTGGTTGTTTTGTTTCCTTGTTATGTATTAGCTAGTGTATCTTATTATTTTAGGAGTTTTTTATTTTCTTAATTATTCTTTTCCTTTTACAAGAAGATTGAATTCCTAATTGCCAAATCTTCTTGATTTATTTTTATTTTTTCTTTAAGAGAGATTCCTTTCTGGAATTGTCTCACCCTTGTTACCTATTTATTTACATCTTCTTTATTTAATAAAATAACACAAGAACAAACAGAGTCTGTTTTTCGCTTTTTCCTCCTTCCTCAAGTCTTTATTTTCTATATTATCAGAGCAGGTTTAATCCTATATCTTTAATCTTCATCATCGAGTTTTTCCTATTCATTATTTTTTGGTCTTCAAAATCTTCATGCCCAAATACAGACAAGTCTAAACCCTAAACCCTAAACACGAACCAATGAAAATAAAGGCTATGTTTAAGTTTTTGTCAAACTTCTGATATGACTTGCTCAGCTGACTCTGTGTTTTTCAGGAGAGGTTGCCACAGCCAGAGCAGTAGCTTCTTGTAACACCATAATGGTACTAGTTAATCCATATTGAACTAATTTTCTTATTTTACACAGTTGAAGATTGGGACCCCTCATTTTTTTTTTTTTGTTTTGGGATCATTCCAGGTTTTGTCTTACTCATCTAGTTACACTATAGAAGAGATTGCTGCCAGCTGCGATGCTGTTCGCTTCTATCAATTATATGTAACTAGCTATTCTTGAGCTGCTTTTATATTCAATTAGCAAACTTTAGCTTTCTTTTAGTAGCAATCACTTATTGTATCTCTTTGTGCTATTGCTGATAGGAAAATTAATAGCGGCTTTGCATCCTTTTTGTAACTACGTATACGAAAGGCGTGACATAACGAGTATACTAGTGCAGAGAGCTGAAAGGAATGGATGTAAAGCTATTGTCCTTACTGCTGATGCTCCAAGACTTGGTCGAAGGGAGGCAGACATAAAGAACAAGTAATAAATTTTGCCCTCAAACTTCTTACATTTGATTTCTTTCATTTGCAGTACGCAAATGTTAGTTTCTATTACCTAAAGAAATTCTGCAGAACGATTACATCACCATGGGAGAATTTGGAAGGTCTCTTGAATACCAAATTTGTCTCTGTAAGTGGACTATTCCTTCATTGTTGTTTTTGACATTTGAGCTAATCTCCTGCACTTTTGTTTACTGTTTGTTTAATATTATTACATCGATTTAATGGACTTAAACTTATGCAGGATACAGGTTCAAGTTTAGAAGCTTTTGCCAATGACAAAAATGATGCTTCTTTATGTTGGAAGGTATAAACTGGTCAAGAATTTCTTTTGCTTTTCGATATGCTTCTTCAGTTTATATTTTCTTAGTAATAGTCAGTGGTTTCTGCAGGATATAGGATGGTTAAGATCCATTACAAGCTTGCCAAATCTGATCAAGGGGGTATTCACTCCTGAAGATGGTAAGCTTCAAGCTTTATCTGATTATAGTATTTTCTCTAACTTCACAGTGTGAGACTCTAAGCCAAAAGTTCATATATCTGGTGATATATAGCTAGCTTGGATTAGAGATTGGAACTAGATAGAGCAGAATAAGTAATTCAGTAAGATTCTGCTTTGCACACACTTCTAATTTTCCATATTAGTCTTGATCCTTATAAGCATTTGAAAAAGCTTGTTTAAACTTATATCCTATCATTTTCCAGCTATTAAAGTTGTGCAAGTTGGTGTTGCCGGGATTATTGTCTCCAATCATGGAGGCGGACAGCTAGACTATACTCCTGCAACGATTTCTGTTCTCGAAGAGATGACTATTACCTTCACAGACTACCATTAGCACTTCCATTCAATAGCTTTTGGTCCCATGAAAAATATGATGCACATGATTGTGTTTGATAAATCAAATATATATCAGTAAGGGCCATATATTAGCAGAGAAACAAATGCAATACAGTTTCTGCATGTGTTACTATGAGCTTGCAGGTAGTTCATGCTGTTGAAGTGAAAATACCTGTTCTAATGGATGGAGGAATTCGGCAAGGAATAGACGTTTCAAAGGCCTTGGCTCTCGGTGCAAAAGCTGCACTTGTAATTCTCCTTCTCAAGTTAACTGATGATGCCAAGATTTTAAATCATAGAAATAATGGTACAGTAAGTGATTCATGTTACTGCAGATTGGAAAGCCAGTTATCCATGGACTGGCTGCTAAGGGGGGGTCCGGAGAGAGACGTGTCATCAAAATGCGGAAGGATGAGTTTGAATTCACCATGGCCCATTCTGGTTGTCCCAGAGTGAAACATATCACCAGGAACCATGTCCGAACAGAGTCTGATAGTCTCCACTCCAAATCCAAGCTCTAACACCATTTTATGATCTCTGATTTGATTATCATCTTATTGTGTGTAAGCATCAAAACTATAATGAAATTTGAAGTTAAAGGAACCCTTATATTGAACTTGTGTTGTGTAATCATTTAACAGCTGCTACATATATATTGTATTTCAGATGAAGCAAGCTCAACTGGTAAATTTTACCATGTAAAGGTTTTACCCTCACCGTGGATGACTGAAATATGAAGATCAATAAACGCCTTGTTCCTGCAGCCAAAGTAACTGTTGAATTCTAACATTTTTTTATAAGGCGAATCTTGACAGTAAGTTTAAGAAGTACATAAATTCAAAAGTATTGAGGGAAATGATAATGGGATAGACTCCAAGTATCTTTCAAAAGATTTTTCTGGAATGTTTGTGAAGGTAAGTTTCATCAAATAAAGGTTGAGAACTCAAAGTAAACTATTGGCAAGTGAATATATGATGGACACCTGGTCACCAAGTGGTATAACAGAAAAGGGAAAAAAGGGAAAAAGGAGGCATGACAAGGCGGAACAGATGGCAGGACAGTTGGCAAGGAAGCAAATGGCACAATGAAGGCTCAATAGGTGGCGAGTTTGTTAAGAGGAAGGAATCTTGAGTGAGAATAAAAGGGGAGCAGTAGTGTAGGATAGGCATGGAAAACTAGTAGAGAGTTGTATAGAACTGACCCTCGAGGTTCAGTGTTGTGCTAAGTCTATTTTCATTTCTTGTTTGTTGTTTCCATTTTGTTATTTCCATTCCAGTTGTTACGAACTCATTTCCATCACTACAGCTTTATTTCAGTTTCTTCCAATTAATAGTATTGTTTGTGATTGAGTAATTGTTTTTACTTTTATTACTAGCGATTCAACGAGAGTCTGGAAGGTTGTTTCTCATCAACTTGGTATCAGAGCTTGGCGATTGTGGGGCATGGTTGGTACAAGGATGGAGGGCAGGTTGGATAATGTAGAGAAGGATGTTGCTAGAGAGTAAAAAACAATAAACTCAATGAGGGAAATCTTGATGGATATGCAAAATTTGGATGCGAAAAAAAGATGAAGAGGAGGAAGAGCGAAGAAGGAACTTATCTGGAAATTCAAGCAAGGCAGGGAAGGCCAAAACAATCCAGACCGACCTAAGGAAACTGGAGGGAACCACGGTGGAGGATGAACTGTGTATGAGCTTCACATGGAAAGTGGGGAACATAATGAACATGAGGCTCATCGGGACACAGGAAACCACAACGGAGAAGATGATACCAAAACGGAGAAGCTTGGGGCCGCCGCAAGTGGGGAGGCTAGAAATTGGAGCTACCCATCTTTTCTGGCGAAGACCCACATGGTTGGATCTTCCGCGTGGAGCGCTATTTCGCCATCAATCAGATCAATAATGAGTTAAAGGTGTCTGCGACGGCTTTATGCATGGAAGGGGAAGCTCTCCACTGGTATTAGTGGATGGAGACGCAAATGGTGTTGACTACTTGGTGGGAGTTCAAGATCTCTCTGTTTCAATGCTTTGGAGGAGTTCAGGAGTTGAGCCCATTGGAGCTTCTAATGTCGACGAAACAGAGCAGCATTGTGATGGACTACCGTTGCCGATTTGAAGAGGTTGCAGCGTTGACGTCGAGGGAGCGTGAGGAGGTGTTGACAACAACCTTTTTGAACGAGTTGAGGCCTGAGATCCGGGCTGAATTAAAGCTCCAACAACCCAACTTGTTAGCCCAAAGGGTGGAAGAAAGAAACCAGTCCATTGAGGAGGCCAAGATTGGGCCAGGGTGACAAGGGAAATGGGCCACTCCAAATATTGGTCCACACACTTACGCCACCCTAAACTGACCTGATGAAATTAAACCAAACCTAAACTCGTTTGAATCAAAACGCTACCGACCCCAAACCCACCCAACACCCGACGAAATCCAACCGAAACCCAACCAAAACCCAACATAGCCCTGACTCATCAACATCCGTTAATTTCCAACCAAGTTTTTTCTGACGAAACTATCCTTACAAGAAAATGAGAGAAAATGAGATTCAAAGGAAGAGGGAGAAGGGCCTATGCTTCTAGTGTGACGCTAAGTATTCATTAGGCCATCGATGTGGGACCCAGAGTGTTTTAGGTGCTGTTGGTTGACGAAGACGACCCAGAGGCTAATGAAATTTTGGCTATAGAGAGTGCGATAGACGATGAAGCTCCAAGCGCAATCAAACTTTCCATCAGTACGGTAGTTGGGTTAAATGGGACAAAGACATTGAAGTTAAGAAGGAAAAATAGGCAACAAAGAGGTTATTGTACTAATTGATTGTGGAGCCTCTCCTAACTTCATCAACATAGAGATTGTGGAAGAATTGAAAATTCCAATGGTTTAGACAAGGGCCTTCGGATTCAGAGTTGGAGATGGGTATAACATAAGGTGCCAGGGAGAGTGTCGTGAGGTTTGCTTGGAATTGCAAAATATCACTCTGGTCTAGAATTTTTTTCCTTTTGATATGAGCAGCACCGATGTTATTTTGGGGATCGCATGGCTGGAACCATTAGGAGAAACCACAATCGATTGGAAGAGATCAGCCATGAAGTTCAACGTGTCCAGGGAAGTGGTGGCTCTTGTCGAGGATCTGTCACTATGTAAAACAATGGTATCATTAAAGGGTACGCTTAAGACATTGAGGACTGGGGGGCGGATGTTTGGTTGAGTTTGGAAATCTACAGTTGCAAGAAGAAGACAAGGCAGAGGAAGATAGCCATATTACAGAACTATTGTAGGAACATAATGCCTTATTTGAACCTTTACCAAGGCTTCCACCCACCAGGGCCCATGATCATGCCTTCAGACTTGAACCAAGTACGCCGGTTCCTAATTTTGTCCTTACTGATATCCGTATTATCGAAAAAATGAGATAGAAAATATTGTAAGAGAGATGATGGTTTCCGAAATTATTAAACCAAACATCAGCCCCTTTTCCAGTATGGTATTGCTGGTAAGGAAAAAAGATGGGAGTTGGCATTTCTCGAAATTAGGTCTCAAATCAGGGTGTCATTTGATAAGGCTTAAGGAGGAGGGCACCACAAGACTGCATTTCGTACTCACGAAGGGCACTACAAATTCCTTGTCATGCCTTTTAGATTATCAAATGTCGCATCCACCCTCTAAGCTCTTATGAATGACATCTTCAGATCCTACTTACGGAAGTTCATCCTGGTCTTCTTTGACAATACTCTGATCTATAGCTCAGATTTGGAGACACATTTGTAGCATCTACGAATTACCTTTCACATCTTGATGAAACATCAGCTAGTGGTAAATAAGAAAAAGTGCAAATTTGATCAAGTTCAATTGGAGTATTTAGGCCATCTCATTTCAGCCCAAGGTGTTGCGGTTGATCCTTCCAAAGTAGATTGTATTTTAAATTGGCCAATTTCGAAGGATGTCAAGGCGCTTCGTGGATTTCTAGGGCTGAGTGGCTATTACAAAAAAATTCGTAAACAATTATGGCAAGATCGCACTACCTTTGACCAATTTCCTATGCAAGGATGCCTTGCATTGGACATAATCATCTCAAAAAGCTTTTGAAGAACTTAAACGAGCCATGACCACGGTACTTGTCTTAGCAATGCCCAATTTCTATGAGACATTTATCATTGAAACAGACGCGTCAAGGCAAGGAAGGGGAGTTGTGCTAATGAAAAA
This sequence comes from Pistacia integerrima, assembly GCA_026225825.1. Lineage (NCBI taxonomy): Eukaryota > Viridiplantae > Streptophyta > Magnoliopsida > Sapindales > Anacardiaceae > Pistacia > Pistacia integerrima. The sequence continues at coordinate 4,482,070 of CM047750.1, forward strand.
TGGCAGACCATTAGCATTCCTTAGTTAGGGGCGCTCTACACAGTCTCGATTGAGGTCAGTCTATGAAAGGGAACTGATGGCCATTGTTTTGGCTATTAAAAAATGGCGACACTATCTATTGGATAGGCACTTCATCATTAGGACTGATCAACATAGCCTACACTATATGAATGAACAGAGGTTGCAAGGAGAGGAATAACATAAATGGATTATCAAGTTACTGGGATTGGATTATGAAATACAGTATAAACCGAGATTAGAAAACAAAGCGGCAGATGCCCTGTCCAGACGAGATGAAACAGTAAGGTACAACGCCATAGCCATATGTTACTTTGCTAATAGAGATGAATGGGAAAAGGCTATTCGACAAGATGTCCAGCTACGGAAGATCTGCCAAGATTTAATCACGAATCCTCAAAGTCACCCACAATTCAGGTTAGTCAACCGTCAATTGTATTACGATGATCATTTGGTTCTTCCAAAATCAAGTTCACAAGTTCAACAACTATTACGGGAATTTTATTCCTCCCCTTAGGGGGTCACTCGAGGTTTTTTCGGACATATAAAAGATTAGCACATGTGGTTTATTGGGAAGGGATGAAACATGATGTTCAAACATTTGTCAAAGCTTGTCTAACTTGCCAACAGAATAAATATGAGGCCCTCCAACCTACAAGACTGTTGCAACCATTACCTATCTCTACCCAAGTATGGGAAGACTTCTCCATGGACTTCATCGTTGGCCTTCCTAGAGCTCATCAGGTAGACACTATCTTAGTAGAGGTTAATCGCCTTACTAAAAACAACCATTTCCTTCCTTTAAGGCATCTGTACACCGCTAAAGACGTAGCTACCTTGTTCCTTAAAGAGATGGTTAAACTACATGGGTACCCTCGCACCATAGTTTCTTATCGAGACCAAGCCTTAATGAATATCTTTCGAGGAGAATTGTTTAAACAATCTGGTACACAACTCCACATGAGTATTGCCTAGCACCCATAGTTCGATGGGCAAACGGAAGTTGTGAACCAATGTGTGGAGACTTATTTGCATTGCTTTGTGGGACGCCAACCACAACATTGGCCTAGGTGGTTGGCATGGGCCGAATACTGGTTCAACACCACATATAATTGTTCTTCAGGTATGACCACCTTTTAGGCTTTATATGGTCAACATAAGCTAGTTATCTTCAAGTACAACGAGCACAATTCTATTGTGGATGATGTTGATTAGCAGTTAACTGACAGAGACTCCATTTTGGAAGAATTAAAGGACAACCTGGCTAAGGCTCAAGATAGCATGAAGAATTATGCCAACAGGAAAAAACGAGAAGTTCATTATGCAATGGGGGATTCTGTTTATTTAAAGATTCAACTTTACTGTCTCAAATCCTTAGCTCAAAGAGTTAATGAGTAGCTTAGTCCTAGGTTTTATGGTCCTTGTACAGGTGCAGAGAAAATGGGTCCAGTTGCTTACAGGCTCAATCTTCCCCCTATGGCCCGCATTCATGACGTGTTCCATGTTTCCCAACTTAAGAAAGCCACCTCCTATCCCATCCTTGCACAACCCCTCCCAAATATCCTTGCTCGTGATCTGACACTCCAAGTTGAGCACGAGCAAGCCCTCAAAAAACAATGTTTGTTAGATGGCAGCTATGAAGTGTTAATTAAATGCAAGACCTTACCCACCTATGACAACACATGGGAAGCTTACGACACTATATGTTGTCAATTCCCTTATTTCCACCTTGAGGACAAGGTGGCACTCCTTGGAGAGGGTAACTATGGACACCTGGTCAACAAGTGGTACAACAGAAAAGGGCAAACAGGGAAAAATGAGGCATGACAAGGCGAGATAGATGGCAGGACAGTTGGCAAGGAAGCAAATGGCACAATGAAGGCTCAACAGGTGGTGAGTTTGTTAAGAGGAAGGAATCTTGAGTGCTAATAAAAGGGGAGCAGTAGTGTAGGTAGGCATGGAAAATTAGTAGAGAGTTGTATAGGAGGAACCGACCCTTGCAGTTCAGCATTGTGCTAAGTCTATTTTCATTTCCTGTTTGTTGTTTCCATTTTGTTATTTCCATTCTAATTGTTACGAATTCATTTCCATCAATATAGCTATATTTCAGTTTCTCCCAATTTATTGTTTGTGATTGAGTAATTGTTTTTACTTTTATTAATTAAGATTAAATGAGAGTCTGGAAGGCTGGTTCTCATCAATATATAATCAAATTCTTCTTGATACACTATATTTGAAATTATACGTGAAAAAAGTGATAATATTAAATTTGAATGAAATTGAAGGAGATTTTATAATTTCCTAATAGCAACTTGCGTAATCTGATACCATGATAAAATAAGCTAGTTTAAGGATGTGGGACCCAACTAGGACTGTCAGACTAGTCGAGCGGCTTGCGAGCCAACTCAGCTCGACTCATTTGAAGCTCGTCTGGAGCTCGACTCGAACTCGAGTTCAAACATGGGGGAGCTTGGCTCGTGGGCTCGCGAGCTTGGGCTGGCTCACGTATACACTATGCACTTATGTAGGGTGCTTTGGTGAGTTTTATAAACCATGAGGTATTAAATTGTTATATGGTAGTGAAAAAACTTTAAAAAAATGACAATTACCCCCCCAAAGTGCAAAATCGTAGAACACCCATTTTTTACCCAAATTAATTTCATTGCCCCTCATTCCCAAATTGCAAACCCAATGAAGAACTCTAACCTTGGAACCAGTGACCTCACGGTGAAATTAGTCCTCTTCGTCGCCATCGCCGATATCGCCAATCGAAAAAATACTCACACAAACCCCCAAATCGCGAAATCGCACAAGCCACCACCATGAAATTGACTACCCTAAATCGCGAAATCGCACTAGCCACCACTATGAAACTGACAGGCTTCATCCCGTGTTCTTGCAGCCATTGGTGAGTTTTTCATCTCTTCTTTCATCAATTTAAACTCAAAATCACCATTGCTTCCATAGTTTGTTCTTGTATTCCACAATTATCATATGTTGTATGTAAAGGAAGGTATAACTCTTTTTCATGTTAAGTTAATCTTGTATAGCTTTATTTTCACTCAGTGAATTGTTGAAATTTTAAGGAATTGTTCGGTGGTTGCTTTCATGTATGAGTTGATTTATCTGTTCCTACTTTTTGGTCGATCAACTCAAATTAATGCATCTCTGTGTGTCTTTCTTTAGTGGAATCTAGAAGACCAAACAATATAGAAACAAACATTGGATGTAAAGAAGGAAGGCTGTACGTAGGAAGGCTGGATTGAATTGTGCTTTGGATTTCAATTGTTCAAAATTTCAATTCTTTGGACATGCCTGTTTATGAAGTTTGAATTGTGCTTATTTATGTTTTTTTTTTTTTTTGGTGTAAATTCAACATTGGATGTAAAGAAGGAAGGTTGTACACAGGAAGGCTATAGCAGGCTGTCAAAAAGGGGAAATTGGCTCAGTCAAACCTCGGTTTGATCGAGCCTTAACGAGCTCGAGCTCTACTGGGGCTCGCGAGCTCAAGTTCTAGCCAGCCCACGAGCCGACTCGAGCTCGACTCAAGCTCGATCGAGCTTGAGTTCGAGTCGCAATTCTGAGGCTCGTCAGGCTCGAGCTCGAACTCAAGCTCGACCTTGTAGTAAACGAGCCGAGCTCGATAAGTCGAAAACTCAACTCGGCTCGGCTCGTTTACAGTCCTATACCCAACTACATATATATCCCTAACATCCCACCAATTTAGTAATATCGGACAAATACAACTTTTAACAAATCCCTTCAAAAGAAAATAACAAACCTGATAAGGAATTACAAGATAGTTTGATTCATTTTTCTTCTACCTCCAATTTTATTGAAATTCACCTATTTTTGAAAAATATTTATTTATTAGAAGTTGTCTTCTTTGATAAAAGTGGGGCTGATAACTTGTCAACGTCATAGTTATAAATTAAAAGCACTTGCAACAACAGGACAATTTTATGATACAAACTTGTCACAAGTGATAAGATATAACAATAGAAAGAAACTCTTTTGTGGGGTACTCATGAAAAAAAAAAAAAAAAAAAATTTCCTTCATATGCTTCTTGATCTTCATTTTCCTCGGTAACTATCTGTCAAACAACACGTTGACTCGTTTACTTCGCAAACTTCATTTGATATAATCTTTTTCCATTCAGGTACACTTCTAACATGGGCATGTTTTCATTTTGATGATCTTGTATGTTAAAGGAGACAGAAGGATTAGTTTGTAAGATTTTTGATGACATGGGCATGTTTTAACTGCTTGGTGGAACTTTATAGCAATCATGAATTTATGTTGTATGTTGTTCTCTTTATATGATGAACCTGTTGAAAAATGGCTTTTAGCAAAATCACATGGGGTAGAAATGATAATGGAGAAAGGTTTAGGGACTTATATGTAATAGGCCAAGAAAAGGTTGTTTGTCCCACATTGATTAGAATTGAAAAGTGGGAAACTTTTGGGGCCTATATATAAGGACCCATATCATTGTTATTAATCATCCCAAGTTGTAATTCCATTACTTCTTTTGTTTAGGGTTCTTTCTTTAAGGACCCTTTAGTTTGCAAGTTTTGTTGTATCTCCCCTTTGTTTTGGGTATTTGTTGTATTGCCCAAATATTTGTAATATTGTTTGGAGATAGTGGAGTTTTTCTTTTGCGCGCCCAGGGACGTAGGTTTTAATACCGAACCTCGTTAATTCCTGGTATTCTTTATTTTTGCATTTAATTTTGGCAATTTATTTATGCTTTATTACTTGTATTATTATATTCAATAAGCTAGCGTTAGAGTTTATGTTTTCGTTGCATAACAATTGGTATCAGAGCCTAGGTTTAGGACAGTGAGTAGCTATTTGTATGGTTATATGCATGTCTAGGAAAATTCTGTCAAAAAGACGATAAAAGTCTAAGGAGGATGGATTTTAAGTGGGACCATTTGTGACCCCTCCATTGTTTCCTGGGAATTTTCCTGGTGCGTATTTAATCATTTCAGCACTTACTACTATCTAGGGCTATTGTTAATTTGTTGGTTAGCTATTGAATATAATAATTTGTGGAGCTTGGTTATTGGGAACTTTGTTTACCAAGCTAATTGAGTAAGGCATAAATGGCATCATTGTCCGAGGATTCATCGTCCGAGGCATCACCGTCGCGGCACCACCATCCGCACCAGTAAAGATGATAACGGTTTCAAATGCAAAAATTGATGTTGAAAAATTTGATGGCCAAAATAATTTTGGCTTGTGGCAGAGTGAGGTAATGGATAGATTGTATCAGCAGGATCTAGATATCGTTCTGGAGGAGGAAAAACCATAAGATGTCTTTGAGAAAGACTGGGTGAGGTTCAATGTAAAAGCGTGTGGGATGATTCGCTCATGTCTTTGTAGAGAGCAGAAATATCCATTCATGAAAGAGACGTCTGCCAATAAGTTATGGAAGGCGTTGGAAAACAAATACATGAAGAGAAGTAATGAGAATCGGCTCTATTTGATGAAAAGACTGTTTCGTCTTCAGTTGAGACCAGGTACGAATATCCGTAGCCATATTGATACATTTAACAGATTAATTGCTGATTTGTTAAATTTGGATGAAACATTCAAAGATGAGCATAAGGCTATGTTGTTAATTGGATCTCTTCCAGATGAGTTGGACTATCTTAGTATTACACTTCTTCATGGGAAAGAAAAATTGTCTTTTGAAGAAGTTTGTTCTGCTCTGTCCAATCATGAAATTCGGAAGAAGGATCAAAAAGAGAATAGAGATGAGTCAGGAGAAGCTCTTGTTGCAAGAGGGCGGAGTCAAAATCGAGTCGTAAGAAGGAGAAGAGGAAGATCTCGTTCAAGGTAAAACTCAATAGGGATCAATGTGCCTTTTGTCGTAAGAAAGGGCATTGGAAGAAAGATTGTCCGAAGTTGCAAAAGAAAGAGGGCAAAGTTGCTTTTGATGCATACGTTGTTGAGCGTGAAGAGGATGAGTCTGATTTCTGTCTAGTTAGCCTACCATCCACCTCTGGATCAAATGAGTGGATTATGGATTCAGGTTGTACCTATCATATGTGTCCCCACAAGGAGTGGTTCTTTAATTTTGAAGAACTTGATGGTGGAGTTGTTTATATGGGCAATGATGATGCTTGTAAAGCAACTGGGATAGGTTCAATTCGGTTGAAGAATCATGATGGCTCAACTAGAACTCTGACAGATGTTCGGTATGTACCGAAGTTGAAAAAGAATCTCATCTCTTTGGGAGCCTTGGAATCTAAAGGCTTCACGGTGAATATGCGAGATGGAATTCTAAAAGTTTCTTCAGGAGCTCTTGTGGTAATGAAAGGCACGAGGAGAAACAACTTGTATTACTATAATGGTAGTACAGTTATTGAAACCAGCATTGCAGTCATGCGAGAAGGATGCGTCGAAATGCTCAAGCGTGGCATATGCGTTTGGGGCATGCAGGGTGAAAAAAGCCTTACTTAGTTTGGTGAATCAAGGCTTATTCAAAGGTGCAAAGACACATGTGGACTTACGTGAGCATTGTGTTCGGGAAAACAGACAAGAGTGAAATTGGCACGCAATCCATAATACTAAGAGTATTTTTGGATTATGTTCATTCTGATGTATGGGGACCTACCAAAACAACATCTTTAGGAGGTATGCACTATTTTGTTACTTTTGTAGATGATTTTTCCAGAAGAGTTTGGGTGTATGTGATAAAAACTAAAGATAACGTACTTGGTGTTTTCCTTAAATGGAAAAAAGATGATTGAGACTCGGCGGCGAAAGATCAGCGCTACGTGCGGATAATGGTGGGGAGTATCGTAGTGATCCGTTTTTGAAAGTTTGCCAAGATGAAGGAATAGTCGTCACTTTACAATGAGAAATACACCACAGAGAATGGGGGTGGCGAACGCATGAATCGAACTATCTTGGAGAAAGTTTGGTGTATGTTGTCCAATCAGGGTTGGGCAAAGAGTTTTGGGCCGAGGCGCTTATATATGCGTGTCATCTCATTAATCGTCTACCATCAAGCGCAATTGAAGGCAAGCGCCGATTGAGGTATGGTCGGAAAACTTGTTTTCGATTATGACTCTTTACATGTTTTTGGCTCCACCGCTTATTATCATGTAAAAGAGTCTAAGTTAGATCCTAGAGCAAAGCGTATTTATGGGGATTACCTCGGGTGTGAAAGGATACCGTCTTTGGTGTCCAAGTTCAAAGAAAATCTTGTTTAGTAGGGATGTGACATTTGATGAGTCTTCTATGTTAGAAAAGAAAACAGGGAAGCCGGATGAAGGTTTTCGTACTCATGCAGGTGGAGCATACTCAGCAGTGGAGTTTGAAACAACATCGCTTAGCCCAGTGGAAATGAGAGTCCTATGATAGAGTTCATTGGAGATGAAGAAGAGGATTCTTCCCAAGAATGTCAACAAGAATCCATTCATTGCATTAATAGGCCAAGACGGTGGGAAATTCGCAAGTCTGCTCGTTTTGTTGATACAAAGGTGGCCTATGCACTCCCAATTGAAGATGGTGAAGTTCCTTCCACTTATAATGAGGTAGCTAGCAGTTCCGAAAATGGTAAGTGGAGGAAAGCCATGAAAGAAGAGATGCAGTCTCTCCATAAGAATGAAACTTGGGAGGTTGTTCAATTACCAAAGAATAAGAAGGCAATTGGATGCAAATGGGTATATGCAAAGAAAGAAGGATTTCCGAATTTGAAAGACATTCGATACAAGGCAAGGTTGGTGGCGAAAGGCTACGCTCAGAAGGAAGGAATTGATTTCAATGAGGTATTTTCTCCAGTTGTAAAGCATTCTTCCATTAGAATTTTGTTGGCCTTGGTTGCTTAGATGAATCTTGAACTTGTTCAACTTGATGTGAAAACCGCGTTTCTACACGGTGATTTGGAAGAGGAAATCTATATGACTCAGCCAGAAGGATTTAGGAGTATTGGGAAAGAAGATTGGGTTTGTAAATTGAAAAGATCGCTTTATGGTTTGAAACAATCTCCGAGGCAGAGGTACAAGCGATTTGATAGGTTTATGATGGGTCAGGAGTACACAAGAAGCAAATTTGACAACTGTGTGTATTTTCAAAGGCTACAAGGTGATACTCTCATTTATCTACTCTTATATGTTGATGATATGTTGATTGCTTCAAAGAATGTAGAAGAAATTGAGAAGTTAAAGGCTTAACTAAATCAAGAATTTGAGATGAAGGATTTAGGGGAAGCCAAGAAGATTCTCGGTATGGAGATAATTAGAGATAGAGGAAATGGCAAGGTTTGTTTGACACAAAAGCGGGTATCTAAAGAAGGTCTTACAACGTTTTGGCATAACGAAAGTACAAAACACGTAAGTATTCCACTTGCTCCTCATATAAAGCTTAGTGCGTCATTATCTCCAAAGTACGCATGAAGAACGAGTATATGTCAAAAGTTCCGTATTCAAATGCGGTTGGTAGCTTGATGTATTCAATGGTGTGTACTAGGCCTGACATTTCACATGCAGTTGGAATTATGAGCAGGTATATGCATGATCCTGGTAAAGGACATTGGCAAGCTGTGAAGTGGATTTTACCGTATATTATAGGTACTGTAAACATTGGTTTGGTTTTTAAGCGGGATGAAAGTCTTAGTCAATTTCTTTGTTGGCTATGTTGATTCGATTATCTTTGGTGATTTAGACAAGCGTCGGTCAACTCTTTGGATATGTATTTACTCTTGCTAGAGCTCCAGTAAGTTGGAAATCTTCTTTGCAGTCTACAGATTGCTTTGTCTACTACAGAGGCAGAATACATGGCAGTTATAGAGGCTGTGAAGGAAGCTATCTGGTTACAAGGGCTATTGGATGAATTGAAAATTAGTCAGAAGAAGATCACTATCTATTCTGACAGTCAGAGTGCTATTCACTTAGCAAAGAATCCAGTATTCCACTTTCGCACCAAGCATATAGATGTTCGTTACCACTTTGTGCGGGAAATTATTTCTGAAGGAAGAATCTTATTAAAGAAGATTGGGACTGCTGAGAATCCTGCAGATGTCTTAACAAAAGTAGTGACAATGATCAAGTTCAATCACTGTTTGAACTTGATCAACATCCTGCGAGCTTGATTGTGCTTTTTGGCACATTTGGAGGTGTTGCAAAACTTATATGTAATAGGCCAAGAAAAGGTTGTTTGTCCCACATTGATTAAAATTGAAAAGTGGGAAACTTTTGGGGCCTATATATAAGGACCCATATCATTGTTATTAATCATCCCAAGTTGTAATTCCATTACTTCTTTTGTTTAGGGTTCTTTCTTTAAGGACCCTTTAGTTTGCAAGTTTTGTTGTATCTCCCCTTTGTTTTGGGTATTTGTTGTATTGCCCAAATATTTGTAATATTGTTTGGAGATAGTGAAGTTTTCTTTTGCAGCGCCCAGGGACGTAGGTTTTAATACCGAACCTCGTTAATTCCTGGTATTCTTTATTTTTGCATTTAATTTTGGCAATTTATTTATGCTTTATTACTTGTATTATTATATTCAATAAGCTAGCGTTAGAGTTTATGTTTCCGTTGCATAATAGAACCTGTGAATTTCTCAGGCACATGATATCCAAAAGTTGATTTAAGTTTACAGAAATCTTTAGCGAACTTCTTGCATATGATAATTAGTCACTTCAAACCTTGATTAATGTCCATGTGTCCAGGTGAAATGGCGGTTTGAACTGTTAATGTGAATGAATTTCAAGAATTAGCCAGCTAACCCTTCCAAAAATGTATTATGATTTCTACTCGGGGAGCAGAGGATCAGCAAACACTGAAGGAGAATGTGGAAGCGTTTAGTAGGATCATGTAATATTCAAATTAATACATGAGTAATTTAAGAGATGAATACAAGATTTCAACAATCTATGTTATTGATTTCCCAGGTTTCGGCCTAGGGTTCTTGTCGATGTGAGCAGAATAGATACTTCAACTTCAATACTAAGTTATACTATTTCGGCTCCCATTATCATTGCTTCAAACAGCTAGGCATCAAATGGCACACCCTGAAGGTTTGATTCCAAATAGCTGTTTCTTCTGTCTCCAAATAGTATTCATTTGATTACTTTAATTTACAGTACCGCAATGTGTTATGGATTGTAGTTAGTACACAAATGCTAGTTCCATTATCCTCTCATTTTGGCACAGTGAAATATATCTTCTGAATCTCATATGTAAACTTCTGGAGAATAATTCCCAATGAGAACATGGATGCTTCTTTATCTTGGGAGGTATAAACCGATAAACTGTTCGTTTACCTTTTGATATGCATCTAGGACATCTTACTAGCCAGTGATTTCTGAAGGATATAGGATAGTTAAGATCTATAACAAACTTGCCAATTTTATTCAAGGGGATACTCACTCATGAAGATGGTAAGCTCAAAGCTCCATTGGATAATCTTCTTATCTATCATTTATGTTTTAGTAAATTCATTAAGACTATGCTTTGTTACATGCTTTATAATTATGGGACATATTAGTCTCGACTCTTACAAGCATTTGAATAGGCTTGTTTAATATATACTTGTTAAGAAATATGAGTTATTTTGTTTTATTGTTTATTAAAGGTAGATTTGTCTTTTCATTATTTCCTTTGTTTAGCCTATATATATATCTTTGTATTTAGGTTAAATCATACTTTTTGTATTCAATTGAATTGTGCAATATCAATGAAACCCTAGCCTCCTCTTTTTATTATTTTCCTTGGATTGTTTAACATGGTATCAGAGCAAAGTTTTATGGGACGAGGCTTAATCTTAAACACAGCTTTCGCGGATCCAACTGATATTTCGTTGGAGAGGGTATTCGTTCAGTTTCTGCAATCTGATATTTCGTTGGTATTCATTCAATTTCGGCAATCTGGTATTTCGTTTTCCTTTCTTTTGCATTCTGGTTTCTTTGTTTTTTTTGAATATGGCTACTGAAAGAGACGATTCGCTTCAGTCTGTAAGTGTGAGGTTAGATGACAAGAATTATTCATATTGGAGTTATGTGATGAGAAATTTTCTTAAGGGTAAAAAGATGTGGGGATATGTTAGTGGAACTTCTGTGAAACCTAAGAATACTGAGGAGGGTTATGATGCTTTGATAGATGCCTAGGAAGCAAACAATGCAAAAATTATTACTTGGATCAATAATTCTGTTGGGCATTCCATAGGTACACAGTTAGCGAAGTATGAGACAGCAAAAGAGGTTTGGGATCATCTACAAAGGTTATTTACTCAGTCAAATTTTGCAAAGCAGTATCAATTGGAGAATGACATACGAGCTCTTCAGCAGAAGAATATGAGTGTTCATGAGTTTTATTACGCTATGACGATCTTTGGGATCAATTGGCTCTTACGAGTCTGCGAATTAAAAGCATGTGGTGCCTATATTGCTCATAGGGAGCGAACGGTTAGTCGTGGTTTTTAACGGCACTTCGTAGTGATTTTGAAGGACTTAGAGGTTCAATTTTGCATCGTTCTCCAATGCCTTCTGTTGACTCAGTTGTCAGTGAGTTATTAGCTGAAGAAATACGTCTTAAGTCTCATTCTGAAAAGGGAATTCTTTAGCTTCGACTTCTAATCCTTACGTGTTAGCAGTACCTTGGCTTGATCTTTAATAATCGAGAATAAACCTTATACAAGGGTTGCCTTCGACGAGTGCAGTTTCTGTAAGCAAAAAGGTCATTGGAAGGCTCAGTGTCCTAAGTTGAGACAGCAGAATCAATCGCAGCAGCAATCTCAAGCTTGGAAGCCTGGCAACCAGTCACAATCTAATGCTCATGGTATCCACCTCAGGGGTTACAAACCACCACATCACCTAATCTTGCGGCATAGTTTCATCGTGTCCTTTCACCGATCCTAGTACTGGGCCTGAGCAATTTCAGAAGTTTCTTCCCACACCTACAAGCTATGTCTGCTTCTTCTTCCGTAGGTCGGCTTACCTCATAGTTCTTCGGGTATGTCACATTATCAGTATGGGTTTTGGATTCTCGGTGCTTCACATCATATGTCTCCGATTCTTCATCTTTTGCTTCGTGTCCCCTTCGTCTTCTATTCCTGTCATGACTGCTGATGGCACTCCTATGCCTTTAGCAGGTGTTGGTTCTGTTGTCACACCTCACTTTTCTCTCTCTAATGTTTATCATATTCCAAAACTTACATTAAATCTTGCTTCTGTTGGTCAGTTATGTGATTCTGGTAATTTAGTCACCTTTTCCTCTTCTTCTTGTTATGTGCAGGATCTACAGTCTCAGAAGCTGATTGGGACAGGCCGTAGGAAGGGGGGACTATATATTTTGGATGAGTTTAAAGTGCTAGTTCTCGGGCTTGCTACTAGTATGTCCGATGCCGCTACTAGTGTTGATTTGTCTTCTTTTCGTTTGAGTCGTTCTTCTTCTAGTTTTTATTTATGGCATTCTCGTTTAGGTCATGTTTCGTCTTCTCGTTTGAGATTTTTAGCATCCACAGGGGCTTTAGGAAATTTGCAAACTTGTGATATTTCTGATTGTAGTGGATGTAAACTGGCAAAATTTTCAGCTTTACCTTTTAATCGAAGTATTTCTGTCTCTTCTTCTCCATTTGATTTGATTCATTCTGATGTATGGGGACCTTCTCCTGTTGCCACAAAAGGAGGGTCTCGATATTATGTTTCTTTTATTGATGATCATACTCGTTATTGTTGGGTTTATTTAATGAAACATCGTTCTGAATTTTTTGAGATATATACAGCCTTTCGAGCTCTTGTCAAAACTCAACATTCTCATTGTTATCAAATGTTTTAGGTGTGATTTGGGTGGGGAATACATTTCTAATAAATTTTGTGAGTTGCTTGCATTAGATGGAACTGTTCACCAAACCTCGTGTACAGATACTCCTGAGCAAAATGGTGTGGCTGAAAGAAAACATAGGCACATTGTTGAAACTGCTCGTTCTCTCTTATTGTCTTCCTCTGTTCCTAGTGTGTTTTGGGGTGAAGCTGTTCTTACTGCTGTAGGTTTGATTAATACAATTCCATCTTCTCATATTTCGAGTTTTTCTCCTTTCGAAAAGTTGTATGGGTATGCCCCCTGATTATTCTTCCTTTAAAGTTTTTGGTTGTACTTGTTTTGTTCTTCGTCCTCATGTAGACGCGACAAGTTGTCCTCTCGATACATTATTTGTGTCTTTCTTGGTTATGGTGAAGGTAAAAAGGGGTATCGTTGTTTTGATCCAATAACTCGAAACTTTATGTGTCTCGTCATGTTGTTTTTTCTTGAGCATATACCTTTCTTTTCTATTCCATCCACTACTCATACCTTGACTAGATCTGATCTAATTCGTATAGATCCTTTTTCTGAGGATTCTGATAGTTTGTCATCTCAGGTTCCTAGTACTGATCATTCTGCAGGTACTGACACTTTACTCTCCAGCACACCTGAAGCTCCCTCTTCTCCTATGGTCACTCAAGCTTCGTCTGAGATTGTGGATCCACCTCTACGTCAATCCATACGCATTCGTAAGTCCACAAAGTTACCAGATTTTGCTTATTCTTGTTATTCTTCATCTTTTGCTTCTTTTTTAGCTTCTATTCATTGTCTCTCTGAGCCCTCTTCCTATAAAGAGGCAATTCTTGATCCTCTTTGGCAGCAAGCTATGGATGAGGAACTTTCTGCTTTGCATAAGACAGGTACTTGGGATTTGGTTCCTCTACCTCCTGGTAAGACTGTTGTTGGTTGTCGTTGGGTGTATAAGATCAAGACTAATTCTGATGGATCTATTGAGCGATACAAAGCTAGGTTGGTTGCAAAAGGGTACTCTCAACAGTATGGTATGGATTATGAGGAGACATTTGCTCCTGTTGCAAAAATGACTACTATTCGTACTCTTATTGCAGTAGCTTCGGTTCGTCAGTGGCATATCTCTCAACTTGATGTTAAAAATGCATTCTTGAATGGAGATCTTCAAGAAGAAGTTTATATGGCGCCCCTCCCTGGTATTTCACATGATTCGGGTATGTTTGCAAGGCTGAAGCGTTATATGGTCTTAAACAAGCACCTCGTGCTTGGTTTGAGAAATTTTCTATTGTGATCTCTTCCCTTGGATTTGCTTCTAGTAGTCATGATTCGCTCTTTTTTGTTAAGTGCAAGATGCAGGTCGTATCATTCTGTCTTTATATGTTGATGACATGATTATTACTGGTGATGATATTGATGGTATTTCAGTTTTGAAGACAAAGTTAGCTCAACAGTTTGAAATGAAGGATTTGGGTTCTCTACGATATTTCTTGGGTATTGAGGTAGCCTACTCACCTAGAGGTTATCTTCTCTCTCAGTCGAAATATGTTGCAGATATTCTTGAACGGGCTAGACTTACTGATAATAAGACTGTCGATACTCCGATTGAGGTTAATGCAAAATATTCTTCTTCTGATGGTTTACCTTTGTCAGATCCTACTTTATACCGTACTGTTGTTGGGAGTTTGGTATATCTCACTATTACTCGTCCAGATATTGCATATCTTTGTTCATGTTGTCGGCCGGTTTGTTGCTTCTCCTACTGCTTCATTGGGCATTGCTTCTTCGTATTTTCATGTGATCTTCGGGTACAGCTTTCGTGAGTCTTTTACTTCCATCCACCTCTTCCTTGGAGCTGCGTGCATACTCTGATGCTGATCATGGCAGTGATCCCACAGATCGCAAGTCTGTTACTGGTTTCTGTATCTTTTTGGGTGATTCTCTTATTTCTTGGAAGAGCAAGAAACAATCCATTGTTTCTCAATCTTCAACCGAAGCAGAATATCGTGCTATGGCATCTACTACCAAAGAGATTGTTTGGCTACGTTGGTTACTTGCGATATGGGCGTTTCTTTTTTCTCATCCCACTCCTATGTATTGTGACAAGAGTTCTATTCGATTGCTCACAACTCGGTTTTTCATGAACGAACTAAGCACATTGAGATCGATTGTCACCTTACTCGTCATCATCTCAAGCATGGCACCATTACCTTGCCCTTTGTTTCTTCTTCTTTGCAGATTGCAGATTTCTTTACCAAGTCGCATTCTATTTCCCGTTTTCGTTTTCTAGTTGGCAAACTCTCGATGCTTGTAGCCGCATCGTGAGTTTGAGGGGAGATGTTAAGAAATATGAGTTATTTTGTTTTATTGTTTATTAAGGGTAGATTTGTCTTTTCATTATTTCCTTTGTTTAGCCTATATATATATCTTTGTATTTAGGTTAAATCATACTTTTTGTATTCAATTGAATTGTGCAATATCAATGAAACCCTAGCCTCCTCTTTTTATTATTTTCCTTGGATTGTTTAACAATACTTGATATCCTATCATTGCAGCGAAAAAGGCTGTGCAAGAAGGTGCTGCTGGGATTATTGTCTCCAATCACGGAGTTCGTCATCTAGATTATTCTCCTGCTACAATTTCTGCATTTGAAGAGGTGAATTTTAGTTTTACAATACCATTAGCACTTCAAGTTCTCATGAAATTAGAAGGGATCTTAAAAGGCTGTGAAGGGGATTCTAAACTGATAAATACAGATACTACATTTTATTTCAGCGGAGGGCTAAACCAGCCTCCTGACGATTACATGGATATCATATTAGTCAATAGCAATGAATTAGATATTAATACATTAAAAAAAAAAAAAAAAAATTTGAAAACTAGAAAATGTTTTAGGTGTATGCATTAAATGCTAACACATTTAGCGTTTTTTGATGTTTCTGACGTATAGCATTCTCTAAGCTAGTAAAGTCATGCACTTGCAATCATATAACTGTCAACTTCTACTACATGCTATTATTAGCAAGGAAAATAATCCAATATAGTTTGATATTTGTGGTGCCCTGAATTTGCACGTAGTTAATGTTGTTGAAGGGAAAATTCCAGTTCTTATGGATGGAGGGGTACGGCAAGGTATAGATGTTTTCAAAGCCAAAATCTGTACTTGTAATTCTCCTCTCTCTATAGTTGGTACCAAGATCTGGAAAACATACAAATGCCTATAATTCTTCAACTGTTTCTCTTAAAACCCTGTTGTTACTACTTTGATATAGAAAGTAATACATGTTACTGCAGGTTGAAAGGCCTGTAATTTATGGCCTGGCTGCTAAGGGGGAGCATGGGGTGAGACGAGTCATCGAAATGCTGAAGGATGAGTTTGAACTTGCCATGGCCCTTTCTGGTTGTCCTAGTTTGAAACATATCACCAGAAACCATGTCAGAACAGAGCGTGATAGGCTTCACTCAATGCTCTAATATTATGTTCTTATGGGGTAATATGTTGTACATAGATGGATGGATTGCATTGCCAACCGTCATTCAAAATTTCGGATTCTTGAGGGTCATTTGTAATGATCAATTAATTTTATCTTTCATATTGTATAATAAATCCCATATTAGTTGTATACCGATTCAACAGTTTAGATTCATCTCATTGTGACTGAGAATTAAATCTGGCAATGAAATTTGAAAGTCAATTGGGACTTTATATTGAAGTTGTTTATATTCATCATATGGAATTTCAGGCAGTTCTAGTGCTTCAAGCTTCTACGTGCACCATTAAGAAACAAAAGAAGCAATAAAATCCTAGCTCCTTAAGCCAAGTAACAGCTACCACCTCCTTTAACAATAATTTTGGCTTTGGACACTAACCTCTTCTGGTTTTTCTTGTGCACGAAAAGGCTTCCAATCAAGTACAAATCCTTCATAGTATCTTCCATATTCATTGGCCTTTGCATACTCTCCAACCTCCCAGAATTCTCCATTTCCTCTATCAGGATTCTCCATTATCCCACAATTCCCTGACATCCCAGCACAAATGTTGTATAGACTATGTTTAAGTTTTTGTCAAACTTCTGATATGACTTGCTCAGCTGACTCTGTATTTTTCAGGAGAGGTTGCCACAGCCAGAGCAGTAGCTTCTTGTAACACCATAATGGTACTTGTTAATCTATACTGAACTAATTTTCTTACTTTACACCGTTGAAGATTGAGACCCCCCATTTTTTTTTTTTTTTTTTTTTTTGGGATCATTCCAGGTTTTATCTTACTCATCTAGTTACACTATAGAAGAGTTTGCTGCCAGCTGCAACGCTGTTCGCTTCTACCAATTATATGTAACTAGCCATTCTTGAGCTGTTTTTATATTCAATTAGAGAACTGCAACTTTCTTTTAGTAGCAATCACTTATTGTATCTCTCTGTGCTATTGCTGATAGGGAAATTAATAGCAGCTTTGCATCCTTTTTGTAACTAGGTATACAAAACGCGTGATATAACAAGTATACTAGTGCAGAGAGCTGAAAGGAATGGATATAAGGCTATTATCCTTACTGCTGATGCTCCAAGACTTGGTCGAAGGGAGGCAGACATAAAGAACAAGTAATACATTTTGTCCTCAAACTTCGTACACGCAAATGTTAGTTTCTATTACCTTAAGAAGTTCTGCAGAATGATTACATCACCATGGGAGAATTTGGAAGGTCTCCTTAATACCAAATTTGTCTCTGTAAGTGGACTGTTCCTTCATTGTTGTTTTTGACATTTGAGCTAATCTCCTGCACTTTTGTTTACTGTTTGTTTAATATTATTACATAGAATTAATGGACTTACACTTATGCAGGATACAGGTTCAAGTTTAGAAGCTTTTGCCAATGACAAAATGGATGCTTCTTTATGTTGGAAGGTATAAACTGGTCAAGAATTTCTTTTGCTTTTGAATATGCTTCTTCAGTTTATATTTTCTTAGTAATAGTCAGTGGTTTCTGCAGGATATAGGATGGTTAAGATCCATTACAAGGTTGCCAATTCTGATCAAGGGGGTATTCACTCCTGAAGATGGTAAGCTTCAAGCTTTATCTGATTATAGTATTTTCTCTAACTTCACAGTGTGAGACTCCAAGCCAAAAGTTCATTTATCTGGTGATATATAGCTAGCTTGGATTAGAGATTGGAACTAGATAGAGCAGATAAGTAATTCACTAAGATTCTGCTTTGTCACACATTTCTAATTTTCCATAGTAGTCTTGATCCTTATAAGCATTTGAAAAAGCTTGTTTAAACTTATATCCTATCATTTTCCAGCAATAAAAGCTGTGCAAGTAGGTGTTGCTGGGATTATTGTTTCCAATCATGGAGGCGGACAGCTAGACTATACTTCTGCAACGATTTCTTTTCTCGAAGAGGTGACTATTAGCTTCACATACTACCATTAGCACTTCCATTCAATAGCTTTTGGTCCCATGAAAAATATGATGCACATGATTGTGTTTGATAAATCAAATATATATCAGTAAGTGCCATATATTAGCAAAGAAACAAATGCAATACAGTTTCTACTTGTGTTACTATGAGCTTGCAGGTAGTTCATGCTGTTGAAGGGAAAATACCTATTCTAATGGATGGAGGAGTTCGAGCAAGGAACAGATGTTTTCAAGGCCTTGGCTCTCGGTGGAAAAGCTGTTTCTTGTAATTCTCCTTCTTAAGTTAACAGATGATGCCAAGATTTTAAATCATAGAAATAATCCTTATGATTCTTGAACTGCTTTGCTCTTGAAATTTTGATGCTACTACTTTGGTACGGGAAGTGATTCATGTTACTGCAGATTGGAAAGCCAGTTAACCATGGCTTGGCTGCTAAGGGGGAGTCTGGAGAGAGACGTGTCATCGAAATGCTGAAGGATGAGTTTGAATTCACCATGGCCCCTTCTGGTTGTCCCAGAGTGAAACATATCACCAGGAACCATGTCAGAACAGAGTCTGATAGTTTCCACTCCAAGTCCTATTAGAACAAGGATAGTGACTACCAACTTCAAGGCGTGTATCAATGCCACTTTCTTAAAGGAAATTTCGCCCCTTTATAGTGCAAATAGGATCAGTGAATTTCTTTAGGATACAATGAAGTACCCGTTTGTGTTATGCACAAAACAAAAGCATACTTGAAAGAGTTTTGGTTATACTAGAATTATTTGTTGTGTACTTTTATAGAAAATTTTATTTCTTATATAGGATTGTTGGTACCTTTGAAAGAGAAGGTATCTTTGGAAAACCCTTTGAGATATGGGCATAACCTTTTGAAAGTATATGATCTTTTGAAGGTACATGACCTTTTAGAGATACATAACCTTTTGAAGATACATGATGATAGAACCCTTCCGTTTCGTTAAATCTCTTATGTTATACCCACCTGCAGAAAACTCACATGCTCTACAATTTCCAGTAAACAGATTCACTGTCACAACATACAAACACACTCAACCAAACATTCTGAAATTGTTCAATATGTCTATTAATATTCAAAAGGTTCCAATACAATATCTCAAGAGTATCAAAATATAAGAGTAGTAATGAATAGAAAATGACAAAGCAGATTTCCGAGAACAAAACAAAATAAAAATAAGAAGTAATGATAATCTACTGGCTTCGAGGGCCAGTACCTCCCCAACCCAATTCCCCTTTACTTTTTCAATGCCAACAATCTTCTCTGTCAACCCTTTTTACTCCCAACTTTCACTCTAACAGAATTATTCCATTTCCAATCCAAGGATGCCACTTGTCCCTCCAAGGATGCCACTTGTCCCCTGCTTGTTGAATAGAAAAGTGCAATTTTATCCTCTCTGCCCACTCTTTTTCCTTCTATTGAAAACGTGCACCAGCAAGGTCTTATCATTACCCTCACCAAGGAGAGCCACCTTGTCCCCAAGGTGGAAGAAAGGAAATTGGCTGTCAACGGAGGTGAAATCCTCCCATGTTTTCTCATATGTGGGTAAGCCTTTCCATTTGATTAAGACTTCCAAAGTACCATTCAAAAGTTTTCGCGTGCGTAAAACCTCCTCAGGTTCGACTTGAAATACCAAATCTTCGTCTAGTGCTACTGGAAAGGTTGTGCAGTGGGAGGTTGGTACTTTGTTTTCTTGAGTTGTGACACATGGAAAACATCATGGATGCGTGCCGAAGGGGGTAGATCCAGACGATAGGCCACTGATCTAATCTTTTCTTTCACTTCAAAAGGGTCATAGAAGCAGGGGCTGAGTTCCTCATTGTACCGACGAGCCAAAGAACGAAGTCGGTAGGGTTGCAACTTAAGGTAAACTGAATCTCCCACTTCCAATTGAACTTCTCTTCTCTTTGCATTGGCATAGTGTTTCATTTGGGTCTGGGCCTTGAGGAGATTATCTTGTAACTCAGCTAGGATGACATTGCGAGTTTGCAGTTGACAGTTCACTTCATCGAGCGATGAACCATGATCTGAAAATTTAAGAAGAGTGGGAGGATCACGACCATAAAGTGCTTTAAAATGGGTCATACCTGTGGAGCCATTGAATGTCGTATTAAACCAGAACTCAGCCTAAGAGATCCATTGAGGCCATTGGCTAGGCTGACTACTCACAAAACAACGAAGGTACGTTTCAACACATCGATTTACCACTTCTAACTGGCCATCTGTTTGAGGGTGGTATGCCGAGCTCATGCGAAGCTGCGTGCTTGAGTGTTTAAACAATTCCTTCCAAAAGTGACTGATGAAAACCCGGTCACGATCGGATACAATTGAGCAGGGAAACCCATGTAGCCGGACAATCTCCTTGATGAAAAGGTTGGCAACATCTGTGGCCATGTAGGGATGCTTAAGGGTCAAGAAGTGGCTGTACTTAGTCAATCGATCAACCACTACCAGGATGGTATCGGCACTATTTGTTTTGGGAAGCCCGGTGATGAAGTCCATAGATATGTCTTCCCAAACCTGCTCAGGAATAGATAGAGGCTGCAATAACCCGGCGAGACTCAAGGCTTGGTATTTATTTTGTTGGCAAACTGCATAGGAATCAACAAACTCCTTGATATCTCGTTTCATGCCCTCCCAGTATACTACACTACTGAGTCTTTTAAAAGTGCAAAAGAAACCCTAGTGGCCTCCAATAGGAGATGAGTGAAACTCATGTAGAAGAAGTGGAATGTGGGCCACTTTCCTTGGTACAACTAGGCGGCCATTACACAAGAGATTGTGGCCAACTAATGTGAATGGTGGATGGCCATTGGGATCCAACAACAATTTTTGAACAATCCCACCCAATTTATCATCTTGTTTTTATAACATCTTCTAATTCTTCCATACCCACAAAATAACTTACAGACAACCCATTGAATTCCTCCTATTCACCTCTTCTAGACAATGCATCAGCTACTCGATTCTCTCCCCCTGATTTATACTGGATAATAAAATTCAACCAAATCAGTTAGCCACCCATTTATGTTGATCTTCACCTAACCACTGATCTGTTAGAAAATGGAGGCTCCTTTGGTCTGTCCTAATAATGAAGCGTCGTCCCAATAAGTAATGTCGCCACTTCTGAGCTGCCATCACAATAGCCATTAATTCTCGCTCATAAACTGATTTAAGCTTTGACTATGATGATAAGCCTCTTCTCAAAAAAAGCCAACGGTCTACCCTTTTGCATCAGGACAACCCCTAACCCACTCCTTGAGGCATCGGTCTCAATGATAAATTCCTTAGCAAAATCCGGCATGGCTAACACCAGAACCGATGTCATTATACTCTTAAGCTCATCGAAGGCTTTTTGGGCTTCAGAATTCCATTGAAATGCTTCCTTCTTAAGTAAAATGGTGAGATGAATGGCTATTTTCCCGTAATCCTTGACGAACCTGCAGTAGTATCCGGTCAAACCTAGAAATCCCTGTAACACTCTGATATCCTTGGGAACTAACCACTGTAAAACACTGTCGATTTTGAAGGATCAACCGCCACCCTACCTGCCAAGATGACATGCCCCAAACCTAGGTGAGAGGAATGGCTATTTTCCCGTAATCCTTGATGAACCTGCGGTAGTATCCGGTCAAACCTAGAAATCCCTGAACAACTGATATCCGGGAACTAACCACCGCGATTTTCCCGAAGGATCAACCCTACCCGCCTAAGATGACATGCCCCTAAACCTAGGTGAGGAATGGCTATTTTCCCGTATCCTCAAACCTAGAAATCCCCGTAACGCCCTGATATCCTTGGGAACTGACCACTGCAAAACACTATCGATTTTTGAAGGATCAATCGCCACCCCACCCGCCGAGATGACATGCCCCAAGTATTCCAATTCATGCTGTCCGAAAAAACACTTCTTCCTATTGGCAACCAGGTGATGCTCTTCAAGTGTGCTAAGGGTGATCTCTAAATGCCGGATATGATCCTCTTTTGTATGGCTGTAGACCAATATATCATCAAAGAATACCAAAATGAACCGACGCAGAAAGGGTCGAAATATGTCATTCATCAAGGCTTGGAAAGTGGCTGGGGCATTAGTCAAACCAAAGGGCATGACTAAGAACTCATAATGGCCTTCGTGTGTCCGAAAGGCTGTTTTGTGGGTGTCCTTATCCTTTACCCAAATCTGATGGTAGCCCGACTTCAAATCTAGTTTAGAAAAAATTGAAGCTCCTCTTAATTCGTCAAACAATTCGTCCACCATTGGAATGGGAAACTTATCTAGAACCGTGATCTTGTTAAGAGCTCTATAATCAACACAAAATCGCCATCCGCCGTCTTTCTTTTTTACCAATAACACTGGGCTGGAAAAGAGACTAAGGCTGGGTTTAATGATTTCGGCAGCTAACACTCACTCACCAGTGTTTCTATTTCATTTTTTTGGTAGTAGGGATAGCGGTAGGGTCTAATATTTGGGGGTTGGGAGCTGGGGTTAAGGTTGATGGAGTGATATTAGGGTCTCGGCGACGGTAATCCTGGAAAGGAAGAGAAGACTGACTGATATCGGGCCAGAACTGGTAAAATGCTACTGTCCTCTTCAACCTGTGATTTCCCTAGCTTCTGTAAATTACCAAACTCCACAAAATACCCATGTCCCTTGTGCTAGATTGTCCGAAGCATTGCTTTTAAGGAAATTAGAGTTTTGCTCAGAGAAGGGTCACCAAAAATTTTCACGTCGCTGTCACCTAGCTTAAACTTCATTACCTGTGTTTTCCAATCCATTGTTGTCTCCCCTAGAGTTTCCAAACATGCTACACCCAAAACCACATCTGCACTATTCATTTCAAATGGAAAAAAATTCTGTATAATCGGAGTTCCTTAGATGTCTAACTGTACCTCCTTACATTCTCCCTCACACTTTACATGATACCCATCACCCACACATACCCCGAAGGTCTGTGTCTGCGTCATTGGTAACCCCAACTTCTCAGTCACACCCTTGCTAATAAAATTATGCGATGCTCCACTGTCAATCAACACTATTACTTCAACCCCTCTGATTTTACCCTTTACCTTCATAGTTTTAGGACTTGAGATTCCCACGACTGAACCAATTGAAAGCTCTGCATCATTTGGTAGTTGCTCCTCCACGATCTCACTCAGATCTCCCCCAACGTCATTTGGCTCATCTTGACTCACGTCCTAATCAATCAACATGACGTGGAACTGCTTGTCCCCACACCGGTGGCTTGGAAATTTTTTTGCGTCACACTGAAAACAAACCCCACGCGCTTTCTTCCTCTGGATCTCAAGTTTTGTCATCTGTTTGAAAGGAAATTCTTTCCTAAAAACTGAGCTGCTCGATGGGTGCTAGATAGAGTTCCTGTTGCTACGTTGACTATCGTTCGGAGTAAAATGGTTGGTTCTCTCGTTCGATTGGCGGCCTGATTGTGTAGAAAAATTTTGGTGTTGGCTGGAGTTTGAATTCACGCTGCCTGAAGGAACCAACGGGTTAGAGTTATGTGCAAACTTTGACCCATTTTCCTACTGTCCAAAGTTTTTTCCCGGTCCACCACTATAGGCCCAATTTATTCTATTAATTCCACTACCCATATTAGATTTAAAACCCTTGTTTAGCCCATGTTTTAACTCTTCCAAGGCCCAATTTTTTTCTCTTATCTTCTGGGCCAATTTAATTAGCTGGATTATGGAAGTGGGCTGGCCCAATCTAACCTTAGCTTTTATTTCTGGTTTTACGCCATTTAGAAACGCAGCCCATAACAAATCTTCCTTCTCATTCTTCAATGGTGCTGACAGAGCTTCAAACTTGCAGTGGTAGTCCTCCACTGTTTCGATTTGCCGGATTCCATCAACGCCTCATCAGACCACCATCTTAGGATCCTTCGAACTGATGAAGCAAAGACAGTTTAAACGCTGGCCAGGACGTGACTAGAGCATGGATTTCCATCCATTGAAATCAGTTTATCGTGTCTCCTTCCATGCACACGGCCACCGTGTTTAGCCTCTCCTCCTCCGCCACGTGATACACGTTGAAGTACCACTCAATTCTGAACAACCATCCGTAAGGATCCTCTTCGATGAACACTGGCATCTCGATTTTTCGGCTAGCGTAATTTGAACAATGGCGGCCATCTATTGCGTTTTCGTCGTTCGTATTTGTGTTAGGGTATCCATTCTCCTCTTTTGTGTTGGCATTAGTGTTCACCGGGGTTTCTGTCGAACCACCCCTTTCAGCTCTTCTAGCTTCTTCTTCATCCTTACGTCTAATCGAAGCTTGGATTTCCAATAAACAGTCTCTCATTGTTCCCATGTCCTTCTCCACAACATCTAATCTGTTTTCCATCCTTGTTCCAACCATTCCCAAACGTGACCTCGCTCTGATACCAACTAATAGAACCCTTCTGTTTCATTAAATCTCTTCTGTTATACGCACCTGCAGAAAACTCACATGCTCTACAATTTCGAGTAAACAGTTTCATTGTCACAACATACAAACACACTCAACCAAACATTCTGAAATTGTTCAATATCTCTATTACTATTAAAAAGGTTCCAGTACAATCTCTCAAGAGTATCGAAATATAAGAGTAGTAATGAATAGAAAATGACAAAGCAGATTTCCCAGAACAGAACCAAATAAAAATAAGAAGTAACGATAATTTGTTGGCTTCGAGGGCCAGTACCTCCCCGACCCAATTCCCTTTTACTTTTTCAATGACAACAATCTTCTCTGTCAACCCTTTTTACGCCTAACTTTCACTCTAACAGAATTATTCCATTTCCAATCCAAAGATGCCACCTATCCCTCCAAGGATGCCACCCGTCCCCTGCTTGTCGAGTAGAAAAGTTCCATTTTATCCTCTCTGTCTATTCTTTTTCCTTCTGCTAAAAACATGCACCAGCAGGGTCTCATCACATGACCTTTTAATAATAGACACATCCAATTAGGAAAAATGTCTCACAATCCCCCGCCATTTTTTCTAATTTGATAATATATACTAGATCCAACAACAACTCTATAAGTAATATGCATAAATAATGGTATTTTGCAATTTAAACCATTACATGGTGAAAGTTTATTACAACAAATCTGAATAATATGGTAGACAAGCTTTGAACCACACATTTTATTGACAAGTTGTACAAAAGTTCACACATATCACTTTGATACCAAAACATATCAATCGTGGTTGACACGTAAAAGGTCATGTGTCCGTATCATTCGTGAGAGATTTTAGAGCCAAGCCTTTAAGCTCCTAGAGGCGGCACCACTTCACTCTCATATAAGTAGACTCTATCAAAAGTGCCCTGCTATTTTAGCACTTCGATGAAAAACCATCAATAGGTCTATTAAGAGTAAATACTCAACCTTCATTTTAAGACTGCAGGAACCAAGTACTATTTTTTGCTTTGGGGTGTTAGAGAAAATTTATAGTACTTCTAACCACTCTAATAATGTACTTTAACTCATTGAACTCAAGACTTGAAGTTGTATCAAGCGTTAAGTTGAGTTTTCATTATTGGTGATTATATTCAATAGGCTTGAGACCCATCCCCTTTGATATTTTATTTATCAAGTCTCTTGCTAATCCCTTTGTTAAAGGATCAGCTAGATTCAGACTTGATTTGACATAGTTAATTGTGATTACTCCATTTGAGATTAAATCTCTTACATAACTATGTCTAAGTCTAATGTGTTTTGACTTTCCATTATACACATGGTTATAAGCTCTTGACAAAGTAGCTTCACTATCACAATGTATATAAATTGGTGCTATTGGTTTTGGCCACAATGGTACCTCAAATAGCAAATCTTGTATCCATTCTGCTTCTTTGCTTGTAGAAGCTAGTGCTACAAATTCAGCAGCCATGGTGGAGTCAGTTATGCATGTTTGTCTCCTTGAACCCAAGAAATTGCACCACCTCCAAGCATAAAAATCCACCCACTTGTTGAGACATGATCCTCTCTATCAGTAATCCAACTTGCATCAGAGTAATCTTCCAAAACATAAGGATATCCTCCATAGTTTATGCCACAGTTTATTGTTTTCTATAGGTACCTTAGTATTCTTTTAACACCATGCCAGTGTAAATTACTTGGATTACTGGTGTACCTACTTAGCTTTCCTACAGCAAAGGCTATATCTGGCCTAGTGCAAGTCATTGCATACATTAGACTTCCGATCACTTTAGCATACACCAGTTGTGACACTGGATTTCCAACATTTTTCATAAATTTCATGTTAGGATCAAATGGTGTAGAGGTTGGAATGCAATCAAACTTATTGAACCTTTTAAGAACCTTTTCAATGTAATGAGATTGAGAAAAAGCAATACTTTCTCTATCTCTTACAATTTTGATTCCTAAGATGACATCAACCTCACCCATGTCTTTCATTGCAAAATTTTTGGACAGAAACTGTTTTGTTATTTCAATCTGTTCCAAAAATTAACATGTCATCCATTTTATGTTTGAGACTTCTTCTAAAATTTCTCCATGATGGCGGTAATTTATTATTGAAGAGACAATGATGGTTTCATCCATATGCAATTTATGCCTTTTGAAATGATTCAAAATTCTTTCAATTTCATGAAATTGTTCCATAACAGGTCATTATCTACCATTTTATAGGAATTAAAATGAGAGACAAGAAATTTCTTATTTGTAGCATCCTCTTGCATGTACTTTGTCTCTAGTTTCTCCCACAATTCTCTTGCAGTAAGCACTCCTTGATAAATGTCAAATAGTGCATCTGACATTGCATTCAGCATATGTCCCTTGCTGATTTCATCATCATGTTCAAATTTCTGCCGCTTCCCTGTTTCAGCAATGGTTTCATTCTCCGTTTCCTCAGGTTTTGGAGTGTTCAGCACATAAGCAACTTGCAAAGACACCAAAAGAAAATGAATCTTTCTCTGCCACCGAATGAAATTTCCTCCATCAAAACTCTCTAACTTCACAAAGTTAGTAGCCATCTCCCTCAAGGTATGAAGTGCAACCATCTTGTTGCAAATAGAAGGAACCAAAAATTTGCCTTTAGATTGTTAGAATCAGGATAGTGACTACCAACTTCAAGGTGTGTATCAATGCCACCTTCCTAAAGGAAATTTCGTCCCTTTATGGTGCAAATAGGATTAGCAAATTTCTTTAGGATACAATGAAGAACCTGCTTGTATTATGCACAAAACAGAAGCAGACTTGAGAGAGTTTTGGTTATACTAGAATTATTTGTTGTATACTTTTATAGAAAATTTTACTTCTTATATAGGATTGTTGGTACCTTTTAAAGAGAAGGTACATTTTGGAAAACCCTTTGAGATATGAGCACAACCTTTTGAAGGTACATGATCTTTTGAAGGTACATGACCTTTTGAAGATACATGACCTTTTAATAATAGACTTATCCAATTAGGAAAAATGTCTCACAAGTCCAAGCTCTAACACCATTTTATGATCGCTGATTTTATTACCATCTTATTGTATGTAAGCATCAAAACTGTAATGAAATTTGAAGTTAATGGAACTCTTATATTGAACTTGTGTTGTGTAGTCATTCAACAGCTGCTATATATTTATTGTATTTCAGATGAAGCAAGCTCAGCTGGTAAATTTTACAATGTAAAGGTTCACCATGGATGACTGAAATATGAAGATCAATAAACGCCTTGTTCCTGCAGTCAAAATAACTGTTGAATTTTAACATTTTTTTTAATAAGGCGAATCTTGACAGTATGTTTAAGAAAGAAATACATAAATTCAAATGTATTGAGAGAAATGATAATGGGATAGACTCCAAACATCTTTCAAAAGATTTTTCTGGAATTTTTGTGAAGGTAAGTTTCATCAAATAAATTAAGGATGAGAACTCAAAGTAAACTATTAACAAGTGAATATATAATTAAATTCTTCTTGATACACAGTTTTTGAAATTATACGTGAAAAAAGTAATAATATTTAATTTGAATGAAATTGAAGAAGATTTTATAATTTCTTATTTGACATTGACATGATCTGATACCATGATAAAATAAGCTAGTTCAAGAAGGTGGTAACCAACCATATATATATTCCTAACCAATGTTTTGAAAACCGGACCGGTTTGACCGGTAACCAGCGGCATATCCGGTCCGGTATCTTTTAGAAACCGTTAATTTCATTTAAATCGGATTGGACAGCGGTTGGACCGCCACAATAGTGCTAAATCATGGTCCAATCGCGGTCCAATCGCAGCTCAATCCCACCGGATTCCGACATCGTTCGAGGGAGAAAACACCACCATTACACTTGATGGCATCTTCACTACAAAATCCAGCCATTTTCGGCTTAAGCCGCCGTCCTGCGCTCGCCGTCCACCTAAAGTTTACGCGACCGTCGGACTTCTTTTGTTGATTCCGACGAGTTCCGGCGCCGATGGAACTCCCTAGCACCACCATCAGATTTGTCGGCACCTATACGTCAAAAGCCCTATGATTCCAAACCTCGATTGGCTGTTGATCGTTGCTACCGCCACTATCACCAGTCTCTTCTTGTGACAGGGGTGTTTTGGACAGATTTCAAACTTTAAGGGAGTATTAGGGGTGTTTTTGATGAATTTCAAACATTCAAGGACTAAAAAATTTTGCAGGATATGGTCCAACCGACCTATCCAACCGGAAACCGGACCCTTGAACGGGTTATAGTTTGGTCCGGTTTTTGGAACATTGTTCCTAACATCCCACCAATTTGGTAATACAGGATAAATACAACTTTTAACAAATCCTTCAAAGGAAATTAACAAACCTGATAAGGATTACAAGATAGTTTCATTCATTTTTCTTCCACTTCCAATTTTATTGAAATTCACTTATTTTTAAAAAACTATTTATTTATTGGAAATGGTGTCTTCTTTGATAAAAGTGGGGCTGATGCCTTGTCGACATCATAGTTATAAAGTAAATGCACATGCAACAACAGGACAATTTTATGACACAAACTTGTCACAAGTGATAAGATATAACAATAGAAAGAAACTCATGAAAATAACAAAACAAGTTTTCCTTCGTATGCTTCTTGATCTTCATTTGCCTTTGTAACTATCTGTCAAACAACACTTTGACTCGTTTACTTCACAAACTTCATTTGATATAATCTTTTTCCATTCAGGTACACTTCTCTACACAATTCTATAACATGGGTATTTTATGAAATGGGCATGTTTTGATTTTGATGACCTTGTATGTTAAAGGAGACAGAAGGGTTAGTTTGTAAGATTTTTGATGACATGGGCATTTTTTAACTGCTTGGTAGAACTTTATAGCAATCATGAATTTATGTTGTATTGCGTCCTCTTTATATGATGAACCTGTGAATTTCTCAGGCACATGATATCCAAAAGTTGATTTAAGTTTACAGAAATCTTTAGCAGAACTTCTTGCATATGATAATTAGTCACTTCAAACCTTGATTAATGTCCATGTTTCCAGGTGAAATGGCGGCTGAACCTGTTAATGTGAATGAATTTCAAGAATTAGCCAGGCTAACCCTTCCACAAATGTATTATGATTTCTACTCTGGGGGAGCAGAGGATCAGCAAACACTGAAGGAGAATGTGGAAGCGTTTAGTAGGATCACGTAATATTCAAATTAATAAATGAGTAATTTAAGTGATGAATACAAGATTTCAACAATCTATGTTATTGATTTCCCAGGTTTCGGCCTAGGGTTCTTGTCGATGTGAGCAGAATAGATACTTCAACTTCAATACTAAGTTACAATATTTCGGCTCCCATTATCATTGCTCCAACAGCTATACATCAAATGGCACACCCTGAAGGTTTGATTCCAAATAGCTATTTTTTAAGTAAAGTTCAAATTCATATGACTCAGCTGTTTGTATGTGTTCAGGAGAGGTTGCCACAGCCAGAGCGGCAGCTGCTTGTAACACCATAATGGTATATTGTTAATACATATCGAACTTATATGCTTACTTTAGGTCCTTGTGTATTGAGACCCCTCCAATTTTGTGGATCATTCCAGGTTTTATCTTACTCATCTAGCTGCACTATAGAGGAGGTTGCTGCCAGCTGCAATGCTGTTCGCTTCTATCAGTTATATGTACTTCACCATTTTGAGCTCTTTTGACTTTGAAGCAAAATGAAAATTTATTTTGTACCAGCAACCTTTTTGTGTGTCTTGTGTTATCATTGATAAGAAATTAATTGCAGTTTGGCATCCTTTCTGTCAATAGGTATACAAGAGGCGAGATATAACTCGTACGCTAGTAAATAGAGCTGAAAGGAATGGATTTAAGGCTATTGTCCTAACTGCTGATACTCCAAGACTTGGTCGAAGGGAGAAAGACATAAAGAACAAGTGAATGATCATCTCTTTTCTCTTTATTCTGTCTCTAAACAGTATTCGTTTGATTACTTTAATTTACAGTACTGCAGTGTGTTATCCATTGTAGTTAGTATATAAATGTTAGTTCCATTATGGCACAGTGAAATATATCTTCTGAATCTCATATGTAAACTTTTGCAGAATGATTGTACCACCCCTGAAAAATTTGGAAGGCCTCTTAACAGCCAAAGTTGTCTCTGTAAGCAGAAACATTCTCTATAATTATCATTTTTCTCAACATTTTAAGTTCATATCCTGCATTCAACTGTGCCATAGACTTCTGGTTTTGCTCTCTGTTCTCATCCGAGAAACAACACTTCTACCCTTTAGTAGTCAAAATCATTATATTAATGTATTTGATTTGGACTTGTCCAGGATGCAGGCTCAAATTTAGAAGCTTTTGCCAATGAGACCATGGATGCTTCTTTATGTTGGGAGGTATAAACTGATAAACTGTTCGTTTACCTTTTGATATGCATCTAGGACATCTTACTAGCCAGTGGTTTCTGCAGGATATAGGATGGTTAATATCTATAACAAACTTGCCAATTTTAATCAAGCGGATACTCACTCGTGAAGATGGTAAGCTCAAAGCCCCATTGGATAATCTTCTTATCTATTCATTTATGTTTTAGTAAATTCATTTAGACTATGCTTTATTACAAGCTTTATAATTAAGGGACATATTAGTCTCGACTCTTACAAGCATTTGAATAGGCTTGCCTAATATATACTTGATATTCTTTCATTTGCAGCGAAAAAGGCTGTGCAAGCAGGTGCTGCTGGGATTATTGTCTCCAATCACGGAGCTCGTCAGCTAGATTATTCTCCTGCTACAATTTCTGCACTTGAAGAGGTGAGTTTTATATTTACACTACCATTAGGACTTCAAGTTATTTTCAAGTTCTCATGAAACTAGAAGGGATGTGAAAACTTTAGCAAGGCTGTGAAGGGGACTCTAAACTGATAAATACAGATGCTACACTTGATTTCAGCTGAGGGCTAAATCAGCCTACTGACGATTACATGGATACCATATTAGTTAATAGCAATGAATTAGATATTAATACATTAAAAAAAAAAAATAGAAAAATAGAAAATGTTTGAGGTGTATGCAACCAAATGTTAAGCACATTTAGCGGTTTCTGACATGTAGCCTTCTGTAAGCTTGTAAAGTCATGCACTTGCAATCATATAACTGTCAACTTCTACTGAATGCTATTATTAGCAAGGAAAATAATCAAATATAGTTTGATATTTGTGGTACCCTGAATTTGCAGGTAGTTAATGCTGTTGAAGGGAAAATTCCAGTTCTTATGGATGGGGGGGTGCGGCGTGGTACAGATGTTTTCAAGGCCTTGGCCCTCGGTGCAAAAGCTGTACTTGTAATTCTCCTCACTCTATAGTTGGTACCAAGATCTGGAAAACATACAAATGCCTATAATTCTTCAACTGTTTCTCTTAAAACTCTGTTGTTACTACTTTGATATAGTAAGCAATACATATCACTGCAGGTTGGAAGGCCTGTAATTTATGGCCTGGCTGCTAAGGGGGAGCATGGGGTGAGACAAGTCATCGAAATGCTGAAGGATGAGTTTGAACTTGCCATGGCCCTTTCTGGTTGTCCTAGTTTGAAACATATCACCAGAAACCATGTCAGAACAGAGCGTGATAGGCTTCACTCAATGCTCTAATGTTATGTTCTCATGGGGTAATATCTTGTACATGGATGGATGGATTGCATTGCCAACAGTCATTCAAAATTTCGGATTCTTGAGGGTCATTTGTAATGATCAATTAATTTTATCCTTCATATCGTATAATGAATCCCATATTAGTTGTACTACTGATTCAACAGTTTAGATTCATCTCATTGTGACTGAGAATGAAATCTGGTAACGAAATTTGAAAGTCAATTGGGACTTTATATTGAAGTTGTTTATATTCATCATATGGAATACAATGGAGATCACATAAGCATTACGTAACGAAGAAAACCTAACTGAAGTTACTCAGAAATTGTTACATGAGTCATTGTATTTCAGACAAACCCAGATCAGTTTGCTAAAGTACACAGTTAAAAAGGTAACGACAGCTCTAGTGCTTCAAGCTTCTGCATGCACCATCAAAGACAGAAACAAAAGAAGCAATAAAATCCCAGCTCCTTAATCCAAGTAACAGCTACCACCTCCTTTAACAACAATTTTGGCTTTGTGCACTAACCATTTCTGGCCTTTCTTGTGCACGAAAAGGCCTCCAATCAAGTACAAATCCTTCATAGTATCTTCCATATCCACTGGCTTTTGCACTCTCTAACTTCCCAGAATTCTTCGTTATTCCACAATTCTCTGACGTCCCAGCACAAATGTTTGTATAGACTATGATATGTTCAAACTCATAATCAGGAACTTGTTTATGAGAAAATACATTTACAAAGGATAATTGCTAACATCAAGACCCTCTTCTTCGAAATAAAACCATTTTATATTTAATCTCAAACACAATTTTTTTCCTGTTCTTTTTGGTTTCTGGGCAGCCACAAACCGTTACTAAACGGCAGTTAAATAAACCGTTGATAAGCGGTCATTAAATGCACCATTAGGAACTGTCCATTAAATATACTGCCAGTTAACTTCCATTACTCCAACCGTGAGGTAACGTCTGTTTGTTCCAGTGTTTTGAAAATCGCACTGCGACTGCATCATGACCGTTCGACGGGAACTAGCGTCATCTTCGGTCCGATTTCACTTGAAAACCAGTACTATTAATCAAATCGGATTGAAACATAGTTTGAACATCGGAATAGTGCCGAATTGCGGTTCAATCGAGAGTCAATCTCACCAGATTCCAGCATCGTTCAAGGGAGATAACAACACCATAGGACTTGGCGTCATCTCCATGACAAAACCCATTGATTTTCAGTGGCAGTTGTCCAACCTTTCTTCGCTCGTCGTCCACCTATCGTTCATGCAACCGTTGGCCTTCCTTTTTTATTCCGGCAAATTATGACGCTGTTAGAACTCCCTGACACCACTATAAGATTTGTCGGCACCTCTACATCAAAAGCTCCATGATTCCAACTTCGATTGGCCGTCGATCGCCGTCCACCTATTCACACAACCGTCGACCTTCCTTCTTGATTTAGGAAAATTTCGACGTCGGTATAACTCTTTGACACCATGATAAGATTTGTCGGCACTTATACAACAAAAGCCCCAGGATTCCAAACTTCGATTGACCGTCGATCTTCGCTGCCACCAACACTTATTAGTCTCTTCGCATGATAGGGGTGTTTTGGATAAATTTCAAATCTTAAGAGAGTCATGCGTAATTATTGAGGGGTGTTTTTTATGAATTTCAAACATTTAGAGACTAAAAATTTTACAGGATACGATCCAACGAACCGATTCAACTGGTCAAACCGAAAACTAGACTCTTGAACAGGTCAAGGCCCGATTCGATTTTTGGAACATTGGTCTGTTCTATAATGAGTTCACGTTCATTGTTCTACCCTTGATTAACGTCGGTTAGGTTTGCCGTAAAATGTTTCAGTTATTGCATCCGTTAATTAACCTCCGTCATTTCTGCTGTTACGTTTTTCATCTTCCTCGAGCAGAGTTTCGGAGTTCTGACTTCTGTGAATTTGACTTCTTTTGCCCGAAGTGACTGTAAAGTTCTCTTTGTTGTATGACAATGTCGAACCTTTGCTGCTGTCGCTTTGCAATTCGAAGCTCCTGCCCTCAACTCAAAGCTTCTGCGGCTTCTCTTTCCTCCTTTCTTCTCACTCCCGCCTAAAAGGAAGGGATTAGGTATCACAGAACAGCCAGAGCAGCTGCTTCTTCTAAAGCCATAATGGTATTTTGCTAATACATATTGAAGTGATGTGCTTACTTTAGGCCCTTGTATATTGAGACCCGTCTTTCTTTTTTTTGGATCAATTCTAGGTTTTATCTTACTCATCTAGCTGGACCATGGAGAGGGTTGCTGCCAGCTGCAACCCTGTTCGCTTCTATCAATTGTATGTACTTGGCCATTAATGAGCTCTGTTAATTTTGAATTAGCAAAATGCCCCTCTTGTGTCTCTTGTTCTATCATTGATAGGAAATTGGTAGCAGATGGATATCTTTTCATCAAATAGGTATATAAGAGGCGAGATATAAAGAGTACGCTAGTGCAGAGATCTGACAGGAATGGATATAAGGCCTAAGGCCTATTGTTCTGACTGTAGATACTCCAAGTCGAAGAGAGGCAGACACAAAGAACCAGTGAATAATTATCTCTTTTCCATTCATTCTGTCTCCAAACACTATATATTTGATTGCTTCAATTTACAGGAAGACAATTTGCTGTGGAATGCAAATAGTACACAACTGTTAGTATGCTTATCCTCTCATTTTGGAAGGTCTCCTAACAGCCAAAATCGTCTCTGTAAGCTGAAATGTTTTCTGTTTAATAATCTTTGTTTCAACGTTTCAAGTTCATTTCCTGCATTTAATTGTGCCGATGCCATAGAGTTTTTGCTTTGCTCTCTGTTATTATCTGATAAACAACACTCCTATGGGATATCAAACTGCATCTCTGCTTTTTGTTTGAACTCATAGACAAAAATAATTACATGGTTTAGTAGATTTGGAATTTTCCAGGATCAAAGCTCAAATTTTAAAGCTTTTGCGAATGAGACCACAGATGATTCTTTATGTTGGAAGGCATAAACTGGTAAACTATTCCTTTTACTATTTGATATGCATTTAGGACATCTTACTAGTGAGTGGTTTCTGCAGGATGTTGGATGGTTAAGACCTATTACAAACTTGCCAAATTTAATCAAGGGAGTTATTTTTTGTGAAGACAGTAAGCTCGAAATTGATGATATTCATATCTATTCATTTGTGTTATTTACAACATAAATCACCAAAGAGGATCTTCTTTACCTTTTCCCTTTTATCTTTTATGAAATTTCATCATATATCTTGTAATTCTTGGGAGTTTATGACTGAAGATACTCTTGTTTGAATACCTTTTAGCCCCTTTAGTAAATCCGTTAAGATTATGCTTTGTTACACATGGGACATATCAGTCTCGACTCTTACAAGCATTTGTATAGGCTTGTGAGATAAGTGAAATCCTATCATCTGCAGCAATAAAGGCTGTGCAAGTTGGTGTTTTCTGGGATTATTGTCTCCCATGACAGTGCTCGTCAGCTAGATTCTCCAGCCACGATTCTGTACTTGAAGAGGTGATGACTATTAGTTTTACACTATCATTAACACTTAGATTTACTTGCAAGTTCTCTTGAAAACAAAATGCATCTCAAAACTTAGAAAGGCTGTGAACAGGACTCTAAACAGTGATGATTCAAATACTGAATTAAATATTGTTAGATATGATAGAGCATTTAATAAATATAGCTATAAATCTTTAGCGGTTTTCCAGGTTTCTGACATGTTGCCTTCCATAAACTACGAAAGTCTTGCACTTCCAATCATTAACTGACAACTTCTAGTAAATGCTATTATTAGCAGGTAGTTCATGCTGTTGAAGGGAAAATTCATGTACTAATGGATGGAGGAGTGCGGCAAGGTACAGATATTTTCAAGGCCTTGACAGTTGGCCCTCGGTGCACGAGCTTTACTTATGATTTTCCTCTCTTTGGTTAACAGTTGGTGTCAGGTTTAGGAAAACATACAAATGCCTATGATTCTTGAACTGTTTTTCTCTTGAAATTTTATTGCTACTTTTTTAATATATTAAGTTATACATGTTTTAACAGATCGGAAGGCCTGTTATCTATGGCCTCCCACAGGGTGAGACGAGTCATCGAAATGCTGAAAGATGAGCTTGAACTCACCATGGCCCGTTTTGGTTGTCCTAAGTGTGAAGCATATCACCAAGAACCATGTCAGAACAGAGCGTGATAAGCTCCACTGGATGCTTTAAGACTATGCTCTGATGGGGTAATGTCTTCGTAAATGGATGGATGGTTTGCACCACAGCTCCGATTCTTTCAGGTTTATTTGTCATGATCGTTGATTTTATCCTTCATATAATATAATAACTCCACAAGTAAGATTACAGAATTGTATTGCCATATTATAACTGATACAACAGTCTAATTTCATCATATTGTCTGTGAAACTCAAAACTGGTAAAGAAATTTGAAGTGAATGGAATTCTTATTCATCATATGAAATAATATAGAGTTAATATATGTACAGGCATTGCTTAATAAACAACCTGAAAGTGCTCAATATTGTATAACAGACAAATCCAGATCAGCTTGGTAAACTATACCATTAAAAAGTTAATAAGTATCAGCCTCTTAAGCTTCTAGTGGCACCATGAAAGACAAAAACATAAAAGAGCAATAAAACCCCATCGCCTCCTCGTGCGGAGAAATGGTTACCACCTCCTTTCTAAGCAATTCTTGCTTTTGAGAACCAACCATTTCTGGCTTTTCTCGGGTAGTAAAAAGCCTCCAATCAAGAAGAAATCCTCCTCCATAGCATCTTCCATTTGCGTTTCTACTCTCTCTAACATCCCAGCAATCTTCATTTCCTCTTTGAGATATGAATTTCCATCCGATAATATCCTTGTGTTTGAGAGTTGAAGATTGCTCTTGTAATGGAGTACATTGAAACTACAAAAGTGTTCAAAGAAAAAAACAAAATATTCAACTATTAGAACAAGTTCTCAAGTTATAGTAATTTGGTACTGAAGAATCACTCCAATCCTACAAAGCAACAATTAGATATAGGGTTACTGGCAACTATAACGATCTCCAGTTGTTTATTTTGGACCACAAATGTTATATACGCTATGATATGCTCAAACTCATGATTGGCAACTTGTTTAAGAAATTGTATTTACAAAGGATAATTGCCTTACATCAGGAACCTTCTATTTCAGAGAGATGGAAAGGAAAATTACTAAATAGATGGACATGACAGAGCTCACCAAGCATATGACAGGCTGAGCATTTTTCCTTCTGATTCAAAAGTCGAAATTCTGGCAAAAGCCCATATTTTTCAAGGCTTTAAAGTGATCATTGCTTATTTGCTTATGCTCTGACAGGCCTCGAAAGTCTGTCCATGAGCAAGAATGCGTAGTAAGTCAGTACTAAATTTGAAAACAATATCTATGTTGTGTCTTCTAATTGAATGATCAAGATCTGATAACAGTGATAGCAGTTGCAGAACATAACTAACCAAATATAGGTATTCGAAGCATGAGACATGCAATATACCGTTTGCGTCCTCTCCTGCAGGCTTCTCAATCTGTGGTTCTCCTGCAAAAGAAAGTACTGAGCCATGGTCAAATTATCTAGTGTGTCACGCACAATTTCCAGGAAACAAAGACAAAGATGGTCAAATTATCTGGTGTGTCACGCACAATTTCCAGGAAACAAAGACAAAGAATTAGACTAACATAATGTACTCTTGTAGTCCGTAGGTGGTTCTGTATCTATCTTTGTATATTTCCACTCTTCTATACAACAAAATACACTAACTATAGCTTTCGGTGAGAAATTGTGACAAGAAACTTGCATGGTCTAGTAAGAAAAAGAAAGGCATTAAAACCAAATAATCAATTACTGAAAAGATTAAAAAAAAAAAAAAAAGGGATAAAATATAAGCAAGAACGGTTCCAACCTTTGAGCAAGTGTAGACACAGGTTACACTTCATGGTATTTTGCATAGGTTCCTCTACATTGCAATATCAAAGAAAAAACATTTACATACATGCTTCTGTAGATGGAATTCCATGTCCGGGACCAATAAGGTCAAAAGAGAACAAAATATCTTGTCATGTGGTAATTTGTGCCATATTTGCATAATACATCATCATCAAGCGCTAATTCTTCAAAAAATTCATGACAAGCTGAACTTGTTTCGCTGCATCATTCGAAAAAGCTAAATCAAGTTTGCATATTAAGAATACCTGTGAACATCCTATAACCAAAAAAATGCACCTCTATGGGCTGTAAAGGTATTTGCAGAGCAAGATTAGTACCAATGGAGAAGCTCACTGCAAAAAACTGCATAAACAACAATACAACAGTAAGAAAAAGAGAGTGACATACGAATTCGGCAGCTTTCTATTACTGAATGCAATGAACTTATGCAATTACCAAGCAAAACTAATATATCAGTATTCTAGAAATTAAGGGCTATAATGAAGAAAGTAGCTCAATTTTCTGATGCCAAACATTTTGATGATCCAGTACAGAATGTTCCAAAAAGAGATCAGCTAACTAAATAAGTGAGTATAGACTTCAAAGAGTTTCACCTTTTTATCACATCTTTCTACTCTCTCTGGGCACAAATTACTAATTTTCTCGAGAAATCGAAAAACCCTGTCAGATTAATCATGATGATTAGCAAGAAGAATTGATAGGTAAAGAAGTACATAGAAAATGATATTAAATTCCATTTGGCCAATTACCTTCATTTCTCACAGATCAAAATAAGGCAAAAGTTGCTCAAGAAACCATGGCAAGTTAATGGAACTTAGCCACTCTTAATATCCCTCAATTGAAAAACATTTGTTTTACATGATATCGTGCAGAGCATCACTGCTTGTTCTAACTTGAAAAGAAAAGAAAAGAAAACAATTAGGGTTATATAACTTCATTTTAAGAATATATAAGCATAAAAATGGTTGAAGAATCTTGATATGCTGTAGAATAAGCTACACTTATTTTTGAAAATAATATCAAAATGAATTATACAAATGAGACTATATGAAAGAGAGGAGATGAAATTACCTGTGGGTCAAATCCAGTCTAACGGTTGTCTCTTTGAATATTTGAAGATTATTCATGATCAAACTTGACGTTTGGGATCATGTGCCAGTTTTCTCTTGTTTTCTTTTCACGATAACTCTCTTTTAGAGTTTTGCATGAGATAATCTTCAATTCCAGCCAAGTGGGTCGCTGAGAGATGTAGTCTGGCAGTGTCTTCAATTTGGGGCAGAATCCAATAGTCAAGAAAAAAAGACTTGGCATGATTGTGGCATCCTTTTTCTCCTTCCACTCCTCCCATTCTTTCATTTTCTGAAATTCAAGATATTTTAATTTGGGGAAGGCAACGATTGATGAAGATGACGTTATGTCATGGCCATCTAGTCCCAAAAAATTATCTCCTACTTGTTTCACTTTCTTCGCACTTCGTATAATGAGTGATTCAAGAGATGGTAATCTTCCCAAAGGCGGAAAATCCTCAAGGTTCTTGCAATGATCTAATGACATCAACCTCAACTTAGTTAATGACATAACCCAAGTGGAGAAAATGACTTTACCTCTGTAGTAAGATATCTCTACTTCCTCTACATTTGGAGGTGGTTGCAAGCTTTCAAGAGCTTTCTCATCAGCATTATTTGTCCTAGCATTTTCTTCATCCTTCTGGAATCTTACTTGATCCTCTTGGAAATTTAGATGCAAATCAAGGAGATTTTTCTTATTCTTCAGTTTAGCTTTCTCAGCCTCTGTTCCATCTGTCACATTTCCCAACTTCTTTATGCCAAGAGATCGAAGATGATTTAAGTTTTCCAAATACTCAAGGGTACATGCTTTGCTAACATCACCACAATGAGTCACAATGAACTCGCTTAAGGTTCGAAGACTAGCTAATCTCCTGACTCCTTTTGGCATGCAACTTATTGAAGTTTCATCATTCACCAAATGTCTAAGGTTGATTAACTTTCCTATCCCTTGAGGTAAATTTTTGAGATTGGTACATAATTGGAGCTCTAAGGTTTGTAAATTATATAACTCGCACAATGTTTCAGGCAAATCTTTTATCTTTCTATTCTTGGACAAGTTAAGATACCTCAAATGTATAAACATTTTTATCCGTTTGGGAACTTCTTTAATTAAATCATACCAAGCATTATCATGGTTACTCAAATCTAATGCCCTTAGACATGTTAACCGATCAGATAACTTTCCCAGATCTACATCACTCATAAAACCACCTCTAGGCTCAACCACAAGGCTACGCAATTCTCTATCATTATAAACAGGAACAGGAAAAGAGCCCTCTCTTTCAAATATTATCATTAAATGTGGAACTTTTTCATAAGAAGACTCTGATTTAGACTTTGCAGAATCATTTACCTCCATGATAAAACATTCATTCTTTGCAATAAATTGAGCAAAATCATACACTATATCATGCATCTTGCAACTTATTATGCTCCCATTATAAGTGTTTATTTGAAAATCTTGAAAAAATGAGAGCATCACTAAGTTTTCAAAGTATTCTTCTCCAATTAACTCCATATCTTCTCTTCCTTCTACCTTAAGATAATTTTGGGACATCCATAACTTGATTAACCGACTTTTCTCTATCTCATAATTTTTTGGGAAAATGGCGCAATATGAGAAGCATTTTCTTAGTATGATGGGCAAATCATAATAGCTTAACAATAGAGGTGGGAAAAGCCCTTTTTCTTCTGCAAGTTCCCATATCTCACTATGCAAAACGTTTTTCCAATCTTCAACATTTCTTTTAAAGCTCAAAAGGCTTCCTAAAATCTTTACAGCTATAGGCAAGCCGTTGCACTTGTCCACAATGTTTCTACCAATCTCTTCCAAATTTTCACATTGTTCTCTATTATGAAATGCAAGTTGACAGAATAATGACCAATAATCCTCCTTAGTTAGTGTTCTTAATGTGATTGTGAAGGTGGTTTCTATCTCCATTACAGCATTCTCCTCATGTGTCTTCCCTTTCTCCGCTACAGCATTCTCCTCACGTGTCTTCTCTTTCTTCTTTACAGCATTCTCCTCTAGTGCAGTCACTAAAATTCTACTTCCTTGGCAACCACACTTAAGAGAATAATTCAACTGTTCCCATGATTCGAGATCTCCGATTTTTATGTTATCCAGGACAAGAAGAAATTTCTTCCCCCTAATAAATCGGCCAATATGCCGTAACACAGTTTCCAATTCGACCAGATCTGATGCATCATATTCCCTTAGAGATTTAAGAATCGCTTTGGCAATCCAAATCTCTTCACAAGGATAAGAAGCAGACACCCATATTCTTTTGTTGAAATGAGTTTTCACCTCTGTATCATTGAATACTAGTCGAGCTAGACTCGTCTTTCCGATCCCTCCCGACCCAACTATGGAGATGACAGGGAGGCTCGGTCCTTGACTACTCTCACTCAACAATAATTCTAATAATTTATTATTTTCTGCAGCTCTTCCATAAACCTCTAACTGGTCAAGAAAAGAGGGACTCTTTTCTCGTTCCAGTTTCCCCTCAATTCCCTTCAACATGCTAAAATTAAACTTATGTTTCTCCTTAGTGATATATTCCAGCGTTTTATTCAGGCTTTTGATCTTGAAAGCTATATCACGACGCAAAACCAGATGTTTATAATGACACTGCAGATACGAAGGAATGAGGGAGCATACCTTTCTAATAATAGGCCTCAAATCATCCTCAGCTCCCTTCTTGACCGCCGTGTTCCACTCATCCAATGCGTCGTCAATGTCAGACAACGTATCTTTCACAGTAGTTATCGGAACTCGAGCAGCGCCATCATTCAGTTGCATGTTCAACGCATCATCAAGCACTAGTTGAAAGGGCAGGAACTTCTTGATGAACTTATCGACTTCTTTTTCAACAGCCGTGCCTCGACCTACCAGTACTCCTACTTCACGAAGGATTGAAGATAATTGATTCAAGTCCGTCAAGCCACTCATTTCAGCCATAGTCAAAGAGGAAGATGGTAACAGTAACTGATTGCAGAAATATGAGAAACTGAGGTATTATTTGGTGTGAATAAATTTGTTGCAGGAATTGATCTTACATAAAGCTATTGGCAGTTTTCTTTGGTTTCTTCAGTCCCTGAGGTTTAAGCCAATATCAATAATGTCCTAGAAGTATTTGAAATCATCAGCTACGTCCCCCCACATTTGGTAAACAATAATGATAGATATCCCAAAAGTTATTCCAAAATTCTTATCCTGTAGTGTTGAAGTGGTCATTTTTCAGTTAATCATATCACTTATATGTGAATTCCGCAATATATTTTAGGATTTGTAGCATAGCTTATTCATAAAATCATGTTAATTCTGACCATTGTCAAAAGAAGGTAAGTGATTGTTAATAAATATAAATTTATATGAAAAAATATTATACTAGAAATAGGCGGTGGTTTTTTAGTCAATCATATATGAACACTAAATAAGATGACACATCACTTCAAATATGAAGTCGGGAATATATTTTTGGATTTGCAGCGTTACTTATTCATAAAATCATCTATAACCTCCCCTCATCATGCTAATTTTGGCTATTGTCCAAAGAAGGTTTACTGATCATATTTCTTTAAACCTTAATGGGAGTTGGAAGATAATAACACTTTCTTTTTATCTCATAATCGCCATCATTATTTGTCCAACACAACCGTATCTAAGAGTGTACAGTGTACTCTCAAACTTCTCAATGAATAGAATAGCAAACAATGGAAATTTAAGTTCTTTTCCTTCATGTTTCCAAATTCTCTCTTATGAAATTAGTTCCAATAATGGAAATTTTCCATATATCTAATACATCAAACGTGCACTTAAAATTGGTGTCACTTCAAGTGCAGCCAAACAATTTGAATAAGTGCAAAATTACTAAGGTGATTGACAAAACTTCAAGGTGACCGTGACGACCGAGTTTCCCATACATCATTCTACCAGTAAACAATCTGAATTCTAACTTCCTTCAGGTTGTGTTGCCAATATTGTTCATTGAAATTTCGCCAAGGAGCTGTTTTTTCGATCTTGGCCGAGAGGGCCGGCAACAATCCGCACAAAAGCCTTAGGGATTTTTTTGACGATAAGCTGAGAGAGCTGGACACCCATGTGGAGTGGACCTCATTGCAAAAAGATCAGATGGAAACTCCTCTTGGTAATAGAAATAAGAAACGATCTGCAAGCTCAGGGTCCCAATTTGATCTATATTAAGCGAATACTCGGGCTCCAGTAACCTTTCGCCTTCTATTCCCAAGTGTCAAGTTGAATAAATGAATGCATCCTCAACCAAAGAGATCAACCTGCGCTTTTTATTTTCCTTTTACGCTGCCGACGTTGCAGAACGCACTAATCCGCAACCAGCAATTTTTCCGAAACTGAACTAATTCAAGAAAATAAAAATTGGTTAGCATTGAAACTGCAACATTTAACTGATGTTTTCAAGGTAGAAACAACAGATGTGTATGTCAATAACATTTCAAAATACCTTTATGAAGTCTTTGTCGGGTAGATTCTGGTCACAGATAATGTTTACGTTGTGAGTAACAGATTTAAATGTTTGCAGTAAATGAGGACCCAAACTTCTGTGCTTTCTTCAATGTGAACTTGACAGACTGTATTGGAAACACTTATCATTTACTTGGCATTGATGACAATGGTGGCTACCTTCAAATTTAATCTGATATTTGAAGAATCAGGAAGTCGTTTACCATATCAGTCCATCCTCCATATATGCCCTGACAGAGTAGTAATTGCATAGCTTGAGAAAAAATTCAGGAAGGGGAGTATTGCTCCTGGAAAATTAGGAAGCCATGTTGATGATCCATAATTTTAGTAACCATTTGTAACAATATTGATCCATAATCTTTCAGGCTAATGAATTTGATCAAAATTCTTTCATATACCTTGAGATTTCATACTGTGGGTACTACCCCATTTTCCATACAAAGTCAATCCTCAACTGTGAATTTGAACAGTCACCATAAAGCAAAATGATATATAATAGAGAGAATCACTTCTAAGTTTCTAAGATTACAAATATATAGTTCATGTTCAGGAAAACAAACTTGGATGACTTGAAAAGCAGAGGCAAAATAAAAAGTGAAAAATGCAAACCTGTTAGCAGATGAGTTCTGTGCCAATAAACTGAAAAACCACTCACAATATATGATTGTTGCCTGCACGCTCCCTAATGTGTCAGCTTTTATGTTGGACCTGGGCATAAGAAAAAATGCATCCTGAATGATACCATCTTGCTTGATATTTGCATTCCCTTTATACAGCATATTGCTGAGTCAAAATTTGCAAATTTTCAAAATAAGTGAAGGCACATTGTGATCAACCATTTAACTGAA
The DNA here is from genome assembly GCA_026225825.1 of Pistacia integerrima. Taxonomy (NCBI): domain Eukaryota; kingdom Viridiplantae; phylum Streptophyta; class Magnoliopsida; order Sapindales; family Anacardiaceae; genus Pistacia; species Pistacia integerrima. Next base: position 4,526,811 of record CM047750.1, read on the forward strand.
AATTCAATTATCTAGTTGTACCTTGAAGGAAGAAAACCAAACCGAGAAACTCAACAAAGGCAAAATGGTAATGTAAAATCTTCCTCTCTTCTCCAGCTAGTAACAGTTGTCCCTCTTGAATGCCATAAACCACTACAGCCACTGCAACAAGCAATTTATGCGCCTCTGGAATCAAATATCTAACCCTGTAACAATAATTATAATCATCAACAAAAATAATAAAATGAAAAAATCGACAAAGAGAAGATTGCAGTTAACAGGAGAAGAACTTACTAGTGCTGTCTGAAACTTTAACGGACATCTCTTTGGAAATCTCCTTGTACACTTTCAAAATTAATCATGATGTTAGGAATATGACTGATCTTGGGCCAGTCCACTCCCGTGCCCGGAGTGCAGCGTTTTTTTAGAATGGAACACCAATTAATGTTCAATTCTTCCAGTGTTACCATTCGAAAAACCTGATCTGACAGCGCCTTTAACTTGGGACAGTAGACAAAGGATAAGGAACGAAGGCACAGCATGATTGTTCCACAATCCCACTCTTCAAATTCTTCCATGTTGACAAATTTGAGAGATTTCAATTTGGGGAAGGGAATAAATGAAGATGATGATGCGTTGTCACTTCCTATTCCCAAAAATTCGTTGCCCACTCTTTTCACACTCTCCATACTCCTTAGAGAGAGTGATTCAAGGGATGGAAGTTTCCCCAAAGGAGGCAAATGTGTAATGTTCATGCAATCATGGAGACTTAACATCCGCAACTTAGTTAATGACATAATCCAATTAGGGAACACATTACCTCTGTAGTATGTAATCTCTAACCTGTCTAAACTAAGAGGTGGTTGTAAGACATCAAGAACTAGTTCATCTTTATCCATCCTTTCCCCTTCTCTATCCACATTCACCCTCTCTTCTTCTGCGTGCTTTTCAAAATTTAGATTCAAAAAGAGGAGGTTCTTATTCCGAAGTTCTGCTTCTTTGGCCACATCGACCTCAACCATATTTCCCAACATTTTTATTCTAAGAGACCCTCGAAGATGTGTCAAGTTTGCCAGAGATTTCAGGGCACATGCTTTGTCGCCATTGTCATCACCACTCACAACAAATTCACTTAATGTTCGAAGACAAATTAATCTCTCGATTCCTATTGGCATGCAAGTTAGTGAAGTCCCTTCATTTACTAAATGTCTCAAGTTGGTTAACTTTCCCATCCCTTGAGGTAAGCTCTTGAGATCAGCACACCCACGAAGCTCTAAAGTCTGCAAATTATACAATTCACACAATACCTCTGGCAATTCTTTTATCTTTAGGGAGGACAAATTGAGGTATCTCAAATGTATCAATCTCCCTATCTCTTTTGGAATGTCTAAGACCATATTCTCATACCATATATTTCCACTCACATCTAATGCCCGTAAACGTGTCAATTCACCAAATAACCTTGGCATGATTTCATTCATCGACTGATAATTTGTAACTCCATATAGAATTAAGAGGCTACGCAAACTTTTCATACTACTACATATGGACAGAGGAAATGGAGCCTCTACCCCAAGAATTAATGTTGAATGATAAAACTTCCGGTCAGATAAATCTCTGTCTGGGCCTTCCAGAGCGTTGACTTCTAAGATTAAGAGCTCATTCTTTCGGATAAAACAAGCGAATTCATGCACTATGTCATGCATCTTACAAAATAAAATATTACCATCACCATCTGTTTCAAAATCTTGGAACAACGATCCTGTTACTAAGTCATTGAAATATTCTTCACCAACTCTCTCCATGTCCATATTATTTTCTAACCCAAGAAAACCTTGAGCCATCCATAATTTGATCAATTGTTCTTTGTCTATACGGTAGCCTTCTGGGAATATGGCACAATATGAGAAACATTGTTGTATCGTTGAAGGCAGATGCTGATAAGACAATGATAGAGCAGAAAAAATATTTTGTTCATAAACATCTTTTTCAGACCCGTTCAATTCCAACTGTTCTAAGATTCTTAGCCACTCTTCTCTATGTTTTCTAAAGCGCAAAAGACTTCCGATGGCCCTTGCGGCAAGAGGTATTCCACTACACTTGCCTACAATTTTTCTACCAATTTCTTCCAAATTTTCACACTCCTCGCGAGTTCTACCAGAAAAGGCAATTTTGCTCAATAATTCCCAACATTTCTCCTCCGATAATGGATTAATGGTGATAATGTCAATTGAATGCATCATACGTGCCACTGTCTCCTTACGTGTGGTAATCAAAATTTTACTTCCATAGAGACCATCCTTCAGACAATGATAGAGTGGCTCCCATTTACGATAATCCTCTGTCCATACATCATCTAAGACAAGAAGAAATTTTTTTCCTACTATAGATTCACGAATGATATCTAAAAGAGAATATAATTCCACAACTTTGGAGGGTGAACCCTTTAGACTTTCAACGATTGCTTTAGCAATCCTAAGCTCGTCAAAAGGGTGGGATACAAACACCCATATTCTTTCATCAAAATTTTCTCCAATCTGATTATCATTGTAGGCATTTCGAGCAAGAGCGGTTTTTCCAATTCCCCCCATACCTACGATTGAGATAATATGGAGGTTTCGTACCTGTTCACCCCCCTCAAGTAACTTACGTACTAGAGCATTCTTCTCGGTATCTCGACCATATATATCAGACACATCTATTGAGGAGAAATTCTGTACTTCTTCAAATTTTTCAGTAGTCATCAGACGAAAATGAAATCTTTCTCTCTTTAGGGCGATGATATCTAGACTTTTAGTTATATCCTTGATCTTGCTAGCAATTTGATGACGTAAATGGACTCGTTTGTAATTGAAGCAAGAGAAGGGAAAGAAAGGTACCTTCTTAGGAACAAGAACATTTTCATGAACTCCCTCGATTTGCAATTTCAACAAAGCAGTTTTCCACTCATCCAACACGTCTTCTAAGTCATAGCACGTGTCTTTGAGCTGGCCAAGCCAATCATTCACAGCTTCTTCCTTCAACCGTCTTTCCTCTGCTTCCAACAGCACGGCCTGAACGGCTTCAAGATTGGTGCGCAGCATTTTAACTTCTTTGTCGACGCCCACTACTAGCTTCACATAATCTTGTTTCTCTTGCGTAATGATTGAAGCCAGTTGCTCCAATATACTGGAAACAGTTGCATGCGCCATTCGAAGTGATCAGAAATAGTAACTGATCAACACGGGAGCAGAAAGAGAAATGAATCGAGTTATTAGGGCCCCGTTCGTTTATACACTTTGCATTTTCATTTTCTGTTTCTCTGCATTGAAAAATGCCAGGAAGTTGTTCAGACGTCGGGATCGGATACGGTTTTTTTTTTTTTTTTTGTCTTAAATGATTGCTCCAAAAATATCCAAATTTTAATTTTTGAATTCCAATCATACCCCTTAAAACATTAATCTACTTATTTTATTTTCATTATAACACACAATTAATAAACTTAAATCAAATTATTTGCAAACTTAAAATATTTTTGTGATAATTTATCAAAGTCATGACTTAAAATATTATTGTTATATTTGATCAAATTCATGATTTGTAATACAAACCATAAATATATATCGTAGGATATTTATGTAAAAATATTGATTTTCAGATATTTAAAATTTGTAAAATCAAACTTAATACTTAAAATCAGATATTAAAAACTTATGAACTAATATATTATAAATTTTTTTATCAGTCTTATTCATTGAGCGCTATTAAGTTTTCGGCACCATACAATCATTAGAAAAGTTACCAAACACCTTAAACTGAAAATGGAGAGAAAAGAGAGTAGTAATGGGACTCTTATTTAATCTAATAAAAAAAAAAGTTTTATATAAAATAGTTTTTTTTCTCTATATATTTTTTTATGCGTTAGTTTTAAATAAATAAAAAAAAAAAACAAACACTTTTATTTTAAACCAAATTTTTTGACTCAAAATTACATACGGAAATTAAGAATCAACATACTTGGGACAAGCGCTTTGGGATGAATAAATTAAGTGGTACTTTGAATTTGTTTTATTGGCTGTGTATGTGATAAATTTTATATTTTTTATTTCATTTTTTTCGGTTTTAATACAACCATACTAAACATGTTTTCATTTGTTTCGTGTTTTTAAGTACTGTTTTCAGACAAATATATTAATCACATTTTCTAATCATTTTCAATATTATTTAACATAAAACACTCAAAATAAAAACACAAAATTCATAAAAGAACACGTCTTTGATTTGCTATCCTTTCAATATTGTTATGTAACCGGGATTCCTGGTTTTTATTTATGTATACATTAATTTAAAAACAAAAATTAAATCTTTTTTTTTTTTCTTTTTATTGGAGTGTCCGGACTAACTTGCGTATACCTCAACTAATCCACAAGGTCCACCTAAAGGATCAAGTAAGTCACAAAGTGATAGGTGACCCCAAGGTTTGAACCCAGAAAGTTAATAAAAGGAGAGAACTTTCTTAACAGACTAATTCCTTGGGGTTACCTAAGTAAATTTTGCTTTCATGTTAGTTATGCATGCATATAGACATATAAAAAACAATTCACAAGCCTACAGATGGCCTTGTCCATGACTAAAATTCACATAATTTTGGCTTTGTCAATGAGTAAAATTCACGAATTACAGAATCTGAAAAGCAAAAGTAAAAGAAGAAATTGCGTTAACACTTTATCAGTTGTTTTTATGTTGTTTGTTTCCAAAACCTGTGGTTGACAAGGCTTGTTAGCCAAACCTTGGGGGTTTCCGTGTACTTTACCATTGATATTCTGATTTACTATTATTATGTTTGCAACTTATTTATTTCCTGTCAAATGGTCCAGAAAAATTGTACACTTATTTATGTCTGAAACTTTAACGGACATCTCTTTGGAAATCTCCTTGTACACTTTCAAAATTAACCATGATGTTAGGAATATGACTGATCTTGGGGCAGTCCACTCCCATGCCCGGAGTGCAGCATTTTTTCAGAATGGGACACCAATTGATGTTCAATTCTTCCAGTGTTTTCATTTGAAAAATGTGATCTGACAGCGCCATTAATTTGGGACAGTATGGGAACGAAGGCATGGCATGATTGTTCCACCATCCCACTCTTCAAATTCTTCCATGTTGACAAATTCGAGAGATTTTAATTTGGGGAAGGGAATAAATGAAGATGATGATGCGTTGTCACTTCCTATGCCCAAAAATTCGTTGCCCACTCTTTTCACACTCTTCATACTCCTTAGAGAGAGTGATTCAAGGGATGGAAGTCCCCTCAAAGTAGGGGTGAGCACAAGTAGCAGGTAGAACCAGAATCGGGGGTAAGAATCGAGGCCGAGAAATAGAACTGAACGCAGCAGCTTGTGCAGGTAGGTTCCGATTCCAATTTTTTGGAACCGCTATTGTGCTGTTCCGGTTCCGGTTCTTGCATGTGGAGGAAGCGGAAGCGGAACCGGAACCTATAAAAATGATACTCTGTTTGGAACCTGTAGAGGGTACTCGGTTTGGAACCTATTTTGGAATCTGTTTGGAACCTGTTTGGAACCTGTTTTGTAACCTGTTTGGAACCTATTTTAGAACCTGTTTTTAGAACCTGTTTAGAACTTATTTTGGAACCTGGATTATAATGAAATATTTGTGAAATGTAAATAATGGGGGAGTTTCTATTATTTTACATATTAAAAAAGTTTAAAATAGAAAAAGTTAAATTTTTAGAATAACCTAATTAAATAAATATACGAATACAATTATACTTATTACATATAAATTATACCATATTAAAAGCTTTAATATATTATAATAAATTAATATTAAAATTTTGATCAATTAAGTGAATAATTGGAATTATGATCCAATTAAAAATGTTTTACATTTTTAATGTTATTAAAAGAATTATTTTTGAATCAAAAAGTATATTTGATTGAGTAATAATATATTTAGTTATTTACTTCAATTATCAAGTTCTAAGTATATCTAAATAAATTAGTAATTAATTAATTATATATGATAAATTGATAAACATTAATAAATTTAATTACTAGTTAAATATCATACTTAATCAATTATAACATTACATTATAGTTAAATGATTACTTAATTAATTATAATTTTATAACATTACTTAATTAATTTATAGTATAATTAATTATAGCATTACATTAATTGATTACTACTTAATTAATTGACTTATAAGTTATAACATAATTAAATAGTTAATTAATTGACTTATAATTAGAAATTTAATTAATTATAGCATTACGTTATAGATTTATAGTATAATTACTTAATCAATTATAACATTTTATTATAAACATTAGTACAAACTTAATTAAATGATTAAAAATTTAATTAATTATAATATTACATTAATAATTTACAGTATGATTACTTAATAGTTAATTCACTATAACATTACATTATAGTATGATTATATAATTAATTATAACATTACATAATTAAATAATTACTTAATTGATTATGTTATTATATTATAAATATTAGTAATTACTAATTTACTACATAAACATTAGCATAATACTTAATTAAATGATAAGAAATTTAATTAATCATAACATTACCTTATAAACATTTCATTATAAACATTAATTAAGCATTACATTATAGTTAAATAATTACTCAATTAAATTATAATATTATTATATTACATTATATATTATGATCACTTACTTAATTATAGTATTATATAGTTAAATGATTACATAATTACATAATTAGTTATGAATTTATAACATTACATTATAAATATTAGTAATTTACTATATTATTACATTACTTAATTAGACGATTAAAAATTTAATTAATTATAACATTACTTTATATATTTATAATATGATTACTTAATCAATTATAACATTCCATTATAAACATTAGTATATTAATCAATGATTTGAAATTTAATTAATTATAATATTAAATTATAGATTTATAGTATGATTACTTAATTCATTATAACATTACATTATACTATTATAGTATGATCATATAATTAATATAACATTACATAATTAAATGATTACTTAATTGATTATGAGTTATGATATTATGTTTTAAACATTAGTAATTACTAATTTACTACATAAACATTAGCACAATACTTAATTAAATGATAAGAAATTTAATTAATTATAATATTACCTTATAAACATTTCATTATAAACATTAATTAAATATTACATTATAGTTAAATAATTACTCGATTAAATTATAATATTATTATATTACATTATATATTATGATCACTTACTTAATTATAGCATTACATAGTTAAATGATTACATAATTACTTAATTAGTTATGAATTTATAACATTACATTATAAACATAAGTAATTTACTATATTATTACATTACTTAATTAAACGATTAAAAATTTAATTAATTATAACATTACCTTATATATTTATAATATAATTACTTAATCAATTATAACATTCCATTATAAACATTAGTATATTAATCGAATGATTTGAAATTTAATTAATTATAATATTAAATTATAGATTTATAGTATGATTACTTAATTCATTATAACATTACATTATACTATTATAGTATGATCATATAATTAATATAACATTACATAATTAAATGATTACTTAATTGATTATGCTTTATGATATTATGTTTTAAACATTAGTAATTACTAATTTACTACATAAACATTAGCACAATATTTAATTAAATGATAAGAAATTTAATTAATTATAACATTACCTTATAAACATTAATTAAGCATTACATTATACTTAAATAATTACTCAATTAAATTATAATATTATTATATTACATTATATATTATGATCACTTACTTAATTATAGCATTACATAGTTAAATGATTACATAATTACATAATTAGTTATGAATTTATAACATTACATTATAAACATTAGTAATTTACTAATTTACTATATTATTACATTACTTAATTAAACGATTAAAAATTTAATTAATTATAACATTACTTTATATATTTATAATATGATTACTTAATCAATTATAATATTCAATTATAAACATTAGTATATTAATCAAATGATTTGAAATTTAATTAATTATAATATTAAATTATAGATTTATAGTATGATTACTTAATTCATTATAACATTACATTATACTATTATAGTATGATCATATAATTAATATAACATTACATAATTAAATGATTACTTAATTGATTATGAGTTATGATATTATGTTTTAAACATTAGTAATTACTAATTTACTTCATAAACAATAGCACAATACTTAATTAAATGGTAAGAAATTTAATTAATTATAACATTACCTTATAAACATTTCATTATAAACATTAATTAAGCATTACATTATAGTTAAATAATTACTCAATTAAATTATAATATTATTATATTACATTATATTATGATCACTTACTTAATTATAGCATTATATAGTTAAATGATTACATAATTACTTAATTAGTTATGAATTTATAACATTACATTATAAACATTAGTAATTTACTACACTATTACATTACTTAATTAAACGATTAAAAATTTAATTAATTGTAACATTACTTTATATATTTGTAATATTATTACTTAATCAATTATAATATTCCATTATAAACATTAGTATATTACTTAAATGATTTGAAATTTAATTAATTATAATATTAAATTATAGATTTATAGTATGATTACTTAATTCATTATAACATTACATTATACTATTATAGTATAATCATATAATTAATATAACATTACATAATTAAATGATTACTTAATTGATTATGACATTATATTATAAACATTAGTAATTTACTAATTTACACAATACTTAATCAAATTATTATAACATTATGTTTATTTAATTAATTATAACATTCTATCACAAACAATATTATAATACTTAATTAAATGATTAACAATTCAAGTGTTGCTTAGAGATTACAGGTTATGAGTTACATTGGACACAAATGAATGAATAATGAAAATTTGTTAGGGGTGTATTTGTAAACTTATAAGGTGTTTTTGTTATTTTTTAAACTAATAGGGGGTAATTGATTTTTTATAGGGTACCTGGAAAGGAACTGGAACCTGCATTTTAGGTTCCGGTTCCTTGAATTGAAGAACTCCTGATCGATGGTTCCTTGGCCTTGGCCTTCCTTTTTTGGGAACCCCTGGAAAATGCCGGCACCTGAACCGCACTCCCCTACCCCTACCCCAAAGGAGGCAAATGTGTAAAATTCATGCAATCATGGAGACTTAACATCCTCAACTTGGTTAATGACATAATCCAATTGGGGAACACATTACCTCTGTAGTATGTAATCTCTAACCTCTCTAAACTAAGAGGTGGTTGTAAGACATCAAGAACTAGTTCATCTTTATCCATCCTTTTCCCTTCTCTATCTATAATTCGCCCTCTCTTCTTCTGCATCCTTTTCAAAATTTAGATTCAAAAAGAGGAGATCCTTATTCCGAAGTTCTGCTTTTTTGGCCACATTAACCTCAATCAAATTCCCCAACATTTTTATTCTAAGAGACCCTCGAAGATGTGTCAAGTTTGCCAAAGATTCCAGGGTACATGCTTTGTCACTATTGTCATCACCACTCACAACAAATTCACTTAATGTTCGAAGACAAGTTAATCTCTTGATTCCTGTTGGCATGCAAGTTAGTGAAGTCCCCTCATTTACTAAATGTGTCAAGTTGATTAACTTTCGCATCCCTTGAGGTAAGCTCTTGAGATCAGCACACCCACGAAGCTCTAAAGTTTGCAAATTATACAATTCACACAATTCCTTTGGCAATTCTTTTATCTTTAAGAGGGACAAATTAAGGTATCTCAAATATATCAATTTTCCTATCTCTTTCGGAATGTCCAAGACCATATTCTCATACCATATTTTTCCACTCACATCTAATGCCCGTAAACATGTCAATTCACCAAATAACCGTGGCATGATTTCATTCATCGATTGATAATTTGTAACTCCATATAGAATTAAGAGGCTACACAAACTTTTCATACTACTACATATGGATAGTGGAAATGGAGCCCCTACCCCAAGAATTAATGTTAAATGATAGAGAGGAAGATTTATGGATGGGTCTTCATGAGCGTTGACTTCTAAGATCTTCATTTGATTCCGATGGCCGGCATAGAGCTCATTCTCCTAGATAAGATAAGCAAAGTCATGCATTATGTCATGGATCTTAAAACATAAAATATTACCATCACTATCATTTTCAAAATCTTGGAAGAACGATTGTTTTGCTAAGTGATCAAAATATATTTCACCAACTCTCTCCATCTCCATATTATTTTCTAACCCAAGAAAACCTTGAGCCATATTATTTTCTAACCCAAGGAAACCTTGAGCCATCCATAATTTGATCAATTGTTCTTTGTCTATATGGCAGCCTTTTCGGAATATGGCACAGTATGAGAAACATTGTTTTATCGTTGCAGGCAGAGCGTGATAACTCAATAATAGAGGAGAAAAAATAACTTTTTCAATCTCTTCCAATTCCCACATTTCACTATCTAAGACTATTAGCCACTCTTCTCTATGTATTTTAAAGCGCAAAAGACTTCCGATGGTCTTTATAGCAAGAGGTAGTCCCTTGCACCTGCGTAGAATTTGTCTACCAATTTCTTCCAAACTTTCACACTTCGCAGGAGTCCTATCATAAAAGGCTATATTTCTAAATTATACCCAACATTCCTCCTCCAGTAATTGATTAACGATGATAATGTCAATCGAACCCATCATACGTGCCACTGTCTCCTTACGTGTGGTAATCAAAATACTACTTCCATGGAGACCATTCTTCAGACAATGATAGAACGGCTCCCATTTAGAGTAATCCTCTGTCCATATATCATCTAACACAAGAAGAAATTTCTTTCCTACTATAAAGTCACGAATCATATTTAAAAGAGATTCTAATTCCACAACTACGGAGAGTGAACGTGTTAGACTTTCAATGATTGCTTTAGCAATCCTATACTCATCAAAAGGATCGGATACACACACCCATATTCTTTCATCAAAATTTTCTCTAGTCTAATCATCATTGTAGGCAATTTGGGCAAGAGTGGTTTTTCCAATTGTGCCTATACCTACGATTGAGATAATATGGAGGTTTCTTACCTGTTCACCACCCTCAAGTAACTTACGTACTATAGCATTCTTCTCGATATCTTGACCATATATATCAGACACGTCTGTGACAGAGACAATCAGTGGTCGCTCAAATTTGTCACTAGTCCGGATCAAATCAAATGCATACATATCTTTTTGTTTGGCGATATCATGTACATGTTCATTTATTTTCTTGATCTTGAAAGCAATTTGATGATGTAAATCGACTTGTTTGTAATTGAACCAAGAGAAGGGAAAGAAAGGTACCTTCTTAGGAACGCAACAGTTTTCCACTGCAATTTCATAAACTCCCTCGATTTGCAATTTCAACAAAGCAGTTTTCCACTCATCCAGCATGTCTTCTAAGTCATAGGACGTGTCTTTGAGCTTCCCCAAGCCAATATCTCACAGCTTTCTCCTTCACCTCTCTTTCCTCTTCATCGAAGAGCACGGTTTGACTGGCTTGAAGCTTGGAGCACAGCATTTTAACTTCTTTGTCGACACCCACTACTAGCTTCACATCTTGTTGTTCCTCTAGCATACTGATTGAATCCAGTAGCTCCAATATTCTGGAAATAGTTGCATCCGCCGTAAGAAGCAATCAAAAATAGTAATTGATCAACAGAGGAGCAGATAGAGAAATGAATGGAGTTGTAAATCTTGCTTTCATGTTAGTCAACTCACGCCTATATAGGCATCGTCAATACATCAACATCTCGATAAATAAATAATTAATTACATATTTTCAAGATTTGGAAATGTTATTATCAAAGTTTGAGATTGAAGGTGGCAAAAGGGACAGAAGACTGCCGAAGAATGCCTACAAGAAAGCTCGATAAAGAGGGCAGAAATGAGGGCCAAAGAATATCAAGCAAAAGAGAGAAAATTGTATTTTGTATATCATATTCTGTAATGTACATTGGCTAATTTATACAGTGGCTTTGAATACAATAAGGAAAGGAAATAATACTGTAAAGGAAAAACAATAAACTCTTAATTACAAAATATTACAATCAATCAAATCAATCACTGCTTGATTCCAGCATGGATATCCTTAGCATTCCATATTTCATCACTCCCCCTCAAGTTTGTGGTTTGTAGATATCGAAAAACCCAAGCTTGTGTAATAAATAAGAATGCTTACGACTACACAAAGGCTTCGTGAATATGTCCGCTGGTTGTTCCGATGTTCGTATGTGCCTAGTCCTGATAATCCCTTCCTGAATTTTCTCCCTGACAAAATGACAGTCAATTTCTATGTGTTTAGTTCTTTCATGGAAAACTGGATTTGTCGCGATATCAATAGCAACTTTTTTATCGCAGTACAAAGTGACTGGTTTTCCTATTTTTACTCCCAAGTCTTTGACTAATCCAAGAATCCAGACAATCTCACAAGTTGTTTTTGTCATTGCTCTATATTCTACTTCAGCTAAAGAAAGTGATATTGTTGATTGCCTTGTTGTTTTCCATGATATAAGAGATCCTCCAATTTTAATGCAAAATTCTGTAAGAGACTTTCTAGTCATGGGACAAGTACCCCAATCTGAATCGCAGTAAGCTGTGATGTCAAAATTCCCATCTCGAGGTAAGAGAAGTCCTAATCCAGGACATCCTTTTAAATATTTAAGCACCTTGATTGCTGCGTCCATATGGGATTGTTTGGGTTGATGCATGAACTGACTTAGTATGTGGACTGCATAATTTATGTTAGGCCTTGTCATGGTGAGATAGATAAGTCTTCCTACGAGTCTTTGGTAGGAAGCTGGATCTTGTAACAGAGGGTCATTTTCTGAAGAGGTTGTCTCACGGTCATATTGTTGTGATGTGAGTTTGATGTTTTGTTCCCTAGGAATGATGCTGGGTTTGCATGCTGATAAACTAGAGTCGGATACAAGTTCTAAAACATATTTTCATTGACTTAGAGAAATACCTGCTGAGGATCATGCAATCTCAATGCCCAAGAAATATTTTGGTTCCCCCAGATCTTTTATAAGAAAATGTTTGTTGAGATGTTCTTTTACGGTGCAAATGCTACTCTCATCGTTCCCAGTGATTAAGATATCATCAACATAAATAGTAAGAGCAATGACAGTGGTACCTTTATGCCATGTGAAGAGAGAGTAGTCATTCTTGGATTGAGTGAATCCCATATTAGTTAGAGCCTCTGTGAATTTTGCATTCCATTGCCGTGATGCTTGCTTCAAACCATATAAGGACTTGCGTAGACGACATACCATATTCTCCCCCTATCTATGAAGGTCGGGAGGAAGGTCCATATAAATTTCTTCATGAAGATCTCCGTGGAGAAAGGCATTATGGACATCCATTTGGTGAAGGGACCAATCACGGAGGGCAGCAATGGACAAGAAGGTCCGAACAGTGACATGCTTGGCTACGGGAGAAAATGTGTCTTGGTAATCAAAAACTTCTCTCTAGGTGAAACCTTTGGCAACGAGACAAGCCTTGTAACGCTCAATGGAGCCATCAGCATGATGCTTGACCTTGTAAACCCATTTGCAACCAATGGGTTTCCTATGAGAGGGACGAGGAACAAGATCCCAAGTGTGATTCTAAGAGAGGGCATTGAGCTCATCGGCTATGGCCTGCTGCCAATTTGAATGGGAAACAACTTCAGAGTAACATGATGGTTCCTAATGTGCAGAAATCTGACTAATGCAAATCCTGTGGGCAGTGGACAGTCAATCATAAGTAACATAGCTGGAAGTAGGGTAAGTAGTACTTGTGGTAGGTTGGAGGGTAGGACAGACATAGTCATCTGTCCAAACAGGTGGGCGAGTGACTCTTGTGGAACGTCTTTGAGGAGGGGCAGGAACAATGGGTGTATTGTCCAGGGGAGGTGGATCAGAAAACTGGTTCTCTGGAGATGAAGTAGGAGAAGGACCAGGAAGTTGTGTCTCTGTAAACTGGTTCAGAGGTGGAGTGGGAGGGTCCCATGTTTGGAATGGGATGCATGGTATAATAGGGCTGAACAAGTCTGCTATGGAAGTATCTTCGAAAAGAATGGAAGACTGCTGGGAGTCGTCAGAGGGAGACCTGTCCAAAAAAGGAAAAGAATCTTCATGAAAAACCACATCCCTAGAAACTAGGAAGTTCTCTGCAGTGAGATCATATAGGCGATAACCTTTCTGATGCATTGGGTAACCCATAAAAACATAGGGAATAGCCCGGGGAGAAAATTTATCATTCCCCTTTAAATTTGTAGAGTAGCATAGACACCCAAATACTCGAAGATGATCAACTGTAGGGGGTTTACCAAAAAGTACCTCATAAGGTGTCTTACCATCTAGAGTCCAACTCGACATTCTATTGATCAAGTATGTGGTCGTGACAACACATTCGCCCAAAAGGGTAGTAGGGATGTGGGCTTGGTGTTTAAGGGCACAGGTGACCTCTAAAAGATGCCAATGTTTCAGTTCAACAATGCCATTCTGTTGAGGGGTATAGACATAGGAGCTTTCATGGATAATACCAAGAGAAGAAAGTTTCGAACATTGGGTGTTGAAGAAATCCCTAGCATTATCTGTCCGGACTCGTTGAACTGAAACATCAAATTGAGTTTTGACCATGGACAAGAAATGTTTGATATGAGTGAGTGTCTGGATTTTAGAGTGCATGAGGTGGACCCAAGTTCCTCGAGAGTAATCATCTACAATGGTAAGAAAATATCTAGAGCCATCGTGATTGGCTGTGTGATATGGACCCCATATGTCCATATGAATTAAGGAAAAAATATGGTTTGTGGAAGGCGTGTGTTTGGGAAATTTTGTGCAGGACTGTTTTGCGAGAGGGCAAATGGGACAATTGGGTTGTGGAATAGATGCACTATGACCCAGGCGTTGATGCAAAATAAAAGAAGTTTTATTAATGTTAAAAAGACTGTTACAAGACATTGAAGTTTTAGCATCAGGAGCACCTATCCAATAATAAAGGCCTTGGTGAAATTTACCCGAGCCCATCAGTTTCCCAGTCAAACGGTCCTGAAATTCACATTTGTTAGGAAAAAAAATTTAAGAGACAGACATTATCTTGACAAAGTTTCGAAACAGAGATGAGATTGAAAAGCAGGAACAAACAAGACATTATGTAGAATTAGATGTTTATTTAGACAAACAGTTCCTAATTGGGTAGCTGGTGCATGTGTCCCATTTAGCATGCGGACCAATGTGTATGGTATGGGAAATGTTTTTGAAAAATGCTTGGGATCGCAAACAATGTGGTCACTGGCCCTTGAATCAATTATCCAAAAATTCTCTTTTGTAATATTGGAACAAAAGGATATACCTGCATAGGATGTGGAATTGGGCTGCGGACTTTGATTGAGCAGTTGCAAAATCTGATGATATTGTTCTTGGCTAAACATAGGGACCGTAGCGATACTCTCAGAATTGATAGGGTGACTTACTTGATTGGCGGTGGCAGATCCAGACCGTTGATTTTGGTTACGGCCATGGAGTTTCCAACAAGTTTCTCTTGTGTGGTTCCTTCGTTTACAAAAATCGCAATAATGATTTTTGTTGGACTTGAATGACCCTTGGGAAGAATTAAAATTTGTGAAGTGGGCCGGATTACTGTCTGAGTTTGGGCCAGCTGCAAAAATGTGGCTATTTCTGGAGTTTGGGTTGGGAACCAAATTTGGGCCCAAACGATTATTAAGCCCAGTTGGACTTGAGCCGTTGGATGAGGGGATCACATCTAGGCCGTTGATTCCCCATATAAATTATTGTGTTCACCAGCATTGTGCCCTAGCCTTCCTTTGTCATGTCCAGTTCGCTTCGCGTATGGTCCATTCGCATTGTTGGGAATGGACGAGAGAAGCGCACGCTTCGCTTTTGGATTCGGGAGTCGATAAGCCGATCTCTGGCTTTCGTCTTGGACGGCCAGTTGATAGGTGCGCCGGAGATATGGCACAGGAGACGTAGCCAATATCTGCGTTCGAAAAGCCAGAAAACTGTCATTTAAACCAAGTAAAAATTGTATTAACCTGTTTTGGTCTTTCAGGTGTCTGATCTAGTGAAGAATCATGGATGGCCCTTCAATCGGTTCTTCAACAGCATCGAGCTCATTCCAAATTACTAAAATGTGATTGAAATAAACCGTGACTGGAAGATTGTGTTATTTGATTTCCAGGTGGTTTTTACGCAAAGTGAAAAGCTTTGCTAGATCGAGTTGGCCGTACATCTCGCAGATGTTCGTCCACATCTCATGAGTGTTTTCTGTCTGAGGCAAGCCGGCAACAATCTCCTGGGTCAGGGAGTTGCTGATCCAGGCACGAATAAGGGTGTTGCATCGAATCCAGTGATGGATTAGATGTTGTTCAGTGGGTTGGAGAAGGGTTCCATTGATGAACCCTTATTTGTTTTTTGTTACCAGAGCACCCCGGAAATCTCTGGCCCAAGTGGCGTAATTTTGAGATCCTGCCAATGGCTGTTTGACTAGTACTAGTTCCGATCCATCGGAAACCAGCGAGAAAAGGGCATCCCCTAGTTCCAGTCGGCCGGTGGCGGTTAGAAGAATTTGGAAAACCGGGTAGGGATTTTGACCCATCGGGTTAGGGCTTTGACCCATAAACCCGAATGGGAATGGGCCAGGTTGAAAATTGGATCCGGGTTGTTGGTTGGGCTCTGGTGGAGGATTTGGATCAGTGTGGGTGTTTGGGCCTAGTGGAGGATTTGGACCAGTGTGGCTGTTTGGGCCTAGTGGAATTTAGTTGTGTGGGCCTTCATTTGTGGCTATGGATGCTGAGTCTGGTATTGTGGCTGGGTCCATTTGTGATGAAAAAAAAAAAAAAAACTAATTTGGTTGCTTGTTTTGCAGGTTTAGGAAAACAATGGTTTGGAGAGGATTGTAGCGGAAGCAAAGGTTTGCTTTGATACCATGTTAGAGTCTGAGATTGAAGGTGGCAAAAGGGACAGAAGACTGTCGAAGAATGCCTACAAGAAAGCTTGATAAAGAGGCAAAAATGAGGGCCAAAGAATATCAAGCAAAAGAGAGAAAATTGTATTTTGTATATCATATTCTGTAATGTACATTGGCCAATTTATACAGTGGCTTTGAATACAATAAGGAAAGGAAATAATACTGTAAAGGAAAAACAATAAACTCTTAATTACAAAATATTACAATCAATCAAATCAATCACTGCTTGATTCCAGCATAGATATCCTCAGCATTCCATATTTCATCAGTTATTTCCAAAATAACATTTAAAATTTATTTAAATATATCTCCGTAATTATAAATATATTTTAGGGCATTTGGTATATGAAATGTTGGATTACTGGAAAGTTAGATTACCTTTAAGATTACTTAGAATCTTTAGGAAAATGTGTTTAGTTAATTGGTAGGTATGTTATATTAATATGTTTGGTTGGGAGGAATAAATGGGTGGGTATGTTATTTAAATTATTGAATTGTCTCCCAATTAAATATTATTTTCAAATATTAATTATTATTTAGATTATTTAACCCCCCTGCATTTAAAAACTTAGCAAAAACAACCCCATAGTAAAAGTTTGGAAAATCAACAAAGACCCCCTCCCCCATCCCCAACCCAACCCATCCACCGTTGGTCGCCAAAGAACCACTGCAGCCGCCAAAGAACCTAACGGCGCACGGAAGGTAGGAAATGGCCTCCATGTGTCGTATGGCCATTTCCAGCTAGAGATCTGGCCAGAAATGGCTAGACGTGATGGATCTAATCGTCAATGGTTAGATTTGGCTAGATTTGACCGAAAATGGCCATATCAGTGCATGACGGCAATTTTCGGCCTTCCGTGTGCTATTTCGACGGTGGTTGGCCATAGCAGGTGGGTGGGGGTGGTGGCTTGGCTGGGTTGCAATTTGTTTTGAATTTAAGAGTAATTTTGTCCAAAAAGTTAATTAATTGGGATGAAATAGTAAAAGCCATATTGATGTAAATAAATTAAAAAATAAGAGCATTATTGTCCTAAAATTTTATTAATAAGGGATAGAATTGTAACAAAAAAAAGATAACATTGGTAATCTTAGAATACCTAAGAAAATAGAGATAATCAGATTACCTCCAACATTATCAATACTGGTTACTATTGGTATTTGAAGATTACCGGTATCTTATATTACTTGACAACCAATATGGTAATCAAGTAATATAAGATGACTTAATCCCAGTAATCTCTAATAACCCCCAACCAAATGCTATCTTATAAAAGTTCACAAATTGTGCTTTTTGTTTAGGGAATGTTATATTACTAAGGAATATTGTATTACTGGAAAGATAGATTATTAGGGAATCTTTAGAGAAATGTGTTTGGTCAGTTGGAATAAATTTGTGAGTACGTTATAATGATATGTTTGGTTGGGAGGATAAATGAGTGGGTATGTTATGTAGATTACTAAATTGCCTTCCTTTTTAAATAATATATATATATATTTAAGTTATGTCTTTTAACCCCCCCATATTTGAAGTTGTACTAAAACACCCCAACTATATACAACTTTAATTTGTAGTAAAATCACCCCCACTCACCCCAAGCCACCATCGGCAGCAAGCCACCACCGGCGACAGCCGCCATAATGGCGCACGACCGGTCCAAATCTATATATATATATATTTAAGTTATGTCTTTTAACCCCCCCTATATTTGAAGTTGTACTAAAACACCCCAACTATATACAACTTTAATTTGTAGTAAAATCACCCCCACTCACCCCAAGCCACCATCGGCAGCCGCCACAATGGCGCACGACCGGTCGGATTTGGTTAGTTATGCGTCGATAAGGCCTAATCCAGCCAGATCTGGCCGTGAATATGACTATTTCATAGCTAGATCTGGCCTTGAATATGGCTATTTCACAGCTAGATCTGGCCGTGAATATGGCCGTTTCATGACCAAAGATATGGCCATGAAACGGCCACAAATCTAGCCGTGAAAAGGCCAGATCTTTGGTCGCAAAACGACGACCATTTCACGGCACGGCCACATCTTTGGTCGTGAAATGCCAGATCTAGTCATTTTCGGCCATGAATTTGTGATCCATGGCCGGAAACGTCCTTATCGGCAAGATCCTGTCGGTCTTGTGCCGATATGACGACTTTTGCCGACGGTCAATGGTGGTGGCTAGTGGCTAGTGGCCGGCGGTGGTTTTGGGTGGTTGGGGGTATTTTGTTAACTTTTAAACTTTTTTGTTGCGGGGGTGTTTTAGCTAAATTCTCAAATGTAGGGGGTTTTGATAATTATTATTTGGTAGACATATGAGGGCAAATGTGTCCGAAATGATTAAAGATTAAGGGAAAAATAGGGTCAAAATTAAGATTACCTCGGTAATCTTATATTAACACCCCTTGGGAAGGTAATCTGATTACCCCCAATATTACCAACAGTAAACACTATTTACAATAAAAGATTACGTAATTTTTTATTACTTGACAATCAAATGAGAGAATCTTGAAAATTAAATAAAAATTACAGGATTAATCTTATATCACTCCGAACCAAACGCTACCAAAGTGATTTTCTTATAAAATGCTTGAGTTTCCATGTAATTCTTTTTTAATTATCCTATTTTAGTTTCTTAAATTTCGTAATTTATATTTTTATCAAATATGGTTTTTATATCTTTTGCTTTAAGTTAACTTGTTTATAATAATAATAATAATAATAATTATTATTATTCTATAGTCAGGACATCTTTATTTAAATTTATCAGGACATCATTTTAATCGAATATAATTAATATAATGAATTCAACGGTGAATATACATGGTTATCAAGACATTATTAATTGAATATAATGAATCTAATGGTGAATATACATGGTTATGATCAAATTTACATAAAAATGTCTTAACCAAGGACTTATTGACCATTTATATTTACCATTAGATTCATTACATTAGACTAAAATAATGTTAATCAATCTATTGTGATTCACATTTTTACTTGATTAATGTAATATATGGCTACATACACAACGGTATTAATTAAATCAAATGATGTTGTATCTAGACTTTTAAATGCTGTGTCGAGTGACATCCACGTTTTTGAATTTTTTAATATTAGGTACTTTAGTAAGTGAGGTTTTTATGGTGTATTTGGAATAAGTAATACTACATGTATAAGCAAGTCATACAAAGATTTGTATATAAACTGATGTGACACAAAATAAATGAAAGAGTAAATATGATGTGTTTAACTTTTTATATTCATTTTTCTATTTATTTTATGTCATGTCAGCTTATACAAAAATCTTTATAAAATTTATTTTTAAATCTACTATTATTAATTTGAAATGGTTGATAGCCCCGTCTTGGAATTGTAACAATTGTTTCTTGGACATTAGTATTATTGATTTGGAATTGCTGATAGCCTCATCTTGGAACTGTAACAATTGTTTTTAAAGAAAGACCCATAAAACCCGGAATTTAGTAAACAACTCATTGTGAATTGCATGTTGCCGTGTTGGTGCCTTTGTCTTTGTCGTTAGTCTGCGACTCTATGTTCACGTTGGGAATCTAAAACCTTACCTAACCCTCTAAATTTTATTACTAGTATAGTCTTTGCTAGGAATTGATATAATAATTAGACTTCATCAAACTTTAATAAGTTTACAAATCAGAGCATGCATGTGAAATTTTTTTCTGGGAACGTTCAATGAATAAAGGGGCTAGACTCTAGAGTGAAGATTACATATATAAAAAAATTGGACTTTGGATCCGCCCCTGGGTAGAGTGAAGATTACATATATGATGGGTCAGAGTGTAATGTTCAAAAGTGTAATAATATTTAATTAGTCCTGCAACCATCTTAAATTCATTAACAATTAAATTAATGGTAAGTTGAAGATCAAATTGCTTTAAATTAAAAAGACGATTATACATTAAATGTATTTGATTGTGGTTAGTAATGAAGCAGGTTGAATACTTTAATTAATAAAATTACAAAGAATCCAACCCAACCCAATCGAGTACATGAAAACTCTATAAAGTTACGAGAGCCGTATTTGCACTTTATTACTAACCTAAAGAAGCCCTATCTTTTGATGATTTTTATTAGTACATATTTATTGTTATATCTTAGCATCAATTATGCTTTTCACACCTGTGGGTAGTAAAATCTACGATTGAATTTGTGAGGATTGGATCTTGTGTGAAGTGAGCCACTGACAATCTGGTAGATTTGTATGAAGAGAAAAGGGAACGTGAAGGCTTAGGCTGCTGTAGGCACTCTGACGCTCAAGTTAGTAAGGTTGTTTAGTGAGGGCTGAAGGGAAGGAAGATTACCGGAACAAAGCAGTGGCAAAGGGTGGTAAAGTTAGTCAGAACTAAGCTTTATGACGAGCGAAGGTGGTGATTCTTGAGAGCAAGAATATAGGAGCTGATGGGTGATTTCTCAATGAATAATGAGGAGGTTTGCCCCCATTTATATAGTGAACCCAAGAGGTTGGAATCCTAATATAACTCTAAGTCCTACTTAGTAGAGGATTTCCAATTTGGGAAGGAGATATGATCTCTTGCTTTTATCGGTTTAGGCTTTCCACTTTGGGTAAGATTCAGGATCTTGGCAGAAGTGGAAACTGAATAGGATTCTGATTCCTATTATGGACTGTCATGGGCTAATAGGCCAGAACCCGATTTAGCTTAACTTGCAGGATAGCCTAATTCATAGAGAGGGCAATTCACAAAGTAGATTTAAGCGTCGGCCTAATCGGAATTGGGTTAAGGCCTCGACTCTTAGCATGCTTATTTTGTTATTGGGCCTCTTTAGGCCAATAGGATTTTTGGCCCATACAGTTTGTCCTCGGCTCTTTAAGTTAAAAGGTATTTAACTTTGAGAATAGTCTCAGTTAATCGCACTCAGGATATGTATGAGTTGATATTCCCTCATGAGGGGTTTGACTCCAAGCACTTGTTTGAGGCATTGACTAAAGATCACAAGGATCTTCGGATGGTGAAATAAGATGTGGACACTTAGACGTTTGTTCGGCTCGACAACATTCTTTGGGTGAAGTAGAGCCGAACGAAGCAAGAGACAATTTGTTCAACTGCCTGAAAAAGGAGGTCGTTCGACACTGCTCCTATTGCCAGGTGGTAACTGCTGGCCATGTGGTATGAGGAATGGAGGAAAGAGCCGAGAAGTGTGATAGCAATTTAGACGACTCAAGCTAGATTGCTCCGTGTTTGAAAACTCCAAACTAATAAGTTATTTTCCATCTCTTTTGGCAGAGCTGAATGGTGCATTAGGTATGTGGGTCATCAGATGGACATGGCCAGGTCGAACACGAATGTTGTGGAGCTTTGGAAATTTGATAATTGGCAACGCCGTTTGGTTCGTGTATTTGTGTTAGACAACACAATCGAGCAGAGTTGAGTATGGTGATAAAAGTGCGGGTTTCCAATCTGTAGATGATATAACCCATGTTAGTTGTCCAAGTTGTGTGGTGGTGAGGTGCAGCCCTAATTTGTTGGAGGCAAAGCAGTAGACGAGACCACATGTCCCATCACGTGTGAAGCTTTAGAGGCAAGAAATGAAAAGTTTTCGCCTTTTGAGTCCCAATGGGTGTTTGCTACATGTCCCTTTTCGAAATGACCTGCATTTAATAGGGCATTTCCTTGTTTCTAGACTCATTTCAACATTTGTCCCTTTTGAGAGAGAGAAAAAAACGAGAGCTTCGAGTTTTCAAGCCATTTTCACGGTAAATCTTCATTTTTTTTCTTCGATTTTTCACTTGTTTTTTGTTCCATTTGCATTTTGCAACAAATTTTGAGTGTTTAGAGCAAGTTTTTGGAGAAGTTTGGGTTTGTTTTGGTGTAGGAAATCGAAGTTTTGATGGAGAGGTGGTTTTCTTGGTGGTTTTAAGCGGTTTTTGTTGTCTAAGCGGTTTGGGTTTTTTTTTTTTTCTTTTCAAAGAGAAGGTAGAAGGGTAGGTTAGTCTTTTAAGGAGTTCAACTAGTAGAGCAGTAGATACCTCTTTCAAAGAGAAGGTAAAAGTGTATGAGTAGACATTGATAGAAAACATGCACTTCCCTATTTTGAGGTTGGTGCTGGAGGTGCTTAATCATTTCCTTATTGCTCCTAACCAACTAATGCCAAACGTGGGGAGGCTACTCATGTCATTAGAGTGTTTATGTATGCAGCTCAGTATGGAGTTTGGTGTTCTGGACCTGCTTTACTCCTATTATTTGAAAAAGCATAACAAGGAGAGGGGCAGATACCTTTTTATGTTGCGGCATGGTAGGAAGCACTTGGTGACGGGGCTTAAGACATATGACAAGAAGTGGAAAGATGGTACTTCTTTGTCAAGGGAGAATTAGTCTTTTTTTAGGGTGGAGCCATGGAGATTTCTTCATTTTGGCAAGCAATTGGTAAGTACTTACTTAGCTTGCGTTGTTCAGCGATGTATTGAATCTCATTGCTTTCACTTTTGTAGATCTATCATACAACCGTGTAATACTAGGTTTGCTTGCTGAAGAGAAAACCGGGAGGGTTCTCAAGTTGCTTGAGGCCGAGTGGGATTATCGCAATGTGTTGCATGAGTCAAACTTGAGACGAAGTCACTTGTAGAGCCACGTGGAGGAGATCCAACATGGTATCCCGTTTCCTCCCTTGAAGTTGGTGTTGTACACTTTATTGGTGCGGTAGTACAACTTCATTATCTTTGGTGAGTATTCTCTTCATACCTTAACTCCTAAAGAATTGTCCCTTGTAGAAGAGAGAATGAAGGAAACATTCAAGGTGCCTATTGCCAAAGAGCTACGAGAGAAATGTTGAGCCAAGTTGGTGAGGAAGAGGAAGTGAACGGAGAAGAGCGAGATGCCTTCAGCTTTAGTTGGGGTGACCCCTCCTAGCCCCATCTAGCCGTCCACTCAAAGGGTGGAGCCATTTCTGAGGATAGACATCCCCGATGATAAGGCCATGAAGACCACAATCCATTCTTCTGTGTTAGCCTACTTCAATGTGTCATTCGTGACAACTGTGATGAGGTCACTCCCACTCCCTGAAGATGGGCGCTTGTTGGGACATATCGGTGTGGCTCAAGTAGCCGAGTGGACACCACTCGGATGTTTTAGGTACTTAATAGCTTTATTGAGTTATAACTTTGATATTAACTACCCATTTTTTACACTTTGTTTCTTTGGGTGCAAGCTCCTTCTAGGGCAGCGCATCTCCAGAAGTTGGTGTTCACTCAAGAGAAGCGAAATAAGACCTAGCGAAAACCAACTCGTTGTTAAGGAGCCGTTTGGTAGCCATCAAGGAGAAGGAAAAGGAATTGAGGGGGATTCAAGTGGACCTTCACACTCAACTCCTCTAAGTGCAAATGGAGCTAGATTTGGGCTGAGTTGAGTAGGAAGCTAACAGGGATGCTATGGTGAAGAGGCTTGAAATCTAAAGCTAGGAAGCAGGATGAGTGGGAGTCGGATGAAGATATTGAGATGTACAAATCCTTCCTTGCTGAACTAGAAGGTGAAGCCAAGCAAGGAGATGACATTATCGAGCCGGCCAAACAGATAGAGGAGCTGGCATATATTGGGGCTTGAGTGACCAAATCAATTGTTGATCCAGCAGATGTTGTGAATTAGATGTCGCTGTAGGAGGAGGAGTTGATTGCTCCTGAGCCCCCTTCGCTGGAGGATCGAGCTGAGCTGAGCAAGAAGACTAATGCTAATGTTCCCTTTTACACTTCTTTTTTGCATTTAGTCTATTTTTTTTTTTTTTTTTTTGAAGTGTCGAGTGCACTAGATGAGGTGCTAAACTTTTACCCTGGATATTATATGAAGGCACGACTTCGATTATTCTTTGTCGATGTTTTTATATTTCTAAGTATTTTGTATACTATTGATTCTTATGACTTAATCATCAGAACGATTAATTATGTATGATGGGAATGACCCTTCTAGCCCTTGAGCATTTTATCACAAAAATTCTAACTTCACACTTAGAAATACTGAATACACCTCGATTAATGAACAAGAAGAAAATGACCTGCCTTAGAGTGGGGTTTACTTAATATGATATGAGGGGAGGAGACAGGCGCACCCCTCTCCCCCATTATACATTCTTTGACGATAAAATGTCTACGTCCTCAAGGTGGTAGAGCCGAGCCGAGTGCTATTAGAAGTGATAGACTTTTAGGTGAGTTGCGTTCCAATTGTTGGTGATATTTGGCCTTCTGGTGATTGTAGTGTTAGAGTAGGTGCAATAAAGCCAATGATTTAACTCTTGTAAACTCATTTCAAATTAATGAATAAAAGGCATCACTTATTTATGAGCATATACTGTAGCATCTATTTACTACGCATAAAAAAAATAGTATATGTCCTTAGAAAGGTTGGAACCAGTGACGAGGGAATTAAGTGTTATAAATCTTAATTGTAAGAACCTTATGTGCACAAGGTGGCCCCTCTTAAATCATCTACAGTCATAGTATAAATCTGAACAAGGACACATATTATCCAAAGAGACTATCATTGTGTTGAACGACCTTATTGAAAGGTAGTGACAAATCTCACATGTGAAGGTTGTGGGCATCAACCTATTGCAACGCATGGGTGCTTGTTTGTGCAAGTACACTAGACTGATCCATTAGAGGATTTCACATGAGATGGTAAACCTAGTGTCTATGGAATATATCATCTTACGGATGGTAGTGCATGTGGTCTTTCGACTTAAGATCACTAGAGTGCCATTGTAAATATCGATGTGATTTGACATTAGCCTAACGTCGTCTCTTTTAGGGATTACCAGAATGGTGGTGATTGGTTTCATCGAGAAGTACACTATAGCTATACTAGATCAACAAAGGATTCATTACTCTTGGTTACAGGAGATCTTATCTCGACAAGATATTTGGTTAAAGAACTACAACCTCAAATTCATGGCCATGGTGAAATCGAGTTGGTGCTCGAACCCAATAGTCGTTAGATTCAAGAACCAAATATAGAACATGTCAAGATAGCTTTTGAGGTAGACACTATTTTTGTACCTTAAACCTTGATGAGATAAAAGATGATGAAACAAATCGAATTGCATCATAACCATACCAAAGACAAGGCAAGCCTAAATCGTTGATGATATGAATTTCTTCAACCTCAATTCATATACTACCCTAAAACAACTACTTTTGACTCAACCTAGGCTAGGTTTTCTTCCAACTCCTTATGACCATTCGGCTATCACACTTCCTACACTTTCACAACCATCAAATAACTAAAAACAACTCCTTATATCAAACTCCAGTCATTCACAAAGTCATTTATATTCAAATGCACCACAAATGGATTCATACACACCTTGCAAAACAAAATCCGGAAAATGAGTTTACTTGAAACTAAAGGATAACAACTTACATAAGAGATGACCAAGGAATCAATCAAGCCTAAAGGAAACTCCACCAGCTTGATAGACACTCCACCACCAAGTTTGGCCGAACTTGGGTAAAGGAAAAACAAGAGAAAACACTTTCTCAAGACAAAGCACTATTCATTCAATATTCAAAGTCACTTTACAAAATGATCAAGTGGCCTTTATATAGGCTTTACAAAAATTAGGGATTTACCCTAGTAAATATTACATAATGAACACATTCAAATATTACATTCAAATTAACAAACAAAAGTCCACCACACATGTTAAAAACAAGCCATAACCATTTAATGATCAAGTGGGCAACTTTTCCCTAATTTAAGGACCCTTGTCCTTAACAACAATTTTTAGGGTTTTTCCTCCAAAATTTGAATCAAATGACACCCAAAACTTGGGCTTGGGCCAATGAAACTTGCTCCCACTTCTTGTTCATGTTTTTGGTCACAAAATTGGGCTTGAGCCGTGCCTTGGAACCTTAAGACCTCTTGGACAATTTTGTGAACTTCCTTGAGTGCTTGGGATGCTTGGGCCGAATGTTGATCTTCATGTTGTCCTTAAGTCTTCATTGAAATCCCTAGCATTTGTGATGGGCATGATGGGCTAGGATTCTCATCATCCTCCCCGGGTTGAAGAGGATTTGTCCTCAAATCCGAAAGTATGCCATCTTCTAAGTATGGAGACAAGTCCCCAATGTTGAAAGTAGCCGAAACATTGCCAAATTCAGAGGGTAAATCAATTTTATATGCATTATCCCCAACTCTCTTAAGGACTTCAAAGGGACCATCGGCCCTAGGTGCTAACTTGCTTTTCCTCTTGGAAGGAAATCTCTCTTTTCTTAAATGAACCCATACAAGATCACCCGGTTGGAAAATGGTGGGTTTCCTATGTTTGTTGGCTTTCTTTCTATAGGCTTCATTAGATTTTGCTATTTGAGCCCTAATTGTTTCATGTAGCCTCTTCATGGACTTGGTCTTCTCCTTAGCATCAAGACTCAATTGGATATCAAGGGGTAGGATACTAAGTTCTATGGGAGTGATAGGGTTAAGGCCATAAAGAACTTCAAAAGGAGAGTGGTTAGTGGTAGCACTAGGGGACCTATTATAGGCAAATTCGGCATGGGCTAACTTGTTGTCCCAATCTCTCAAACTCTTGCTCACCAAGGTTCTAAGGATGGTTCCTAGGGTTCTATTGGTGACTTCGGTTTGACCATCAGTTTGGGGGTGATGGGAAGTGCTAAACAAAAGTTTGGTACCCAATCTACTCCACAAAGACCTCTAAAAATGGCTAAGAAATTTTGAATCCCTATCCGACACTATGCTCCTTGGTACACCATGCAATCTCACAATTTCTTTGAAAAATAATTCAGCCACATGTGATGCATCATTGGTTTTATTGCATGCAATGAAATGTGCTATTTTAGAGAATCTATCAACAACAACCATTATGGAATCTTTACCTCTTTGGGTTCTCGGCAATGCCACAATGAAATCCATGCTCAAGTCTTCCCATGGTTGGTTAGGAATGGGCAATGGAGTGTACATCCCCGGCTTGAAATGACTCTTAGCTGTATGACAAACCCCACACCTTGCCACTATGGATTGGACATCCCCAATCATCTTAGGCCAAAAGAAATGATCCTTAAGAATCTCCACTGTTTTGGTAACCCCAAAATGACCCGCAAGCCCTCCACCATGCACTTCTCTTACAAGTAATTCTCTAAAACTCCCTTGTGGTACACATAACTGGTTTCCCTTAAACAAAAACCCTTCTTGAACCACATAATCCTCAAAGCTCCCCTTTGAACACTTAGCCATAATTTCGGCCATTTGTTCATCTTCTTTGTAATGCTCCCTCATCATGCTAAACCCAAGTACTCTTGCATCCAAAATGGAAAGGATGGAGTACCTCCTTGACAATGCATCCGCAACTACATTAGTACTCCCTTGCTTGTACTTGGATACAAATGAAAAGGATTGAAGGAACTCAACCCATTCAGCATGCCTTGAATTCAACTTAGGTTGCCCATTGATAAACTTGAGAGCTTGGTGATCCGAATGCAACACAAATTGTTTAGGCCTCAAATAATGACTCCAATGATCTAAAGCCCTAATAATGGCATAAAACTCTTTATCATAAGTGCTATATCTCTTCCTAGAATCATTGAGTTTCTCACTAAAATATGCCAATGGCCTTTTATCTTGAGTAAGGACCGCACCTATCCCTACTCCACCAAAGCATCACACTCCACTTCAAACACCTTAGAAAAATCGGGTAAAGCTAGAATTGGTGCTTCACAAAGCTTCCTTTTAATCACTTCAAATGCATCTTTTGCCTCTCTTGTCCACTCAAAATTCCCCTTTTTCAAGCGCTCGGTGATTGGTGACATTAGGGTACTAAAGTTGGGCACAAATCTCCTATAAAATGAGGCTAAACCATGAAAGCTTCTTACTTCACTAATGGACTTAGGTTCGGGCCAGCTTTTAATTGCTTCAACCTTGGATTGATCAACCATAATTCCCTCTCCCGAAACCACATAACCTAAGAAGACTACCCTCTCCATAAAAAACTCACATTTCTCCATCTTAGCATATAATTTTTGTTTTCTCAACACTTCAAACACTTGCCTAAGATGGTTTTTATGATCATCCTCACTATGACTATACACTAATATGTCATCAAAATAAACAACAACAAATCTGCCCAAAAAAGGTTTAAGTACCTCATTCATCAATCGCATGAAGGTGCTTGGTGCATTGGAGAGGCCGAAAGGCATGACCATCCATTCAAAAAGCCCTCCCTTGGTTTTGAAGGCTGTTTTCCACTCATCCCCTTCTCTCATTCGGATTTGATGGTACCCACTCCGTAAGTCTATCTTGGAGAAGATGCAAGAGCCATGTAACTCATCAAGCATGTCATCAAGCCTCGGTATGGGAAACCTATACTTGATGGTAATGTTATTGATAGCCCTACTATCCACACACATCCGAAAACTTCCATCCTTTTTTGGTACCAAGAGGGCTGGAACCGAACAAGGACTCATGCTCTCCCTCACATACCCTTGACTAATTAGCTCATCCACTTGTCGTTGCAACTCTTTGGACTCTCCCGGATTGCATCTATAGGCTGGTTTGTTTGGTAAAGGTGCCCCGGGTAGCAAATCAATATGATGTTCTATTCCCCTCAAAGGTGGCAGCCCGGGTGGTAACTCATTAGGGAAAACATCTTCATACTCATGCAATAAAGGTTGGACTAGGGGATGGGGTGTGCTAGCATCAACTTCTCTCCTCTCGGCAATAAGCAAGGTTAGGATAGGTTTGTGTTTGGTGATGGCCTTTTCTATTTGATTGCCATTGAGGAATAGGTTCTTTTGTGAGTTTTCAGTTTTGGTTGGTGAAGTTATGGAAAGTGTTTGATGGGGTGGTAAAGGGCTTAAGGTGATGGTTTTCTTGTTGAACCTAAAAGTGTAAGTGTTCTTCCTCCCATCATGGACAACTTCCCTATCATATAGCCAAGGCCTACCTAGCAACAAATTACAAGCATCCATTGGTATTACATCACACAACACCTCATCTACATATCTCTTACCTATGGAAAAATGGACTACTACTTGTTTGGTAACATTAAGGGTGCTCCCATTGCTCAACCATTGTAATTTGTAAGGGTGGCTACGGTTTTGGGTAGGAAGCTTCAATTTTTCAACAAGGGTGGTGGAAGCTACATTGGTACAACTCCCACTATCAACAATAACCGAACATACCTTCCCTTTGATGGTGCAACGGGTTTGGAACAAATTTCCCCTTTGTTCTTCGGTGGAGTCAACTTGTGCATGTAAAACCCTTTTCAAAATCAATGCATCACCAACATCAGCTTCTTCAACAATCTCATCACCACTCTCGGATTCTTCCTCTTCACTTTCTTCTTCTTGGACCGCCTCTTCGATCTCTTGTATCTCTTTGAGGGACATTACCCTCTTGTTGGGACAATTGGCTCGGAAATGTCCATAGCCATGACACTTAAAACACTTCTTGTCTTTCAAATCCCCTCGGGTGCCTCCTTGAGCCACAAATTTCGGTTTCTCCTTAGGTCCTTCATTCACTCTTTCCTTGCCCTTGTCTTTGTTGTAGTTGACATAAGGTTTGGAATAAGATGGGGATCCTTTGTAGGAGTTGCTGCCTTGAAATATGGTTTTGGTCTTTGAAAGTTTCAGACTTTGGAGTTGCTTCTCAACCTTGTTGGCTAGCTTGCATACATCCCCCAAGGAATGATAAGGCTGCAATTCTACTTTGTGAGCTATTTCCCTTTGTAATCCTCCCAAAAACCGAGTGATGGTTTGCTCCTTTTCCTCCGGAACATCACTCAGCCAATCTAGGAAAGCATTAGGGTCTAGGCTACCCTCAAACTCGGTCAAGTCTATTTTGATTCCCCTATCATCATCAATTCTTCTCCTCCTAGGAGCCTCGGATCCACTAGAGGATGCACTACTATCTCTTAAATCTTCCATATACAGTGGGGTCTGAATTATGGTTCTTTGACGGTAATGCGGGCGACCTTCTCGTTTGGGTGGTTGTAGGGATTCCTCAAAGGTGGGTTTTGGTTGGGATAGATTAGCAATGTCCTTAGACATGCTAACCATCAACTCCATCATACTTGACATATTCTTCTTAACATCATCAAGTTCTTCTTGAATTTTCAGGTTGGCACTCTCCCATGGGGGTTGGGGTGAAGTTGGGGAGGAAGTGCTCTTGTTTGCCATGGAGATGGGGGGAAATTTGGCTACTGTGAACAGTAACCTCGGATGAACAGTAACTTTTTGAAAGTTAAAGAAAAATGAAAAATGGGAGGGAAAGGTCAAGTGTATGAGTTATGGTGATTTTGGTTAAGTGTAAGTATTCTGTGAATAGTAACCTATGAATAGTAAACTATGAATAGTAATGTGGGATTAGGCTAGGAAATGGTGTAAAAAAAAATATGGTTAGGGTTTAGGGTTTTTTTTTTTTTTTTTTTGGGTTTTAGATGAATTTGGAAGGGATTGGTTTGGTTTGGATGGGATGTCAAGTGGGTGGTTAGTGTTGGTGTTTAGAATAGTGTTCAATGAAAGAGAAAAAGAGAAAAATGCACAATGGTTTGGCTTGGCCGAACTACACACACACTCAACACTTCTCCAAATGTTTTTTTTTTTTCCATCAATCAATACCTCAATCTTCACAAATTCAATCCTCAACCTTAGCTCTGATACCAATTTATATGAATTTCTTCAACCTCAATTCATATACTACCCTAAAACAACCACTTTTGACTCAACCTAGGCTAGGTTTTCTTCCAACTCCTTATGACCATTCGGCTATCACACTTCCTACACTTTCACAACCATCAAATAACTAAAAACAACTCCTTATATCAAACTCCAGTCATTCACAAAGTCATTTATATTCAAATGCACCACAAATGGATTCATACACACCTTGCAAAACAAAATCCGGAAAATGAGTTTACTTGAAACTAAAGGATAACAACTTACATAAGAGATGACCAAGGAATCAATCAAGCCTAAAGGAAACTCCACCAGCTTGATAGACACTCCACCACCAAGTTTGGCCGAACTTGGGTAAAGGAAAAACAAGAGAAAACACTTTCTCAAGACAAAGCACTATTCATTCAATATTCAAAGTCACTTTACAAAATGATCAAGTGGCCTTTATATAGGCTTTACAAAAATTAGGGATTTACCCTAGTAAATATTACATAATGAAAACATTCAAATATTACATTCAAATTAACAAACAAAAGTCCACCACACATATTAAAAACAAGCCATAACCATTTAATGATCAAGTGGGCAACTTTTCCCTAATTTAAGGACCCTTGTCCTTAACAACAATTTTTAGGGTTTTTCCTCCAAAATTTGAATCAAATGACACCCAAAACTTGGGCTTGGGTCAATGAAACTTGCTCCCACTTCTTGTTCACGTTTTTGGTCACAAAATTGGGCTTGAGCCGTGCCTTGGAACCTTAAGACCTCTTGGACAATTTTGTGAACTTCCTTGAGTGCTTGGGATGCTTGGGCCGAATGTTGATCTTCATGTTGTCCTTGATCTTCATTGAAATCCCTAGCATTTGTGATGGGCATGATGGGCTAGGATTCTCATCAGTTGATTCTTTACTTACTGGGGAATCATGATGCCTTGCTAGAGGCCAATCTTAATTGGTATATGAAAACACTAATTGCTTGATGCTTAATTATCTAGTAGGACACCGCCGACAAAGTGAAGAGTCTTCGGTTCACACACATAAAAGATAGTTAAGTGAGAAGTGAAAATAAAAGGACAATCTTGTCCTTGGGCCGAAAAGGGTATTTCAGTAATTTGGGAGTCCAAGGGAATTTTGGTAATTTTGTTAAGAGGTTGACGCCATTATCCAATTTATTGGGAGAATTTTTAACAAAATTGGAATCATATTAGTTTTAATTAATATGGAGAATATATATTTAATTAAATTAAATATATATTAAAACTCATATATTAAATATGATAAATATATATGGATTAAATAAATAGCAATATTTATTTAATTAGAATATGTATTTATATAGGAATTAAATAACTAGGAATATTTATTTAATTAGGAGAATATCTTTAAGAGATATTCTAATCCCTTATATCAAGGATTATAATCCAATTCAAATAAGGAATTAAAAGGATTGTAATCCAATCCAAATAGGAATTAAGGATTTACAATCCTTATTGAACTCTTATTTGAGGTTGTCTATATAAAGGGTCATTAGGCTTTGTTTAATAGAGCTAATATCAAAAGTTAATTTTGCAATAAAAGAGCAAAATTTAACTCTACCAAAAACCCTAGCCGCCAACCCTAGAGAGAGAAATTCTCTCTCTTTAATCTGCCACCTCCCTTAAGCCCTCTGATTGATCTAACAATCAATCCTAGGGTGATCCTGAGCCTACCTTCGTATGGATACTGACAAACTCAATCCTACGTTGGATTGATAGCGACTAGTTTGAAAGATCCAAAGGAGGAGCCACCAACAAACGTAAATCACATAACCTTGTATGGTTAATTTTAGATGTTAATTAATTTAGTCTAAATCGTGATCTTGGGTAACAGGACCATGCCATGGCAAGAAAATTTTTGTTGTAATTTTGCGCTTGCCACAACATGGTTCCTACATGTAATTGGTAGGCTCCCCTTCCCACGACCTCGGTGATCTTGTACAACCCCTCCCAAGTGGGACCGAGTTTGCCTGCTCTTATCTCCTTCATGTTTTGAAACACCTAACATATGACCTAGTTGCCAACTTTGAAGACCTTGGTTCAGACGTTCTTGTTGTAGTGCCGAGCAATCTTTTCTTGGTAGATGGCATTGCGGATGAGGGTTTGATCCCTTAACTCGTCAGTTGTGTCAAGGTTGTGACAGAGTTGCTACCCATTGGTGTCTTCATCCATCCGTTGGTGCTGAGCCGAGGGGAATGATATCTCTACAAGGATGATTGCGTCTGAACCATAGGCTAAGGAGAAAGGTGTTTCTCCCGTGGAGGTCTGAGCCGTGGTACAGTAAAACCATAGCATCCGGGGAGTCCATCTACCCAAGCCCCCTTGGCTTTTTGGAGTCTTCTCTTCAAGGTTTGAATGATCGTTTTGTTGGACTACTCAGCTTGTCCGTTTGCTTGGGGATAGCGTAGAGTGGAGAAGCTTAACTTGATTCCCCATATTTTGCAGAAGTCTTGGAACCTGGAATTTATGAATTAGGAGTCGTTGTTAGTGACTATCTCCTTTGGTAGGCTGAACTGACATATGATGTTTTTCCATACAAGGCTTTAGCCTTTATCCATTTAGTGAAGTAGTTCATGACCACCAACATGAAGACACGTTGTCCCAGTGCAGTTGGAAGGATGGAGTTGAGCCATTCAAGAGGAAGGTATGATACTTTGGCAAAGTGTTGACAACTATCACAACGCTTGGAGAATTTGGCCAAGTTGGAGTGCATTATGGGCCAATAGAAGCTAGCCATGAGCTCCCTGTTAGCAAGGCTGCAACCCCCGTCATGGTTGCCACACTTAGGGGTAGGATATTCTGGTTAACCGAACTAGATAGGGTAGTTTATAAATCGAACCGGTTTTTCGATTCAAGTAAAAACTTAAACCGAAATCGAACCGATTTTTCGGTTCAAGTAAAAACTTAAACCGAAATCGAATATACGGTTTGGTTCACTGGTTAACTGGTTTTGAATCGACTTTTAAAATCAGAATAACTGAGAAAGTTTGGCCGATCACCAGAACTTTTACTCTAAAATTGTAGCCACATGTAGTATCCATTACTAGAACAAAGAGAAATTTACATATTCACCTACAAGTTTTGATATAAATAATAAATATAAATTATTCTTCATCGAAGAAGTCAAATTAAGCCATCCAAATTTCTTACATCTTCACAAATCAAATAAACTTGAATATTGGAGAAAAAGACAAAAGAGAGAGAAAAATGGAAGAGAAGATAAGATAAGATGGAAAAGAAGGATAAAATCATAAAACTGAAGGAAAAGAGATGGAGAAAAAGACGAAAAAGAAAGAGAAAACCCAAGGAGAAGATATGGAGAAAAAGATGAAAAAAGTGAAAAGTGAAAAGAAGAAATGGAGGAGAAGAAGAAGAAGAAGAAGATGAAAGAGAAAAGTGAAGGAGAAGATGATGATGAAAAAGGAAGATGAAAGAGAAAAGTGGCAGAGAAAGATGAAAGAGAAAAGTGGAGGAGAAGACTGAAAATGATGGAAAAGGTAGATGAAAGAGAAAAGTGGCGGTGAGCTCCAGGAAGTTTAACTATAATTAATATGTAAGGTTTTTATTTATTTATTTTTTGAAATCGATTTTGGTTAATCGGTTTAAAAAAACTTGTAAATTGAAAACCAAACCGATTAATGAGTTTATGATTTTTTCAAATCAAACCGAATTTTAGAAAAACCAAAATTTTGGTTCGGTTTTGATCCGGTTCAGTTTTAGGTCTTTGTTTCCCAACCTTAGCTACACTCGCTTTTATGAAGTTCCTCGAGCACATACTTTGCTTCCTCGGGGGTGATGCATTTGAGGAGTGGACGCGAGAAAGATCTCTTGAGTAGACGACCGTTATGAATGGTGAATTGAGTAGCTTTGGCTTTTAATCGGCGTGCTTCATTCTTGTCCATTGGGAGTTCATCATTCTCCAGGTAGTGGAGGATGGGTGTCATCTATGAATCATCTAAGCCAACTGATGATACCTCGGTCGAGCCGGTCTTTATGGCTGGTGCATAGAGGTGAACCAAAGGGATCATTGTTGGTGATGTAGTTTGAAGGGTCAAGTTGAGATTTGCTAAAGCATCAGCATGTGTGCTCTCAGTCCTTGGGACTTGAGTGATGGTTATCTCCTCAAATGTCGACTAGAGTTCTTTGGCTAAGTTTAGGTAAGAGGTCATCTTGGCATCCCGAGCTCGGTAAGAACCTTGGAGTTGATTCACCACTAGTTGTGAATCAGACTTGACTTCAAGTTTCTTTACCCCCATTTCCTTTGTGAGGAAGAGGTCGATAATTTATGCCTCGTATTCAGCCTTGTTGTTGATTGCCTTGAAACCACACTGTTTGGACTGCTACAAGATATCCCCTTTTGGGGAAGTGAGGACCAGTCCTAAGCTGCTACCATTGACGTTGCTAGAACCATCTAGTGATAGGATCCACTTGGATGGTGCGTCGGCTGTTAGCATAGGAACTCTCTTTCCGCCTGAACAAAAGTGCTAGGTGTGAAGTCGATGATGAAGTCAGCTAGTACTTGAGACTTGATAGTGGGGCGAGGTTGGAAGAGACATTAAATTTAGTCAGCTTTACTGTCTATTGAATGAGATTACCCGAGAGATCTGGTTTGTAGAAGATCTTCTTTAAGGGGTAAGAATTGAGGACCACAATCAGGTGGCATTGGAAGTACAACCCCAGCTTCCTTGTCGTAGTGCTTACAGCAAGCACCAGCTTCTCAAGTTGGTTGTAGCGTGTCTCGACATCGAGCAGAGACTTGCTAGTGTAATAGATAGGTGATTACTTCCCCTCTTCTTCTCAGATTAGTATAACTAAGATGGCCTATTCGGATACGGCTAAGTAGGTGAAGAGTCATTCCCCTGTTTTTGGTTTAGACAGTAAAGGAGGTGATGTTAAGTACCTTATTAAATGAGCTAATACTTCTTCACATGGTGTTAGTGTATGCCCTAGGAACCAATCGTGTTGTCGGTTTCAGGACATTATATCTTGAAAATGTATAATAAATAAAAGAAAGTGTTCTTATTTCACATGTTGATTTTCTGCTTCATTTATATTATATTATATTTAATATTGCTTGTGAAATGTCCGGATGATATGGATCTTCAGAAGATCAAATCATCAAAGAATTCCCTACGCAAGTAATGTTAATTGGGCAATAGCATTGCATAGTAGGCATGCTGAATGTCTCCATTGAATATCATATTATGGTATTAGTGTGGGTGATTATAAGAGGTATGTCACTAAGGCATTAGCATGGATAAACGGTTAGTGAACTGTTTATCAAATACGACCGATTACAATGAATCACATGGATATGGTCAATGATGCATCGTAGGATCGTGCTAGTGTACCATTGATCCTTAGACCTGAGACATCACGGTTGGATTTAACATAGGATGCATATGGTTCATATGGTGTATAAGCACGAGACTAATCATGTCTTGTGTAATAAGCCAGTTTGGTCATATGTTATTCATGTATGAAGACAAGTGATGGTCAAGATGGGATCCGTTAACTCAAAATAGTCCAATCTCGAGTTCCCAAACGAATGTCAATAAACATTGGAAAAGGGAAATCTCTGGCCAAAGTATAATGAATGTCAAATGAAAAATAGTTTCATGTTGACAAGTTCCATTGTATCGATTGACAATTCGATTAAAGATTAAGTTAAAGGTTTTGACATACCATGAACCATTCTTAATCGGGATTAGATAACGGAGGGATTTGACTACACAGTACGAACGATCAGAATAGGTTCATTGGAGTTTATACTTCATTGTGGTTTAGGGGTTATGGAACATTGCTAAACGTCTACCATAATCAGTGGGAGTTTCGACTATAAAGAATTATAATGAAACATATCAAAATATGATATTGGCTCACAGCTAGATCATAGTGAACCAAAATGGTCACACATAAAACCAAGCTCAAGAAGAGAGAGAAATACATATCATTAATCCGATTAATGATGTTCGGACATAAATGGTTGCATCCGAATTAATGTATTGGCGAGAAATGATTATCCATGAATAGCTAGCACTAACCAAGGGTAATAAGGATTTTTTAAATATTATTATTGAATTGGATTCAATGATGGGGGCAAACGTGCATTGGTTTTATTCTAAAGGGTTAGAATATTTAATGGAATTAAAATTTGGTCTAATTATGAATAAACCATAAAACCAAGGACTTGACATAAATGTTTATTCTCAAGTTAATTTTAAATTGTTTGAGGCCTTCCTAAAACAATTTAAAATTACACTTTGTGCCAATGGTATATAAATTAAGTTTTATGCCATTTTAATGAATTGAATCAAAAAAAAAAAAAAAGAAAAAAATCAAAATCACTCTCTCATTTTCTCTCTCACTCTCACGGTTCTCTCTTCCGTGACTTGTGTGGATCACATTTTGAGGTTCTTCAACTTTACTTGAAGAACTAAGATTCTAAGAAAGAAGATTCAAGTGTTGAATAGCAAAAGGGGTAAGTAATATTCCATTCTTACTTGAAATTTTTTGGGCTTATGTGTTATGTTTGTGTTCTACCTTGCATCTATCATCTTGATCATCATTTTCTCTCCATTTCCATGTCCAAAATGCATGAACCTAACAATGGTATCAAAGCATGTTTAAATTCATGCATGCATGTAGCATTTTTGGTGAAAAATGGCTTGGTTTGGACATGGGTATCTCTCGGTTTTGAGTGCATGTTGAGCTGTGTATTTGGAATACATTTGATGATGGATATATGACATGCATGCTTATTGACATGCTTGTATGAAATTTTGATATTTTGAATACAAAATTTCTTGTTCTTAAAGTCACATGCATGTTGTTTTTTTTATGCATCTTGATGCATTTTTGACTAAATATGAATATATCACATTCATATGATACATGCATGTGTAATATAGTCATATTTGATGCAAGTTTGATGACTTTGAAAAGGGATGAATTCGGCCAAACATTATTTGGATGCATAATGTACTTTGAATGCATTTTTAGGAAGTTATATGTGATATAATGGAGTATAAATGCATTTGGGTTGGATTGTATTGTGAATGCGAATGTTTGCATGTTGATTAAGGTTAGGGTTTAAGCTTGTTCCATGCATAAATTGTATATGTGAAAGAGGCATGTTTTAATGGTGATTAATATGTGTTTCCTTATGAATTTTGCTTGAAAAATCATGTGAGAACTGAATGCATGATTGATGCAAATTAGTATCACATTCGGCCATATCATAGTTATTGGATGAAGGTTAAGTGAAGGGCATTATTTTTATGAATTTGTATACATTCGTGAATCACAAATGGTTTTTATAATGCATGGTTGTTGTGTTTTTGTCATATGGCTCTTAATTGGATAAGACATGATGTGAGAGTATTTATTATATGATGCATAATATAATGATATTATAAGTTTAAGGGTAGTAAAATTATGCATGTACTCTTTGTTCAATCATGACATATTTTTATGTATTTATTACATGAAGTCCTTTGTTTATAAATATTGCAAATTGCATAAATATTTATTTATATGCCCTTGATTGAATTGATATTTATTAATGTGATGGATGAATATTAATTAGGGGATGATCATGGGTGTATATTTATTTTTCCCAAAAATATTTGATATTTGGGCATGTAATATTCTTTCAATAGATTGTAATAATAATTAATTTTATTATTAGTTTGTTATCGGGGCCTGCGTGTCCTAAATTATTTTATGTAATCGTACAACCGGACGAAGGATGGAGATCCGATCAATCACCTAATGAAGATCTGCAAGGAGTAATAGAATTAGGTGAATAGTTTACCTAATTAGGATGTATTTTCCAAAACCCCATGATCATCCCATCATGTTTTATATTTATATGGGTGCATTTGAATTAATGTATGTGATAAATGTAAAACATTTTTTAATCAAAGGTTAAACCTAATAATCTCCCTAACAAACAATATTAGATCCAAGCCTTCCATTATGGGCCAATTAATTCTTTGGCATAAAATTAGAGATCCCAAGATTTCTATTATATGAGGGATGCTAATTTTATGACATGGAATTAATTGTCTTAGTTCTTGGATATAAATTTTCATAATACCCAAGATTTCTATTATGTGAGGTTATAATGGGAATTCTATTTTAAGAAAGCATAATGGGTTGGATTTAAGTAGTCAAGAGTACCAAGATTTCTATTATGTGAGGTATCTAAAACTAGAGGCAAGGATTGAATCATACCTTATATAGTGATATAAAAGGAAATAGTTTCCTACTTGTTAAATTTAATTGACCAAGATTTCTATTATGTGAGGTTTAATTAAATTTAATAAGAATTTGATTCCCGGCTAGAAATTTATTCCAACGAAATTTCCAAATCATCATTTAGGGGAGTATGGGATTTGAATAAAA
Source organism: Pistacia integerrima (assembly GCA_026225825.1). NCBI lineage: Eukaryota > Viridiplantae > Streptophyta > Magnoliopsida > Sapindales > Anacardiaceae > Pistacia > Pistacia integerrima. The sequence continues at coordinate 4,566,998 of CM047750.1, forward strand.
TAGTGGGAGCTAATAAGATTAGCATTAAAGGGTTTGAATTTACAAGACACTAATAAAACTTATATTTTTCCTTGCAGTCTCTTTCGGTATTTTGTGATATTTAGTTAACGAAAATGAGCAATAACTTGCTCTTGAGGATTCTCGATAACAACATGCTGATCGGACCTAATTTTAATAATTGGTTAAGGAATTCGAGAATTATTCTCAATTTTGAAAAGGTCGGGTATGTCTTGGAAGCACCTCTTCCACTTTCTTTGTCTCCTAATGCCACACTGCAAGAAAAGGAAGTTTTCAATAAGTGGCAAGAGGAAGACTTACGAGCTCGAACCTCCATGCTAGCATCAATGAATGCTGAGCTCTAGGTTAAGCATGAAAAGATGGAAAGTGTGAATGAGATAATGATCCATTTACAAGAGTTGTATGGTGAGAACTCAGTGGTGAAGCAATATGAATTGTGTTCAACACTATTCACAATGAGGCTTAGGGAGGGATGTAACACCTACTGAAAACTAGTACAATGCATGCAATTAACAATGGAAAATTGGGCCCAAAAGTTTCTTTTCATTACAATTCACATGTCTTTTATACACAAAAGTTACTGTTTACAAAAGTGCATTTCAAAAGACAAAATAGGGGAACAGTGTAGCTATTGCTCCTCGCGCGCCGACGCCCCTCCAACCGAAACATCACCTAGAACCTGCATCCACAAAGGAAAATAACGGGGTGAGCACAAATAATGCTCAGTAAGTAAAACTCTCTAACTGTCTGTCCCCGTGTGTGACTCTTAATTCTTTCCTTTTCTAATTCTGTTTCTAATAACATCATGGCCTCATCTTACCGGAGATACGGCCGAATGGCGTTCACATAGCACCATTTCACTCTCTATGGCTATCGGGTGGAATTCACACAGTACCAACCCGGTCTTAGTGACTACCGAGTGAGGATCACAAAGCACCAACTCGGTTCCTCCTAACTATCGGGTGGAGATCACCTAGCACCTACCCGTTTCTCATGAATTTTGGGTAATGATCACCAAGCATTTACCCGTCTCTAGTCACTATCGGGTGATGATCACAAAGCATCAACCCGTTTCTACTAGCCATTGGATGATGATCACAAAGCATCAACCTACATATCTCTTAATTAATCGGGTAGTGGTCACAAAGCATCTACCCCTTTTCTATTACTCATTGGGTGACGATCACAAAGCATCGACCCATCTCTCTAAGGCTATTCGGATGATGATCACAAAGCATCCATCCGATTCCCATATGATCGGGTGATGATCACAAAGCATCATCCCAACTATACTACTCTTCTAACTCATTCTATTGTAGCATTTTTCAATGCTCTCTACCCTTAGAGTAATTTTACCCACTAAGCTCTCTACTCATAGGGTATTTCTATACACAAAGTTTTCTACTCTTTCTTAGGTCACTTTTCAATGCATATAACAATGCACATGGATGATTCATCTCTACTAATGCACTTGTGAAATGCCAACATGCAATGTTGCAAGAATTAAGGTTCATTACTACCACTGAACCTCTATTAGGCATTTCATCAAACAACTCATGTGCACTATAAAACTATCTCATAGCCATGAATCTAAAACTTTTCCTAACCATCCAAAATGGGGAAAAAACCCCTTCACAAAGCCATAATAACCTGCCATAGAAAACACTTCCAAAAAGGGTTCCATAAGACCCCTTAAATTCCATCTCAACTACCTTGCCAAACCAACACCCATTTCTCAAATTTACAAGGTAAGAACATTCACAAAGCATAGAAATTTCCATTCAATACTCCATACATGGCATATTACATGCACATCACATACATACATCCTTTCTATCAAAACCCTAATCAAGAAATTTCATGAATCTCAACTTGGGTTGGGTTTTACTTACTTGCTATGGAGAGACTTCACCAATCTTCTTCCTTTCACTTGTTTAGCTTGATAACTCCTCAAATCTTAACCAAAAGAATGAAAACCCTCAAACTCAAATATGGGTTAAAACTCCCAAATCACACAACTTAAGAAGAAATCCTTACCTTAGGAAGCCTTAGATTGCTTTTCTACCCCAAAATCACTTCAAAAACCCTTGAAAATCCTTGATCAAAAGAAAAGAGAAATTGAGAGGAGAAGAATGAAGAGTCACGTTTTTGAGAAGAAGAAATGAAGGGTTCTTTGATTCTAATTCCTTTTAATGAAATAAAAACACAATCATTCCCATTTTGCCCTTACTCTTCTTTGGAAATCCCATCCATATCCTTTGATTCATTACAAACTCACCCCCATCTCAACATACTCTCCAAGAAAAATCCTTACAATTCACTCCCCACTTTTCCTACTAATTAGGGGTAGAAAGGTCAAATTGCCCTTGGGGAAGAAAATATCTAAAACTCAACCAACATAAAAATCGGCCCGTCGCCGCGGCGAAGGAACCTTTGTCGCCGCGGCGAAACTGTCCAGAGAGTTTCGCCCTTGGTCTCAACACATCTTCGCCGCGGCGAAGACTCTTCTTCGCCCGTGACTTGGTTCTAAAGATTCTTCTATTTTCAACCAATTTCAGGGCAACATTCAACATAACGCTCAAACAAACAAATATAACAAAAACCAACTCGATTAAGGGCGAAAGAGGAAACAATAACAACGTACCTCAAGTGGGGCGTTACAAGGGAGTTGCCTCAAATGATCAAGTTATGAAAATAAGTAATATTATAGGGCAACTGCGTACACTTGAGATTGTGATGCCACACAGTCTTAAGGTGAATTTGATTCTGCAATCCCTTCCACCAAGTTTCAGGCCCTTCATCACAAATTATAATCTCAACAGGATTGAGCGTACTCTTGCAGAATTGTCGAATGAGATTCAACAGTTCTATAAGTAGGGAAGAAGGGAAAAGGGGCAAGAGGATGTTTTTGCAACTTTTTCTAGTAAGACTAAGAAGAAGCAATGGAAGCAAAAGAAAGGTCCAAAAGTTGGACCACAGAAAAGGCCTTTTAAGAAGATGCTTCTAAGACCGAGAAGGGCAAAGAAAAAGTGTAATACCCAAGATGTCAAAGGTATGTTCCTAACTCAAAATAGTCCTTTAAATGTTTATTTTATGTTAAAAAGCATAAAATCTAACTAAGGGCAAAATAGTCAATTCATTTGGAACGGTATGAATCAATTATCCATAAAGAGGCTTAGGGACAAAATGGTTATTTTGCCTATGGATAAGCATTGAAAAAGTCAAGGATGAGTAGGCTTCATTGCATTTAATGACATTAATTAAGTAATAATTATGTCTAGTGTGAAATGACCAAAATGCCCTTATATGAAGAATTAAGGACTTATGAGTTATACAATTAAAATAATTGGGCCAATTGCATAATTTTGGAAAATAAATGAAATATTTTCCTATAAATGAGATGAAATTCGTTCAAGCCAAAGGAGAGAGCCTTTCTTCAACATTTCTTCCATTTTCTCTCAAATCTTCCATGAAACAAGCTTTCTTTCTCTAGGTTTTCAAGGAGTTTTGCATAATTTTTCAAGGAGAACAAGATAGGAGCCTTGGATCTTCAATTTGAAGGGTTTAAGGTAAGGATTAAAAACTTTAGTTTTGATGTGATTTGAAGATTTGAAGTAGATGTTGAGGTATAATGTTATATATGTAGGATTAAGGTGTAAAAGAAGTCAAAGGCAAAAGATTTGTTGGAGGAAGTCTTTAAAAAGGTAAGGAAGAACCTCCCATGACTTTAGGGTTTATGCTAGGGTTTGTAGATTTTTATGAAACCTTAAATTAAGGCTTTAAGGCATAGAATTAGTTGATGGCAAGTGTAGTTGAACTCATTTATTCTACTTATTGCTTTGAATTCATTATACATGAAGTTATTGCTCTTTATGTTTTATGAGTTGTTATGTTTGATTGAAGAAAATGACGTATGGATGCTGATTGTGGCAAAACTTGTAGTATGGGAGGCCACATGGTGTTGAATGGTTGCTATTAGAAGTGTTGAGGTGTTGTTTGCATTTGCTTACAATGTTATAGCAATAATGGATGATTATGGGAATGCGATTTTACACTTCCTTTAAGATGTTAAAGACTATTAAGGGGAGGTTTATTTGATCCATAAGTTAACATATTGGTTAATATCAATAGGAATTGATGTGGCATAGTTAATATGAAAATTCGGATTTAGTGAGCTTGGAGGTTTTGTTAACCCTGCTTCAGTATTTCAACCATAACTTGAGTTATAAAAATCAAAATGAGATGATTCTTAAAGCATTAGAAATCTAAGACACAGACCTATAACTTTTATGTTTATGCCAAGAGCCAATTCGTTTGAGAAAAGGATGGAAAATGGCCTGAAGCATAAACTGGTTATTAAAGTTTAAGATTTAACATAATCAATTCTTATGATTATGAATTGATTATTAATGTATTATTGTAATTATGCCATGTACTAATGTTTACCCATTAGTTAGATGATCTTTGAGAGATATACATGGTCATGATGTCAATGCATGATTAATGTTATGAAATGGCATGAAGATGCAATGTAATACATGTGTTAAGATGATGTATGTGAGCGAGAGGTAATGTAAATGAGTTGATAATCCATAGATGAATTAAAAGTATTAAGCTCACCAAAATATGTATTTACATGCCATAAGATGTTAGAGATGCAAATAGACATGACAGAGATGCATATAGACATGATGGAAAACGCGTAAGCATATCCTCGTATACCGGTTGAGGAAAGATGAATATATGCTTTAGATGCTAAATAACGCGTAAGCACGCCTCCCGATGATATGAGCTCTAGATGAAATTTGAGGCTAGATGATATGAAGTGCTTAAGATGCTAAGAAAAGTCCGATCGGCTAGACGTTAAATGGTTCATATGCATTTAGTTGCATTACATGAGTTATGATGTTATTTACATCATGAGATGATTTATACTCATGTTAGATGATTTTAGATGTTATGTCATGATATGTGATGTGTGTGTACTATGCTTACATACTTATTTGTATGTGTACACATTAATGTTTATATAGCCATGGGATAAAATGATGAAAAGCATATGAATTAGTAATAAAAGGGGAAGTATCCCTAGATGTAAAAGATAAGTGAGGTGTTAACAGATATGTTTGAATAAAGATCAAATAGTACATTTAGAATGAAACGGATCATTCCTTACTGAGCGATTAGTGCTCACCCTTTCATTGTTGATTGCTTTGCAGGTAGACTAGAAGCGAGGGATGCTAGAGACAGCGGGACTACACGTGAGGGGAAATGATTTATTATCATCTCGATGTTTTTATCTTGATGTAAATATGTAAATGATAAATATTTGTGAAATACATTTGAAAGCTTCCACCCTATAAATATGTTTTGATTGTGTAATTTCTTAAAGTTTGTAAATTATAAGTTTACATCCTGCGTGATATTTTATATGCATGTTTTGGATATTATTATTATTATCCTTATACAGATTTTTTCTAAATACAACTCGTTCTCCAGACATGTATCCTCGGGATTCTCATTGAGGGATATTCAAAGGATACCTGACCGGAGGGGGGTTTTACAAAAAGTCAATGATAAAGGCCAGTGTTTCCACTACAAGAAAGATGGACATTGGAAGAGAAATTGTCCTCTTTATCTGAAGAGCTTGAAGAAAGCTCCAGCAGGTATGTTCCATTCTTATGTTATATAATTTGAATTAAATGTTAGTTCAAATGATCATTCCTGGATACTAGATTCAGTTGCTACATCTCACATTTGTGTTTCATTGCAGCACTGTGGAATAGTTCTGCACTGTTAAAAGGTGAAGTAATTTGAAGATGGCCAATGGAACAAAAGTTGCGGCCAAGGCAGTGGGGCTTGCCATTTGACCTTGCCATCAAGACACATTTTGTATTTGTACAGAACTTTGTATTTTGCCAAAGCAACTAGAAATCTCATTTCTATTTTTGTTTTATGTAAATCTAGTTACAAAATACAATTTAATGGAAATGAATGTCTAATTTATTTTGGAAATGAATTAGTTGGCAAAGCAATTAATACAAATGGTTTGTATGTTTTGGTAATGAATGATTCTGACATAATTAATACCATTACAAATAAGAGATCTCGAAATGAAATTAATCCAAAATTACTTTGGCATCATCGATTAGGTCATATAGGAGATAAAAGGATAATCAAGTTAGAAGCAAATGGGCTTTCAAGCCTATTGGGTTCAGAACACTATCCAACTTGTGAATCCTGTCTTCAAGGAAAAATGACCAAATCACCCTTTAAGGGTAAAGGAGAAAGATCCAAAGAATTATTAGAGGTTGCACATTCAGATGTATGCGGACCATTTAATGAAATGGCTCGAGGAGGTTTTCAATACTTCATTACCTTTACCGACGATTATTCTAGGTATGGGTATTTGTATTTAATGAAATACAAATCTAAATCCTTTGAAAAGTTCAAAGAGTTTAAGAATGAAGTAGAGAAACAGACTGGAAAGAGTATTAAGACTCTGCGATCAGATCATGGCGGTGAATACTTAAGTATAGAATTTCAAGATTTTCTCAAGGAGAATGGTATAATATCCCAGTTGACTCTTCTGTATGTGCTGCAACATAACGGTGTGTCTGAAAGGAGGAACCATACTTTATTGGATATGGTACGGTCGATGGTAAGTTTTACGGACTTGCCAATGTCACTATGGGGATTTGCCCTTGAATCCGTTGTGCTTATTCTGAATAGGGTACCATCTAAATCTACTGAGATGACACCATATGAGATGTGGTATGGTAAACCTCATAGTCTCAAATATATGAGAATTTGGGGTTGTCCAGCTTATGTCAAGACTGTCAAGACAGACAAGTTGGATGTTAAATCCGAGAAAGGTCAGTTTATAGGGTATCCCAAAAATAGTTTGGGATATTATTTTTACTTCCACACTGATCAACGAATTTCGATCAGTAGGAATGCATACTTTCTTGAGAAAGAGTTCTTGGAAGAAAGTGGTGTAGGAAGAAAAATTGTGCTCCAGGAAGAGTTTGGGGAGCCTCAGACCAAAAATACTCAAATGGGTAGTCCCTCTCAAGAAACATTTATACCTAAAACAGTTTCGATTCGTAAATCATCTAGAGTATCTCGACCTCCAGAAAGATATGGATTACTTCATGAAGAGATTTTTGAATCTATCATGATTGGAGAAGTCAGTCATGGGGATGATCCTAGAAGTTATGAAGAAGCGATATTAGATATCGATTCTAGAAAATGGCTAGAAGCTATGAATTCTGAGATAGAATCCATGCATGCTAATCAAGTATGGACTCTCGTTGATCCTCCAGAAGGAATAGTTCCTATTGGATATAAATGGATCTTCAAGAGAAAGATTGGCAAAAATGAAAATGTAGAAACCTACAAAGCAAGACTGGTTGCGAAAGGTTATACTAAAAAACAAAGGTTGGATTATGAGGAAACTTTCTCACCAATTGCTATGCTTAAATCCATCAGAATTATGCTAGTCATAGCTACATACTATGATTATGAGATATGGCAAATGGATGTCAAAACAACATTCCTCAATGGATTTATTGAGGAAAATATCTACATGCAACAACCTATAGGTTTTGTATTCAATTCTGAAAGAAATAAAGTGTGCAAGCTGCATAAATCCATTTACGGGTTAAAACAAGCTTCAAGAAGTTGGAACATTCGGTTTGATGAAATAATCAAAACGTTTGGTTTTATAAAGAATCCGGATGAACCTTGTGTTTATAAATGGACAAAGGATCATGCAATCATATTTCTCATACTGTATGTAGATGAAATACTGTTGATGGGAAATGACATTGGGATGATGACTAAAGTTAAGGTGTGGTTATCCGTAACTTTCTCCATGAAAGACTTAGGAGAAGCAACCTAAATCCTAGGAATTTGTATCTAAAGAGATAGAACGAAAGGATTAATAGGTTTATCCTAAAAGACGTAAATGGAAAAGATGCTGAAACGGTTTGGCATGCAAGACTCCAAAAGGGGAATTTTGCCTTGCAGTCACAAAATTCATCTTTCAAAAGATATGAGTCCAAAGACTGATCAAGAGCGTGAGCGGATGTGTGGAATACCCTATGCTTCAGCCGTAGGTAGTCTCATGTATGCTATGCTATGTACTAGGCCTGATATTGCATATGTTGTGAGTGTTACAAGCAGATATCCGTCCGACCCAGGGGAAAAAACACTAGTCAGCTTTTAAGACGATCCTTAAGTACTTAAGAAGAACTAAAGATCTAATACTAAATTATGGAGGTTCAGAGTTAAACATTGAAGGGTACTCTGATTCTGATTTCCAATCAGATGTGGATGATAGAAACTCTACATCCGAGTTCATTTTCATATGCAATGGAGGAACGGTTAGTTGGAAGAGTTCTAAACAATCAACTACTGCTGATTCCACAACTGGAAGTGAATACATTCTTTGCTTTAGAAAGCGACAAAGGAAGGCTGATCACGGATGGGCAAGTTCATGACTAAACTTGGTGTGGTTCCAAACATGGTTTATCTGATAACCTTGTACTGTGACAATACTGGTGCTATTGCACAGGCAAAGAAGCCAAGAGCACACCAGAAGTCAAAACATATTCAGCGTAAATATCACATTTTGAGAGAATTCGTTGGAGCTAGAGAAATTTTGGTGCAGAAAACACCTTCGGCAGAGAATGTAGCTGACCCACTCACTAAAACGATGACACAGGAGCAGTTGGACTATCATCTTGAGAAGATGGGTATTAGATACCATAGCGATTGGCTCTAGTGCAAGTGGGAGTTTTGTTAGTGTATGCCCTAGGAACCAATCGTGTTGTCGGTTTCAGGACATTATATCTTATAAATGTATTATGAATAAAAGAAAGTGTTTTTATTTTACATGTTGGTTTTCTGCTTCATTTATATTATATTATATTTAATATTGCATGTGAAATATCTGGATGACACGGATCTTCAAAAGATCAAATCATCAAAGAATTCCCTACACAAGTAATGTTAATTGGGCAATAGCATTGCATAGTAGGCATGCTGAATGTCTCCATTGAATATCATGTGATGGTATTAGTGTGGGTGATTATAAGAGGTATGTCAGTAAGGCATTAGCATGGATAAACGATTTGTGAACTGTTTATCAAATACGACCGATTATGATGAATCACATGGATATGGTCAATGATGCATCGTAGGATCGTGCTAGTGTACCATTGATCCTTAGACCTGAGACATCACGGTTGGATTCAACATAGGATGCATATGGTTCATATGGTGTATAAGCACGAGACTAATCATGTCTTGTGTAATACGCAAGTTTGGTCATATGTTATTCATGTGTGAAGACAAGTGATGGTCAAGATGGGATCCGTTAACTCAAAATAGTCCAATCTCGAGTTCCCAGACGAATGTCAATAAACATGGGAAAAGGGAAATCTTTGGCCAAAGTATAATGAATGTCAGATGAAAAGTAGTTTCATGTTGACAACTTCCATTGTATCGATTGACAATTCGATTAAAGATTAAGTTAAAGGTTTTGACATACCATGAACCATTCTTAATCGGGATTAGATAACGGAGGGATTTGACTACACAGTACGTATGATCAGAATAGGTTCATTGGAGTTTATACTTCATTGTGGTTTAGGGGTTATGGAACATTGCTAGACGTCTACCATAATCAATGGGAGTTTCGATTATAAAGAATTATAATGAAACATATCAAAATATGATATTGGGCTCACGGCTAGATCACAGTGAACTAAAATGGTCACACATAAAACCAAGCTCAAGAAGAGAGAGTAATACATATCATTAATCCGATTAATGATTTCGGATGTAAACGGTTGCATCCGAATTAATGTATTGGTGAGAAATGATTATCCATGAATAGCTAGCACTAACCAAGGGTAATAAGGATTTTTTAAATATTATTATTGAATTGGATTCCATGATGGGGGCAAAAGTGCATTGGTTTTATTCTAAAGGGTTAGAATATTTAATAGAATTAAAATGTGGTCTAATTATGAATTAACCATAAAACCAAGGACTTGACATAAATGTTTATTCTCAAGTTAATTTTAAATTGTTTGAGGCCTTCCCAAAACAATTTAAAATTACACTTTGTGGCAATGGTATATAAATTAAGTTTTATGCCATTTTAATAAAATAAAAATAAAAAAATCAAAATCACTCTCTCATTTTCTCTCTCACTCTCACAGTTCTCTCTTCCTTGACTTGTGTGGATTACATTTTGAGATTCTTCAACTTCACTTGAACTAAGATTCCAAGAAAGAAGATTCAAGTGTTGAATAGCAAAAGGGGTAGGTAATATTCCATCCTTACTTGAAATTTTTTGGGCTTATGTGTTATGTTTGTGTTCTACCTTGTATCCATCATCTTGATCATCATTTTCTCTCCATTTCCATGTCCAAAATGCATGAACCCAACACATGGTGGGGTCCATTCAAACTTCTTTGACTTTTTAAAGGAAGCGAATAAAAGGTGGCACTTCTCCGCTCATTTGGAGATGAGTTGGCTCAGTGTGGCGACCCTGCCCGTGAGGCGCTAGACATCTTTGATGCATGTAGGTGATGAGTTGCTTAATACCACACGAATTTGATTGGCATTGGCCTCAATAATGCGCTGTGTGACCATGTAGTCTAGAAACTTTCCGGACAAGACGCCAAATAAGCACTTGTTGGATTCAGCTTCATATTATATTTTTGTAACACCTCAAAAGTTTGTCTAAGGTGATCAAGTTGTTGCTCAACAATCAGTGTCTTTACTAGTATAGTATCGATATACACTTCCATGAAGTCCCCTAGCAGGCCGGTAAACATCTTTTTCACAAGACGATGTTAGGTGGCACCGGTGTTCTTTAGTCTGAACGGCATTACCTTGTAGCAGTAAATGCCTCTCTCAATAATGAAGGCGGTCTTCTTCAGGTCATCTAGGTGCATTAATATCTAACTGTAGTCTAAGAAGGCATCCATGAAGTTGAGTAGCTTGTGTCCGACGGTAGCATCCACTAGCATGTCTATGTAGGGGAGAAGGAATGAGTCTTTGGGACATGCTTTGTTCAAGTCGATGAAATTGATGCAAACTCTCAACTTCCCATTCTTCTTTTTAACAACTACTACATTTGCCAGCCAATCGGGTTATTAAGCCTATCAAACTGAGCTGTTGCTCATCAGTTTCTCTACCTCCTTGTTGATCACTCTATTTCGTTCAGGAGCAAACTTTTTTCTCTTCTATTTCACAAGGGGGTAATCTAGGTCAGCATTCAATTCGTGTACTATCGCTTCAGGACTGATCCCGGTCATGTTAAAGTGAGACCAAGGGAAGCAATCTCGGTTCTCCTTGAGGAAGTCTATGAGTTTCCCTTGGATATCAGGTTTGAATTGGGCTCCCACTTGTGTTTTTAGGTCTGGATGGTCACGGTGTATTTGGACCTCGTCCAACTCCTCCATAGCTGGTTGGTCTGGCTAGGCTCTTCCAACTGAGTGCGATCATAGTTGTCGCATGGTCCCTTTTTGGTCTTGAAGGCATTCTAATAGCAATCCCTAGAAGTTTTCTAGTCTCCCTTAATCTCTTTAACGCCCTACTTGGTAGGGAACCAAATGGCCTGGTAAAAGGTGAAAGGAATGGACTGCATGCCATGGATCAACGGTTGGCCTAGTATCACATTATATGAAGATGGAGCATCCAATATCATGAAGGTGGTTTGGTGATTGATCCCTTTTGCATAGACCGGGAGGGCTATTTCCTCGATGGCATACTATTGTTCTAAGTTGAAGCCAACAAGGAGCGTGGGGCAGCGGTTGATGCTAGATTCGTCTAGGCCTATGACTTTGAATGCTTCAAGGAACATGATGTTTGCTGAGGAACTAGGGTCTACAAGGATTCTCTTGATGAAATCGTGCAAGTAATAAAGTGTACAAATACGGATGTTAAACCCAAGAGAATTACTATTATCAATTATGAAAATAAACTATCCTATTACTATTTGATTAATCCAAATTTTATCAAGAAAAGCCTAAATTAAAATAAATAAAGAAAATTGAAAAGAAAACAACTAATTAAATCTTTGGTTTTAATGCAAGATGACTAGACCTAGGGCATAGATTTCACACCAACTCTTATTCATATGTATTGATAACTTATGGTAATTTCATTAAGCTCTTCCTATTGGTCAAACTCCCTAAATTTCCAATAATTTTCTCTTGAACAATTATCAAATTAACTCTTGATTACTAACCCGAATTATCTCTAATAAGATTTAAACAATTGGAGATCATTACGCTCTATGGAGTTTACCAAAACCTCATAAGTCGTGGTAACCTATCTCTAGTGTTCGCTTAACCTATGGTTTCATAGACCAATTAAGTGTCATCTCTCGATCTCAACCTAGTCTATTAATTCATTCAATTCTTAGGCCCTTAAGAATCAAAAATGTTAAGCATACTAATAAAACTTTGGAAGAAATCTTAATGAAAATCAACACATAATCAAGAGATTGGGCTTCATCTTAGCCCTAGGAAAATAAAGTTAGTTCATAATAAACATGAAAGAAATAATCATCTTTATTAAAACAATCAACATGAGTTTATAAGAAAGAAACAAGAAGAACTTCACTATATTGCAAATCAAAGCTCCAGAAATTCGGTCACTTTTCTTCTCTATAGGTTTTTCTTCTCTTATTCACTCCAAAGAATTCCCCCAAAATAATGATAAAGGCTTGTATTTATATCTTAAAAGTGTTAGGGCTTCGTTTGCCCTTATTCTACTAAGTTAAGGACTCTTAAAACCTCAATTTCCTAGTCAAACATGAAAATTAAAAACTCGGCTATTGTGACTGTGCCCCAACACTATGTTGTAGCATTTTTTATTTTGGAATTTTTCTATGCTGTGGCACAGTGCCATAGCATGGTGTCCAATTCCTCTTCTTCAATTCAAACCTTGCATCCTTCCTTAGCACTCCATAGATAGTGATTTTTGAGCATGATAATGATAGAATTTCGTAAACATATGAAATGTAGCCCTTTGAATCAACTTTCCAAAGACCAAGAATCATCTTAACTTGAGGTCTATAGCTCAAGTTATTGTCGAAACATCAAATCATGTTCAAACTTGAGCGTAATCTAAAATCTCCTCTTTAAATTCAAAACTCCATAACTTCTTCAATTCAACTCCGATTCTTGATCCATTTGTTTATACTCATCTCTCATTCCATTGCTAACATGATTCTTCATTCGGGCATAACATTTAGCATAGATACCTTGAAAACACTCAAACACACTTGTGATCCCATAAAAGACATTTATGAAAATATTAAGCAAATTTACTAATTTAAGCCTAATTTCTCACAAATAGTCCACATAAACCACTAAGTACTTGTGCATTTTCAAGCTCTTAACAGAGCTAAGGTCTAGAAGGATTCTCTTGACGACGATGTTGGCTATTTGGAGGGTGATAATAAGTGCATTGTGGTGGGGGTTCAGAAGTGTTATCGCTTCATTATCTATGAACTTGATGGTTAGATTGGTTGCCCCTTGCAAGGATGGCCAAGAATAGCGGACCTCAGGGTTACCTGCAGCTTTGGCGTGACGCTTGGCTGAGGAATAGCTCACTGCACTCACTTCTGATCCACCTGAGATCACATTGCACAATCCGTCTGTAGGCAGTGCTTTTGGTAGAGGTGTAATTTGGTGGTCCTTGTTTGCCAAGGTGTTCTTTCCTTTGTCTGTTAGGAAGTTGCAGAGGTGACCCTTTTTTAGCAGCTCTACTACCTTGAGGTGGAAGGTGATACAGTCGGTAGTGACATGGTCGTGGTCCCCATGGTATTCACTCTATTTGGTGGTATCTCGTTTGAACCTAATGTGTTCTAATTTTATGGGCCACTTGACAACCTTCCCCATCTCTTTCATTACTGCCACTACCTTCGTAGGTTTGATATTCAAGTTATACTTAGGCATTTTGTATCGGTTAGGTAGGTTAGGTGCTCTCTCATTTGGCTGAACCAACTGAAGCTCTAGCGAGCATCTATTATCGTGAATGGGACCTCTCCTCATTTGGTACTACTCGATTGGTTATGTATCATGGCATCTGTCAGACCGTCGAGAGCAGCGATCATTGAAGGTGTTTTGCTTGGCCCTGTGGACTACATCTTCCTCCCACCTTGTTTCTATCCATGCACAGGCCAATACATCCTCCATAGTGTTACAGTTGAACTTGGTGAGTTCCTTGTATAGCTCTCCTTCAAGGAGGAGATCCGTAAAGCGTCCACTACAGTCTTTTGGTTGCAATAAGGGATGGAGACTTTCTTGCAATTGAAGTGCCCCATATACTCTTGGAGTGGCTCATTCCGATGCTAGCAAACTCGGTAAAGATTGCCAAAGAGTTTTTCCAACTTTTTACTATTGGCAAATTCCTCAACGAAGGTGTCTGTGAGCTGGGTGAAGGAGGCGATAGAGTTGTTGGGGAGGTGGGTATGCCATTGTAGTGTCGATCCTATGAGGCTAAAATCGAAACTCTTGCACATGCAAGCTTTACGGAGATCGTAAGGGATGGCAGCGACAAACATCTTTTGTTTGTGGATTCTATGTGGTCATCTGAGTCAGTGGTTCTATCATACAATTTCATGTTTAGGAATGTGAATTTGCATGGCATCTCTATGAGGGTGATATTGTTTATGAAGAGTGAGACGGCATAGCTTTTGGGTTGGCTTTTTTTCAGGGTGTGGGTACGCTTAGGATGCGTTGGATCAAGGCCTCCATCTCGGACAGCCGCTTGGTTAGTACTTGTTTGAGGGGGTTGCCACAAGGGTGTAGAGGTTGTTCAGGAATTGAGGGAATACTTTGGGGTTGATGTGTATGGTCGAGCTTAACCAAGCTGTTTGTTGGATAGTGCCGATTGCTGGATGCATAAGATGTGTTTGTGGGAGGGTGAAGTGAGTGTCTAGTTGTTGAGCAAGGTAGTTTAGAGGAGTGTTTTAGTAGCCAAGAGAATGACAGGTGGAGTGTTGTAGGCTTAGTTCAGCTCGATTAAGGGCATGGTAGTGGTTGGAGTCGAATGGATGGATGGATTTGTTTGGGTGCCATGATCTGGGGTGGAGAATAGCTATTTGGGGTGGATAGGGAGCCACAAAGAAGACACATGATGTTGATTGAATGATCAATCTAGAGAGTAGAATTGGGTTACCTTGTCTTGAAGAGCTTGATTCTCCGCATGGATGGCGATGTTTGAGCTTTTAGGGCTTGGTACTTTTCATTGCTCTCTTGCAGTAGTGTGGTAAGAACTGCAATCTGCGCCACAATGCCAGGCATCGAGGTTTTGATGTTGTTAGTCATGATGATGAGCAGATGAAGCAAGTCGTTCTGAGTCGAATAATTGTCAAGGCCCCACTATGGGCGCTAAACTGTAGATGATAAAATCTGCTATTGAATTTGTGAGGATCAGATCTTATGTGAAGCGAGCCACTGACAATCTGGTGGACTTGCATAGAGAGAAAAGGAAATGTGAAAGCTTAGGTAACACTAGTGTGGTGTCTTCTGTAGGCAATCTGATGCTCAAGTGAGTGAGGCTGAAAGAGGTTGTTTAGTGAGGGCTGAAGGGAAGGAAGATTACCAGAACAAAGCAGTGGTGGAGGGTGGTAAAGTTAGTCAGAACTAAGCTTTACGCAAAGGAAGGCAATGATCCTTGAGAGCAAGAATATAAGAGCTGGTGAGTGATTTCTCAATGAATAATGAGGAGGTTTTCCCCTATTTATTTAGTGAACCCAAGGGGTTGGAATCCTATTAGGACTCTTAAGTCCTACTTAGTAAAGGAGTTCCAATTTGGGAAGGAGGAATGATCTCTTGCCTTTATTGGTTTAGGCTTTCCACTTTGGGTAAGATTTAGGATCTTGGCAGAAGTGAAAACTGAATAGGAGTCTGATTCCTATTATGGACTGTTATGGGCTAATAGGTCGGAACTTAATTTAGCTTAACTTGCAGGATAGCCCAACTCATAGAGGGGGCAGTTCACAAGGTAGATTTAAGCATCTGCCCAATCAGAATTGGGTTAAGGCCTTGGGCCGTAGCATGCTTATTTTCCTTTGGGCCTCGTCATGCCCAATACGATTTTTGGCCTATACAACACCCCTCTTCAGAAACCCTAAATCTTTTTATACTTGGTGAAGAGTCGAGATTGTTAGGAAATGACCCATTGAGACAATGGAAAACAAAAACAATAATAACAAGGATCGTTCCCATTGAGCCAAGATCAAAGGTACAATTTTACAGTTTATGTAAATACAAGAATCTGTAGAAAAATAAATCTAGAGTTTAGATCCATACCCACGTTGGAAGCTCCTCCAATTTTATCTCTGAATGTGTTTTGCTACCGATCCAAGTGTAGGATCGAACCGATGTAGTCCACACGAAGACAATCACAAGGAACTAAGGAGGGATTTGCTAGATCCTCCTTAGCCTTAAGAATCAAGTAGAAGAAATCAAAGGAATTTGATTTTAGGCAAAAATGAATCTGTTGTGGGAGAAGAAAATATGGGGCTGTTGTGTGTTTTATTTTCAAAGAGAAAAAAAAATTCTACCAAATTAATTAACACACCCTTTTTACAAATAACAAGTTTTCTTTTATATTGAAAACTTAGTTGCCCTATTCCCATATGGAATAGGCTTGGGCTCCAACCCAAACACCCCATGTTGCCAAACACTCCCAATTAGATATTTTTATTTCATCATTATCTCAATTAAAATCAATTAATATATATTTAATCTATATATTAACATTTAACAATAATGATGATTTAATTAAATATATGCGAACACATATTTAAACGTAATTTCACTTATTTAATTTTTCTAAAAAATTAAATATAGGCTACGACCTCAACAAATTTAATTACACTGTGAAATTACCAAAATACCCTTTCACCCAAAAAGACGAAAACGCCCTTCTTTCTTCTTGGCTCTTAAATTATCTTCTATATGTGTGACCCATATGCTCCTCATCATACCGGTAGTGTATAGTATTGCGATTAACGCCAATTAATCATCTCACTAATACACAGACCAAGATTGGCCCTTAGCAAGGCATCATGGCCACCGGATAAATTCAGATTTAGCAAAGTAGCTACTTGTCAACGATATGGTTACCGTGCAATTCGCATCATCATCCGTTATCTCGACGAGACGAAGGCATAGAAATAGTGTCAACCTTCGGTTACTCTCGATATTATGTATCAGTTTTTGGACCAATGACCTGTATTATAAACTGGATAGAGCAACAACTTAATCCCACTATGGCCACAGTTTTAGTGTCATTGCCATATACTAAATTACGTCGTGAGATAATTTCTCCCGTACCTTGGAGTGATGAATCCTCTGTCGATCCACCATAGTCTTGATACACTCCTCGATGCAGCCAATCACTACCGTATTGACAGCTCCGAAAAGAACTGCGTTAGGCTAGTGTCAAACTACACTAATCGGTGCACAAGGCGCTCTGGTGATCTCAAGTCTAAGGATCACATACACCACCATTCGTTAGAGGATTTGTTCCATAGACACTGGGGTTACCATCTATATGGAATCCTCTGGTGGGTCAGTCTAATGAACTTGCTGCAGTGTATTTGCCTACAGCAAGCACCCATGTGTTGCACCAAGTTGTCACCAAACAACCTTGACAAGTGAGATCAGTCACTGTCTTTCGACAAAGTTGTTCAACACTATGATAGTCTTACCATATTATCTATGCCCTTACTTCAGAATAATATTGGGCCTATGAACATTTCTATAATGGCCACCATATGTGCTCATAGGGTTCTCACTATCAAGATTTGAAACACTTGATACCCTTGTTATAGTTCTACCATTCTAAGGACATATATCAATACATAATGCAATAATAATGATTTACGCGATGTAGAATAAAATGTCTTTTATTGATTAATGAACATTATTACAAAGAGTCAATTCTACAATAATTGATTGGCTCTAGGGCATCTACTCTAACAATCTCCCACTTGCACTATAGCCAATCATTCATGTATTTAATACCAAATGATCTCAAGTGTCTTTCATGCTTCTGTTGTGACAGAGGCTTTGTTAGTGGATCTGCGAGATTGTCGTCAGTATGCATTTTACTAATCTGCACATCTTTCCTCTCAACTATCTCTCTAATGAGATGGAAATGTCTGAGTATGTGTCTGGACTTCTGATGAGACTGTGGTTCCCTGGCTTGAGCAATTACTCCATTGTTGTCACAATAGATATCTATAGGATCAACAATTGTGGGAACCACACCAAGTTCAGTAACGAACTTCTTAATCTAGACCGCCTCCTCGGCCGCATCTGCTAATGCAATATACTCAGCCTCTATTGTAGAGTCTGATACAGTGCTTCGGTTGGAGCTCTTCCAACTCACTCCACCCCCATTGAGACAAAATACAAACCCTGATTGCGATCGATAATCATCTTTGTCCATTTGGAAACTAGCATCACTATATCCTTTTACAGTGAGCTCATCTTCCCCTCATAAACCAAGAACATATCCTTAGTCCTCTTCAGGTACTTAAGAATGTTCTTGATAGCCATCCAGTGACGCTCACCTGGATCTGATTGATATCTACTACAAGTGCTCAAAGCACATGAGACATCAATACGAGTACATAGCATGGCATACATGATGGATCCAATTGCTGATGCATATGGGATCCTTTTCATCCTATCTCTCTCACCTTGTGTTGTAGGACACAATTCCTTAGAGAGATAAACACCATGTGACATCGGAAGAAATCCTTTCTTGGATTCTTCCATACTAAATCTTTTCAGTACCTTGTCAATATATGCACTCTAACTTAGGCCAAGTAACCTACGCGATCTATCATGATAGATCTTTATTCCAAGGATGTAGGCTGCTTCCCCTAAGTCCTTCATGGAGAAGCACTTGGATAACCAAGTCTTTACCGACTGCAAGTTCGGTATATCATTCCAGATCAGAAGTATGTCATCGACATACAACACTAGAAATGCTATTGCGCTCCCACTCATTTTCTTGTAAACACAGGGCTCATCTTCATTCTTGATAAAATCGAATTCTTTTACGGCTTCATCAAAACGAATGTTCTAGCTTCTTGAAGCTTGCTTGAGTCCATATATGGATCTCTGCAACTTGCATACCTTATCAGATTGCCCATCAAGAATGAAACCATCAGGTTGTTCATATACACATCCTCCTCAAGGTTTCCGTTTAGGAAAGCTGTTTTGACATCCATTTGCCAAATCTCATAGTCATGATATGCAGCAATCGCAAGCATAATCCAGATGGATTTAATCACGGCAACCGGCAAAAAGGTTTCTTCATAGTCAATGCCATGAATTTGTTTGAAACCTTTGGCAACCAGACGTGCTTTATAAGTATGCACTTTGCCATCCATGTCAGTCTTCTTCTTGAAAACCCATTTACACCTTATGGGTTTTACCCCTTCAAGAGGTTCCACCAGAGACCACACTTGGTTCTAATACATGGAGTCCATCTCAGATTTCATGGCTTCAAGCCATTTAACGGAATCTGAATCTGATATAGCGTTTTCGTAGGTTCTGAGTTCATCGTCTTGGTAGACTAGTACGTCACCATGTTGAGTCACTAGATAACCGTATCTCTCAGGCTCATGGCGTACTCTCCCAGATCTACGTAGCTCATGTGCTACCTAAGGTGGTTCACTTTGATCCACAAGTTGTGGAGTAACCTCCTCATGATGCTCAACCACTTCCTGTGGCACATCATCCTGTCATTCGTCTAGTATATTTTATGGTTCTAGAACTTCATCGAGTTCTACTTTTCTCCCACTAGTTCTTCTTAGAAAATATTCCTTTTCTCCACCGAAGAAATAGAAGGGTTAAACCCATTTTCACCCTTTCCTTTCCAGAGGCAGCAGCTGCAATTCCACAACCACATTCAATTAGGATGAGGTGTAGCCAAACACATGCGAGCTGCGAGTCAATGGGCACGAACGTAGCCCAACCCCCTTGATCGTTAAAGAGGGTCGTGTCTTATATATGACAACACTTCACCAAATCAAAATAGCCAAAGACAAAGGGGGAGGGGGAAGAATTGTATGGGATATGTAATTTCTGTGAAACCATTATTGGCGCTGAGAAGGGGACTTCGATGATGCGACGACATGTGGAGAAGAAGCACCCCCAAATAATGCAGTTGCCCAATGCATCTTCAACCAGATCAGGTAGACAAATTCAAACTCAACTTAATTTTAATCCACAATCTTCAAATCTCTCAACATGGCAATACAATGCACATTGTTGCACGAGAGGAAGTAGCAAGATTCATAGCTGCTAGAGACTCTCCCATTTGTTTGTCTGAAAATCCTATTTTATTGACATGATTAAAACTGCATTTTGTCCAGCATATACCCCTGTTAGTAGAAGTACAAGTAGAAAAGATATACTAAAACTTTATAAAAAAAATAAATAATAAACTTAAAAACGAATTTCAAAATTTTAGGAATATATCTATTGCACTTACATCAGACATATGGGCTTGTAGATCAAAAACCGGTTTTTTAACTATCAAAGTATATTTCTTAGATCATAATTGGGGTTTACAACAAAAATTGATGGGTTTTAAACCATTATATGAAAAACATAGTGCTGAAACTATTTATTTTACAATTATTGAAGTTTTGCAAGAATATTTATTAACTGATAGAATTGTAGCGCTAACGCTTGATAATGCAGCTGCTAACACCGCGGCAATCTCTTTATTTGAAAAGAGATTGATCCGCGTGGTGAAGGCAATTTTTTTTACTAGAGATGTGCTTGCCATGTCATCAATTTGATAGTTAAAGTAGGTTTAGATACTATACATTCGAAGATGGAGAGGGTGCGCACGGCTATCGGATTTATCGTCGACGGTAGCAATAAAAGATAGCAGGAGTATTCAAATGTTATAAGCAAGAGGACCCACTGGTTCGACCTTTGAAGTTTCATACGGACATGCCTATCCGTTGGAACTCCACCTACTTGATGTTGGAAAAAGCTTTGCCAAATGCGAAACAAATTACAGATTTTGTCAACCAGAAGCACTATCCAGAGGAAGTTGTCAATTATGATGACTAGGCGGTTTGTGAACTTTTTTACTAATTTCTTAAAAAAATTTATGATGCTACTAATACATTAAGTGGTATTTATTATCCGACTACTAATTTAGTGTTAGATATTTTACTTCAAATTGCTAAAACTTTTGCTAAATATAGATATAATAACGTTTTAAGGGAAATTGTTTTCAAGATGGAAGAAAAATATGAGAAATATTGGTTAGATATTCCATTCTTATATGGATTAGACCTTGTTCTAGATCCCAGGTTTAAATTACACGTAGTTAACTGTATAATTACTGAGTTAGGCCAGCATTTAGGACATGATTATACGTTTTATTTGAGTGATTTTAAACAAAAATTAGATAGCTTTTTTTTTTTTTATATGAGAACAGGTACAATGGAAGTGGAAGTGGAAGTAGAGCGTTCAAGAAAGAGGATGAGGTCCTTGATGCAGCCCTCCATCAAGGATCGAGCAAGTGGACGTATGTGGAGCGTGGCAGGAGTAGCAGCTTTAGCTCGTACATACATGGACCAAATGAGTTGAATTGCTACCTTCAAGTGACATGTCCTTTATGACGATTAAGGAGCAACATGACATGGATATTCTTCAATGGTGGAACCAACATGAAAGTCGATTCCCCATTATAGCCCAAATGGCATATGACATTTTATCTATACCAATTTCTACAATTGCATCCGAGTCAACATTTTCAATGAGTGATCGGATTGTTGAAGACAGAAGATGTTCTTTAACCGATGAGATGATTGAAGTGATAATATATTTACGGGATTGGACTCGTGCAGAAAGAAGACTACAACAGCACCCTGAAGATCTCGAACTACTCGAACTCTTTAGGAATACAGATTTGAATGATGTAAATATTGTTGACGATGAAGATGAATAATTTAATAAAAAATTATTTAATTGTTTATTTGTGAAGCGTGAATGTGTGAAATGTGAATATTGCATTTATGTTAAAAATTAAAATTAACTATTAATTTATTTATTATTTTTAAAAATTAATTAAATTTTTAGAAACTTACTAATCTATCATTGAAAATACTAAAAACCCCTTACAAAATTTCATTTCACCCTAAATTATAAAAAAAAGATCAGGAAAAAAAGAAATTTTTCAAGCCTATAGGACCAATCCTAAGGACCAGTCTGGGTCCTAATATTGCTCATGGGCCTGGGACCGGTCCCAGCCCATGAGCGACTGGTCCCAAGCAGGTCGGGACCTAGGCCTGCTTGGGACTAGTCCTTGACCAGCTCTACACTGATCCAACTATCAGATATTATCCACTTTGGGCTCGGAGCAAACGAGTCGACTCTACTTGGCTTGCACAATTTTGCCTTTTGGCTAAGCCCAAAACGCTTCTGACTGGTGGAGGAACCCCCTAGTGTTTAACCAGCTAATTGTATTTCACATGTGGAGACATTGGATTCATTACATTACAATAATGAAATAGGGTAAATAAATTGTGCAGAATATGGTGAGAGAAGAAAGGAGATTAATGTTTTATTACTCCCATTCTTGGGAAAATAAATTGTGCTGAATTGGGTGAGTGAATGACCATTTCCCACCCAAAGTTTACCCTACTTTTTTCGCACCCACAAACTTTGAAAAAAACATTTTTCCGACCACTGTTAAATTAAGATGTTAGTTTTAATAGCAAAATGGCATTCTTGTCCATTCGTCTAATATATATTATAAGGTTAATGTTACTTACATCCCTAAATTACAAACACATAAAATTACCTTCACCAACTTAGAAATTAGCTATTGAAACCCCTAACTTCAATTTCTATAGTTACAATGAAGCTTTCATTTTTAAAGTACGTGTGTTTCTATAATAAATTAAAATTATATATATTATTTTTAAAAATTATAATAATATCTATCAATTAAATATTTATAAAACTATAAACCAATATTTCATTAAAATTGTAGATATGTTATGAAATTATATAAAAATATATTTT
Organism: Pistacia integerrima; assembly: GCA_026225825.1. Classification (NCBI taxonomy): domain Eukaryota; kingdom Viridiplantae; phylum Streptophyta; class Magnoliopsida; order Sapindales; family Anacardiaceae; genus Pistacia; species Pistacia integerrima. Next base: position 4,590,130 of record CM047750.1, read on the forward strand.
TAAAAAAGAGAAAAAAATGAAAATTGTAAAAAAGGAGAAAAATCAGAAAATAAAAAATTTTGAAAAAAAAGAAGAAGAAGAAGCTGGCTTGAATTGCAAGCATTTTTATAATTTTTTTTCTGAATTTTTTTTTTTTAATAACGGCCTTTATTTTTCAAATTCATTAACCTTATAATTAATATAAACCAAATTAGGGGTGAAAAATACATTTAATAAAGTTAGGGTGGGAAAAGTCAATCAAGCTCGTAAAAATTTATAAAGTCAAATAATAAAGGGTATTATAATCTTTTCGTAATTTTACCCTTGCTAGGTAATAAATTCCATTGACAGAGATTGGCGATGGATGGGAAATTGTTTTTCTCCAAGTTTATGGGTAGGATAATGTCATTACGACAAACCTTGAGTGGGAAATTGTCATTCATTCTTTTATTTTTAAATTCTACATTAATTTTGCAGGATGGACAAATGCTAATAAATTCACACTGGCAGCAGGACCATTGCATGTATAATGGTGAAAAAGAGAAAATAAATTGTGCTGAGACGTTTCAACAAATGCTAATAAATTGACACTGACGGTAGGACTATTGCATGTACGATGGTGAAAAGGAGAAAATAAATGGTGCAGAGACGTTTCGACAAACGCCAATAAATGGACACTGACGGTAGGACCGTTGCATGTACAATGGTGAAAAAGAGAGAATAAATTGTGCAGAGACGTTTCAACAAACGCTAATAAATTGACACTGACGGTAGGGCTATTGCATGTACAATGGTGAAAAGTAAAAAATAAATTGTGCAGAGACGTTTCAACAAACGCTAATAAATGGACACTGACGGTAGGACCGTTGCATGTAGTCATGTACAATGGTGAAAAAGAGAATAAATTGTGCACAGACGTTTCAACAAACGCTAATAAATCGGCACTGACGGTAGGACCGTTGCATGTACAATGGTGAAAAAGAGAAAATAAATTGTGTAGAGACGTTTCAAAAACGCCAATAAATCGACAGTGACGGTAGAACCATTGCATGTACAATGGTGAAAAAGAGAAAATATACTGTGCAGAGATGTTTCAACAAACGCTAATAAATTGACACTGACGGTAGGACCATTGCGGGTACGAGGGTGAGAGCATAAAGGAGATGGATGTTTTAATATTTCCATTTTTGGGTTAAATTAACTAGTCAAACAAATAAATCCACATGCCAACTGACCTATTTCTTAACTTAAGTGCCCTATTTTAATTAAGAGTTAACGAGCTTTTCCCACCCAACCAATATTTTTCCGCTCGCAGACTTTTAAAATATCACTTTATTAACTAAATTTATATTCTGACGGTGAAAAGAGAGCAAACTTGGTCTAGATTAATAGGGCTTTAAAAGAGAAGAAGCCGATGAGTCTTTTACTTATGGAATATTGGATTTTGGTAGTTGGAATTTATTGAAATTTAACTTGGGATAAGCAATTATGCAAACCCTAATCACTCGACTGTCGATGATTAGTAGGTCGACGGGAGTAGGTTTAAGGGGTTTTCGTAAATGATAATTGGAAAAGAGAATGGTGGTGATAAGGGATTGCAACGATGCCGGAATCAGAAACTATATACAAATTTTGATAATAAAATGGTAATGTAAAAGTCTGTCAGTGGAAAAGTGTCCATTATTTGAGTGGGAAAAAGTTTTTTGCTCTTTTTTTAAAGCCCATTAATTTAACTTGCCCTAATTGCACAGAGTGATTTTCTTATAAAATGGTTGAGTTTCCATGTAATTCTTTATTTTTTTAATTATCCTATTCAGTTTCTTAAATTTCGTGATGTAACGCCTCGGCCCAACTGTCGGATATTGTCTGCATTGGGCTCAAAGCAAACGAATCGACTCTGCCCAGGTTGCACAGTTTTGCCTTTGGGCTAAGCCCAAAACGCATCTGACAGGTGGAGGAACCCCCTAGTATTTAAGCAGTTCAAACCCTCTCCTTCCTATGCAATGTGGGAAGTCACATTCAACCACCCCCCTTGGACCTTAGCGTCCTTGCTGACACCCTTCCTAGGGCTACTCCGATCATCCAGACACTTCAGGTTGAAATTGAAATTGATTCTGATACCAATTGCAACACCATGACCTAACTGTCAGATATTATCCGCTTTGGGCTTGGAGCAAACGAGTTGACTCTAGTTGGCTTGCACGATTTTGCATTTGGGCTGAGCCCAAAACACTTCTGACAGGTGGAGGAACCCCCCTAGTGTTTAACCAGCTGATTGTACTTCACATGTGGAGACATTGGATTCATTACATTAAAATAAAATAATGTTAGCCAACTGATTGTCGTTCACATTTTCACTTTTGAATTCAAATTTGAAGACAAATTAAAAATAAAAATTGGTCTTCCAAAACATTAGTTTTAGAGAATTATAAAAATGCTTCATTAGCATATAGAACTGAAATTACACATAATCTTGAATCCAGATCACTAATATGGTAAACCCTGCAACTATTTCACATTAAGTTTAGCCCTGGCATGGCCTTGAGCTATTTGGAACTGATCGGTCATACCAAAATGTGCCATAAGAAGCCATACATGAGTGAGAAGCTCTCCTCCACGTCTCAGCTGGCTAGCATGCTGACTTCCTCTACCCTGACTTGCAGCAAAAGTTAACATCTCCAACCAGACATCTCTAATCAATTTCCATCTCTTCTTTGTGTCTGAAATTTCTTCATTCAGTGCTGATGCTACCCTGCATGCATCAAACAACACTGATTTGCTTCTGTCTCCTTTCACTTTGTTGGGCGGGACATAAGTTTTCACTTTCAGTAACATTCTGCAAGCTTCAATTCTTTTTCTCCTTCTATCATCATAACCTTCAATTCTTTTTTTCCTTCTCGGATCACAACCTTCAATGACGTGACTTTGAGTATCAGAAAAATTGGACTTTCGTTCTTTGAAAAAAGTCCTGGCCTCAGAGTGAGTGTCTCGAAACCTGATAAGGCCAATCCCAACTGGCAACAAGGATGGATACATAATAAGGAGAAACAACATATATCGTGACAGAAGCTTGCTCAGTTTTCGATTTGTGTAATCTGAAATATCTGAAACTTTGCCCTGAGTGCCTGAGTAATAGCAAAGTTCGGTTGCAATGTGCCAGATAATGATGCTCTGATCAAACTCAACCTCCATAATGCTCCAATCAAAAGGACTAGGATCAGTCTCGCCATAGTACTTTTGAAGCGCGCGGATTCCCCTATTCGTGTATATGTCCCTGCTATTTGTCTCTTTAAACTTATCACATTTCTTCAGGCCATGTTTGAAGATCAACTTTCTCAGATTTTCGGGCACTTCTTTAGAAGTTTTATAGCGGTACTTCTCCCAGAGTTGATCCATGTGCAAGCGCCTCAGGATTTTGTTAGGCCCAGATTTCTCCCTGAGGCAAAGGCATGTAAGACTATATTGCCCCCATGGAATTGGACCACCTTGGTAGTTTAACCACTGGTTCCAGAAAGGTAATTATGGGTTTTAAGACTGGAATTTTCTTATGCTTTCTGAACCATAGACTGGCCTGGTCTGAGAGAAATAGAGAAAAGGCCGCGTATATTTCTAAAAGTATTGCTCCAACCAGCAAGGAGAAGGTTATTAAAAGGTCTACCTTGACATAATTGTTCTTGTCAGCAAAAAAGAAAATCAGAAACACCATGCAGGTGAGAGTGAATGTGATTATGCGGAGACCAAAACCCCAACGAGTGTGAATTGCAGTTGCTTTGGTGTACAGTAAATCATACATGAAACCTAACTCGATAGCAATCACATTGAAAGCATCTTCATGAGACAATTTCTGGAAAAAAGACTGACTTTTGTCGCGATCCTGGAAGCTGAGGATGAGATCCGCAAATAGACACTTGAATGTCTGAAAAAAGGCATGGGCTCTAAGTATGTTGTTGTCATCAGCCGAGGACTCTGGTCTAGCTGCAGATACATCTATTTCAACCTGAGCATCTTTCACTTCTTCTGCCTCCACAGCGAACCCCTCTTCATGTTTCAAACTAAACTCTTCCATGAATTTGGGATAGTTGGGACCAGGATCAGGGTCAGTGAGCATAGAGTCTCTAAGTTGGCCACTGCTAGCCAACCAAAGTGCGCATGTCCTCTCTCCATACTTAACGCACCCAACCAAAATCATGAGTATTGATAGAAATGAAAGATGAGAGCCACTCCATGCCAAGAGAAAGATATATATTACTGATACTGTCTGGACAAGCAGTCCAAATAGGTGCCTCAAATACAATTCATTATCCTCTAAAGAATAGGCTGTAATAGTATCAGGACCACCCAAGTGCAACAGGAAAAATGGTGCCCAAAATGTGGTAAGCTCATTGTTGTCGTCAAGAAATTTAGAAGCACCATTCTCATAGATTTCTCCTAGATTATTTAAGAGTACGCCAAGGCCCATGGTTGCTACAGAATCTGCCAGCAAATAGACACACCAGACTATGCATTTAATCAATAGACCGGAATTATACTTCCTGCGATTGCCCAAAATGATGAGAACAATTTGTGAGATAAGGCTAACCAAAACCAATGCCCTGAGCTCCCATCTCTTCCACATATCTCTTAACCTTTGAGGAAGCACCTCCATCATCATCCTCCTCTTCACCAGGATCATGCTGCTGACAACTAAAAATTTATATATGCAAAATACATGAGTATTTGGTGAATGAAATATGATTATAACTATGGATGGTACGGGGTTTAATTTCTCCTTTCATATATGATGTTGTTATGAAAATTTGAAAAGAAACATACTTTTGAGTATCAATATGTTGCCATTCAAGTGTCATGGCCCAAAATAAATAAATAAAAATAGAAAGAATTGCATACCTGCGAGTATCATGTCAGAGATATTGCAGTTGTAATCCGAAGTAGATTATGCGTTCTGAAACCAGTTTCAATGGTCTCTGTGTGAAGGTCAACTGTGTGCTTTATGGGCTTTATACCCAGGTTTTTAGTGGGCACAGCCAAGGATTAGTGAAACAAAGGTGAACCACAAGTTTCAGAATCGAACAATTACACTCTTATAGTTTAAGAATTGAAACTTACACCCTTATGATTAAACGATATTTGTGAAAAATAACTATCATAAGGGTATTATGGACAACACAATAAAAAGTAAGTTTTTTATTTCCCAAATGTCTTATTGAACTGTCAAAATTTAATAAATTCAAATCATTTAATATATTTAATATTTTGATCTTGCGATAAATATCATATATTGGTTTCTTTTCACAACAGGGTATATTAGTTATTATACCAAAATTATGTGTTTGAATAATTTTTCACAAGTTGTCTACCAATTAAGGATGTAAATATCCTATTCCAAAACTTAGGGGCAGTCTATTAGAAAGCCATATTGAGTTTGGCTTTAATTAAAAGGCCTTCAAGTTTTAAAGTCCTTACCAAATGGCCTTATTTATGATTAAGTTTAAGTAATCACTAATCATGTTTTGATTAGGCTTAATCAAGCATTTAGTCATTTTAAAAAAACTACATATGTCCCCAAAAACCCAATTTTTTGCAAAGAAACCCAAACCCAAAACAAAGAATTTGCCCCCCTCACTCTCGCCATTAACCACATGCCTTCTTGCTGGTCTTCTTAGCAAAACCGAAGCCCACTTCCTCCTCTTTCTCTACATGTTCTTCTTCTTTATTACACAAAGAAAGAGATATTTTGAAAGTGATAACAGCCGGTGAAGTTCTGCCTCCTCCTCCTTCTCCTGACATTTCATCTAGGTTGGTGTTACTCCTCTTTGTATTTTAGATTTCTATCCACTAAGATTTAATGGATTGAGTTTGGGTTTTGTTTTTTATTTAATGGATTAGGTTTTTGGGTTGTGTTTGATATAATACAAACTGAAATGAGTAAATATTTTTGATGATTTTCTTGCATTGTGGGTAGCTGTGGGTGGTAGAAATTGCTAGAATTGATTAGGTGCAGATCATGAAAAATAAGGATTCCAGACTTGATCGATCGTTTAAGCAATTTGGTATATCGTTTAAGCGATCTGGTATATCGCTTAAGCGACTCTGGAGATATCCTTTAAAATCTTTCAACCCTTAATATATTAGTGATGGTTTAAATTAAAGGAAACTAATACTATATAAAGCAGTAAAGATAAGATAATTATTCTCTGCATAAATGTTTTCTTCTCCCAAGAGCAATCAATCCATTTTTTCCCTTAACATCTTTTGAAGTTTTTATTCTTTTTCTTTTGTTTATTCCTCTAATTTTCTTGGCTTCTACTCTTTGTATCAGGTCCCTTGCATGCTTTCGATTTATGATTTGCATAATTGCATGTGATGAAGTCCAAGTGTGAAGCAGCTTGGGCCTTAACTTTCAAGCCCATTTTGTAACTCTTCATGACCATATGCATGTTTGACTCATTTCAAGTATGGGTAAAGCTATTTGTACAAACTCTTGTATAAACTGATGTAGTATGTCGCATGGCATACTACGAGATATTAGAGATTACGTAACTTAATAGCATATTAATGTTATGTACACTCTCATGTCATGTGGTACTCACATGATATATCACATCAGTTTGCATAAATAGTACGAGAGTTTGTACAAATAGTTTTACCTTCCGTATATATAACAAAAGATAATTACTAGTATGAAAAATCTTCTATATTCCATAAAAATAAACATTGAGACATGAAGAACAATAGGCATAACATCAAATCCTTGAAATTTAAAAAAAAAAAAAAAAAAAGGTGGGAATTGCTTGGAGACGAAACAAATAATATACTTTAAATAGTATCAAAGCAATTAAGCAAAACTTTAATTTGCTTGGATGGAACTATAGTATATATGATTATTTTGTCAAATTAATGACATTTTTTTGCCCCCTCATGGTTTTGTTCATGATTTGGCACACCCAAAGGTTTCAAAAAATAATAAATACCCCCAACATTATACAGACAATCTCAACTTTAATTATGAAAAGACTGTAATACCCTTTATCATTTTTATTTTTTTTTATTTTTACGAAAATTGAAATAAATTTTATTAATCCTGTCTTCATCAAAACCATTTCCCTGATTTCAACAATCAGTCACTCTTCAAAGTCGCCTGCTTCTTCATGATCCTTGTTTTCATGCTTTCTTCTTCTGTTCTTGCTCGATCTTCCTCGTTTTCTTCCTTTATGTTGTTAATGTCTCTTTTATACTGGTGAATCTGGCTTCTTAATCATCAGATCAAAGGAGTAATGGACGAGGTTGAGAAATTAATTGCTGCTGAACCTGTCATCACGCTTCTGATAGCCAAACTAGAAAATCTGATAGATAAGAACCAAATCACCGACCCAAGATTGGTTAGTCAAGTCAAAAAGTCAGTCGATATGCTAACAAAGGTAGAGAAATATTTGGAAGATCCAGATGGAAGTCCAGGTGATTTGAATCCAGAGCGACTGCAGACTATTTACCGCTTAGAGGATAATATTGACATCTTCCTCGTTAGAACAAAATTTCAGAAGCGCGGGTTGGTGTTCGCTGACTTCCGTTTGAAGTATGTGCATATCCAAACTCTTTTGATGAATCAGATAATGAAAAAATTAGTGAGTGATCTAGAAAAAGAGTGGAGTATCCTTCGACATCCATCATCGAAGTATGCTAAACTGGGTAAAGCAATCCTCAGTGCTCTTAACAAGAGATCTGGTATTTCAGGCTTGGAGGGTAGAGTAAAGATGTTGGCTGAACTTATTCTCAGTGATTACTCATCTCCTTTTCCTATTCCGGTGATGGATGTTGAAGGCTCTGCTACGACAACTGATTTGCAGAAGATTTACAACGATGTAGAGGTCAAGGATCATTTTGACTGCCGTGCATGGGTTGCTGTTGCTCAAGAGTTTGACAAAAGTCAACTGCTCATTGATATAATAAAACAAGTTCGTGGTACTCCAGGTACCAGGGAGGAAATGCAGGAGAGGTTTGATGAACGACAGCTCCGCAATTTCTTAATTGGGAAGAGATACCTTGTAATATTGATTGATGTCCGGACACCAGATCTTTGGGAGATTGTCAAGTATGCTTTTCCAAACTCATCTCATGGTAGCCGGGTGATTTCCAGTTTTCGAGCGGCCGATGTAGTACGGTATCCAAATATAATATTCTATGGAAGAAATCCTGCGTTGAACTCTGGTGATATGCGAGTATCATATGCCACAACCAATGTTGTTTTTGATGATAATGCTACCACTGAACAACAAGTTTCAGGTCAGGATCGTGACCACCTTTTGGAAAAAAAATTTGATGAGAAGACAAATACAAGGCGCAATGGAGCTGAGTTTGTATCCGGCTCCTGTAATATCCAAGTATCATCTGCCGAAATCAATGTTGTTGGTGATGATATTGTTACCTCTGAGCAACCACTTTCCAATGAGGATCCCGACCAGTTGTTGCAAGGAGTTTTTGATGAGGAAACAGATATTGTTGGTCTCAAGGATAAAGTATTAGAGTTAGCTAAACTAACTCTTAGTGACAAGCATTCTGTCGTTGTAGTAGTTGGTGCTGCAGGCTCTGGCAAGACAACCCTAGTGAAAACCATTTATGATAGTTCACTTATGCGGCAGAGTTTTGGTTGCCGTGCTTGGGTCAATGTTTATCTTTCTGTTCATTATTATGATATGAAAAATGTGTTGATTAGCATATTGAACCAAGTGACAAAACTGGCTAAGGATGAAGAAGAATTGCTCCCCCACCAATTGGAAACTAAGCTTAGTGATACCTTATCCGGGAAGAAATTCCTAATAGTCTTGGATGATGTCCATCTACCTGGTGCCTGGTATGATTTTCGGAGGATTCTTTTACCAAAATCATCGAGTGGTAGCAGGGTAATCCTTATCACACGTAAGGATACTGTAGCTAAGAGTGTCAGTCCGACTGTTCTCCGGCTACGTTCACTAGATAAACATGAAATTCGGGAATTGTTCTCAAAGATGGCGAGGAAATACAAAAGTTCAGACTTAATAAATATGCAGGAAGAGGTCGGGGAAATATGTCGTGGTCTGCCGCTTGGAATATGTGTGCTGGGTGGTCTGTTTTCCACTAGAAACTACCCCAGCAACTCTGAATGGTCAAGGGTGTTTAAGAAGGCAAGATTTGGTGAAGCTCAATCTATTTCTCCAGACCTATTAGCTTCATATATCTGGAAGTTGGCCTATAAGATCCTATCTCCCCGTTTCAGGGCATACATTCATTATTTATGTCTCTTTCCCAAATCAGATGAGGTACCCGTGCGAAGATTGTTTCATTTATGGCTTGCTGAGCGATTGGTAACACCAAGTGGAGAGGAAGAACTTGAAGAGCTGGTAAATAAAGATATTGAAGTTCTGGAGAATATGAGAATTATTCAAGTGGTAAGGCGGAGATCAAACGGGAAGCCTAAAACTTGCAATGTGACTAGTAGTCTATATGATACCTTTTGTCAGAATTCTCACGACATGGGATCCTTTCACGTCAATAGCAACATTTCAAATTCTACATCCAATTCACGGAAGGTATGCATCCGCAGGTTTGCAGAACACATTGATATTCAGAACAACCCCCCTTCTTCAGATGAAGGCGTTAAACATCTACATTCCTTTATATCTTTCAACACCCGGAAGGATGATAAACCTTCAGAGGAACTAGGTAATTTTCTGAACAAGACAATCGCTAAAGAAGGCATTGGATTGCTCAGAGTGCTTGATCTAGAAAAGGTATACAAACCAGTACTACCTGAAACACTAGGAAAACTTAAGCTTTTAAGATATGTAGGTCTGAGATGGACTTTTCTAGACTCAATTCCCAAGTCAATAGGTGATCTTCCTTGCCTAGAGACGTTAGATTTGAAGCACACAAATATAACCAAATTGCCAATGTCCATCTGGAGGTCAAAGACACTTAGGCATCTGTACATGAACCACCTTCATTTTAAGACGTCCACAGGGATGCTGGATTCTTTAACCAACCTTCAGACTTTGCGGGGTCTATTTATCTGCAATATTAATTGCTGTAAAAATGATTGGTTGAAGAGCCTGAGTTCTATTAAGAATCTGGGACTGACATGCCATACAACATCATTTGAGGGGATAAGCGAACAGATCCGTGAACATACCAGTCTTCAATCTTTGAAGTTGCAACTGATAAATAATTTTGGTGAACCTTCAGGCTTTAATCGGGTTCCCATTGATGAGTTCAAGAACCTAACAGAATTGTATTTGCTCGGAATGTTACCAAGAAGATTTGACATAAGCCGATTCCCCCCAAAGCTCCAGATCCTTACTTTGTCATTGTCTCAGCTATCAAATGATCCAATGCCAATTCTAGGGAAGCTGGAGGACCTCAACACACTCAGGCTTTTTGCTCATTCCTATATAGGGGAACGATTGACTTGTCCTAAAGATGCATTTCGTAAACTCCATGTCTTGAAGTTATGGGTGCTAAAGGAGCTGAAACATTGGACTATCGATGACAATGCCATGCGTGCCCTGAAACAGTTAGAGATCAGATATTGCCAAAAGCTAAAGCAGATTGATGGATTGGAGAATGTGAGGACCTTGAAGGAAATCATCTTGACGAATATGGAAGAAGATTTTGTAAAGAGATTGGGCGAGAAGAGAATCGTAACTGAAAATAACTGGACTATCCGTCCAACATGGGTGAGTTTGTATAGTTTTTGGTTGTCTGCCTGTTATAGTTTCATATTCCTATATTTCTTCAACATAAAGAGAAATTAGCATATTATTTATTCTTTTTTCAATTGTGAATTTGATAGTTTGTTTTCTAATTTTCTTATTTTTATCCAAGGATTATTGAAATACTCGGGGACGCAATGAGACTGCAGGGGTGAAGATGGATGAGTAAGGTGAAGTTTGAGCTTCAAAATCTTGGTCTATGTATGGGCTATATATGCAGAGACCATAATTTCATAAGGATTTCGATAATTTTATAATAATATGTGGGTGAAGTCATTATTTATAATATTGCAAAAACTCTAAATTGTGGCATTATATCAAGCACTTGGTATGCGAAATTATAAATTATTATTATTTTTTTTTTTTGAACTGCTTTTTTTTATTTTCAAAACTACCAGGAGGACATAATTAGAAATTTTTGCTTTGGGGATTAAAATAAACTGTGCTTCAAATATATGTATATTTCTGACTTCTTTTAGGTTTGTTTAGCATTTTTTTATTTTAGTTTTTCATGCTATATGTTTAGAGTAATACAACACGTATGTACATCTAGCATTATTGTTATGTTTATTTTTATTTGTTTGTATTTATTTTAGGTCTTGAAACAAATAAGGATAAAAAGGGAAAATTTTGAAGCAAAAGGAGGAGAGAGTGACGTAAATTCTTATAATCTTGAAGACCAAGCAAGTTTTATTTTATTTTATTTTGGAATTATCGGAGCATTTTTCGTATTTTGGGGATAACTTGGGCTACAGAGATCAGAATCACGTAATATTCTTGCGGCATTGGAGAAGAATCACGTAATATTCTTGCTTGGAAAGCTAATTCAAAGGGATAAAATTTTTATGTTTATCACTTCACTCAAATCAGCCAGAATTGAGTAGAAATTCACGACACAAGTTGACGGTCTAGCAGAATCAAGATCCAGAAAAATGAGAGATTGGTGAAGGATTAATTCGTGGAGCAACCATCTTCATAGTCTTTACTTCTCTTCTTCTCGTTTATTTATTCACTGTTTTGTCAATTTGAAATTATGTTTTTGCTTTGTTCAATTATGAATCAATTTCCTTTGTGTTAGGGTTTCGATGTTGCCTCTTCATGACGATTTGGATTCTTAATTTATGTTATTGAGGATTTTATCAATCCTAGTTAAATATGCATCATTGTACTTAACGCTTTTAAATAATTGATCGCCATTTGAATGATTTGTTGTGCATGTTGAGATCGAGAGATAAAATGCATGTAAATTGCTTCTTGTGATGTGTGTCATGAATTGAACGAAAGACAAATGTGTTTACATAGAGACCATTGAAACTGGTTTCAGAACGCATAATCTGCTTCAGATTAAAACTGCAATATCTAGGATATGATACTCACAGGTATGCAATTCTTTCTATTTTTATTTATTTATTTTGGGCCATGACACTTGAATGGCAACATATTGATACTCAAAAGTATGTTTCTTTTCAAATTTTCATAACAACATCATATATGAAAGGAGAAATTAAACCCCATACCATCCATAGTTATAATCATATTTCATTCACCAAATACTCATGTATTTTGCATATATAAATTTTTAGTTGTCAGCAGCATGATCCTGGTGAAGAGGAGGATGATGATGGAGGTGCTTCCTCAAAGGTTAAGAGATATGTGGAAGAGATGGGAGCTCAGGGCATTGGTTTTGGTTAGCCTTATCTCACAAATTGTTCTCATCATTTTGGGCAATCGCAGGAAGTATAATTCCGGTCTATTGATTAAATGCATAGTCTGGTGTGTCTATTTGCTGGCAGATTCTGTAGCAACCATGGGCCTTGGCGTACTCTTAAATAATCTAGGAGAAATCTATGAGAATGGTGCTTCTAAATTTCTTGACGACAACAATGAGCTTACCACATTTTGGGCACCATTTTTCCTGTTGCACTTGGGTGGTCCTGATACTATTACAGCCTATTCTTTAGAGGATAATGAATTGTATTTGAGGCACCTATTTGGACTGCTTGTCCAGACAGTATCAGTAATATATATCTTTCTCTTGGCATGGAGTGGCTCTCATCTTTCATTTCTATCAATACTCATGATTTTGGTTGGGTGCGTTAAGTATGGAGAGAGGACATGCGCACTTTGGTTGGCTAGCAGTGGCCAACTTAGAGACTCTATGCTCACTGACCCTGATCCTGGTCCCAACTATCCCAAATTCATGGAAGAGTTTAGTTTGAAACATGAAGAGGGGTTCGCTGTGGAGGCAGAAGAAGTGAAAGATGCTCAGGTTGAAATAGATGTATCTGCAGCTAGACCAGAGTCCTCGGCTGATGACAACAACATACTTAGAGCCCATGCCTTTTTTCAGACATTCAAGTGTCTATTTGCGGATCTCATCCTCAGCTTCCAGGATCGCGACAAAAGTCAGTCTTTTTTCCAGAAATTGTCTCATGAAGATGCTTTCAATGTGATTGCTATCGAGTTAGGTTTCATGTATGATTTACTGTACACCAAAGCAACTGCAATTCACACTCGTTGGGGTTTTGGTCTCCGCATAATCACATTCACTCTCACCTGCATGGTGTTTCTGATTTTCTTTTTTGCTGACAAGAACAATTATGTCAAGGTAGACCTTTTAATAACCTTCTCCTTGCTGGTTGGAGCAATACTTTTAGAAATATATGCGGCCTTTTCTCTATTTCTCTCAGACCAGGCCAGTCTATGGTTCAGAAAGCATAAGAAAATTCCAGTCTTAAAACCCATAATTACCTTTCTGGAACCAGTGGTTAAACTACCAAGGTGGTCCAATTCCATGGGGCAATATAGTCTTACATGCCTTTGCCTCAGGGAGAAATCTGGGCCTAACAAAATCCTGAGGCGCTTGCACATGGATCAACTCTGGGAGAAGTACCGCTATAAAACTTCTAAAGAAGTGCCCGAAAATCTGAGAAAGTTGATCTTCAAACATGGCCTGAAGAAATGTGATAAGTTTAAAGAGACAAATAGCAGGGACATATACGAATAGGGGAATCCGCGCTTCAAAAGTACTATGGCGAGACTGATCCTAGTCCTTTTGATTGGAGCATTATGGAGGTTGAGTTTGATCAGAGCATCATTATCTGGCACATTGCAACCGAACTTTGCTATTACTCAGGCACTCAGGGCAAAGTTTCAGATATTTCAGATTACACAAATCGAAAACTGAGCAAGCTTCTGTCACGATATATGTTGTTTCTCCTTATTATGTATCCATCCTTGTTGCCAGTTGGGATTGGCCTTATCAGGTTTCGAGACACTCACTCTGAGGCCAGGACTTTTTTCAAAGAACGAAAGTCCAATTTTTCTGATACTCAAAGTCACGTCATTGAAGGTTGTGATCCGAGAAGGAAAAAAAGAATTGAAGGTTATGATGATAGAAGGAGAAAAAGAATTGAAGCTTGCAGAATGTTACTGAAAGTGAAAACTTATGTCCCGCCCAACAAAGTGAAAGGGGACAGAAGCAAATCAGTGTTGTTTGATGCATGCAGGGTAGCATCAGCACTGAATGAAGAAATTTCAGACACAAAGAAGAGATGGAAATTGATTAGAGATGTCTGGTTGGAGATGTTAACTTTTGCTGCAAGTCAGGGTAGAGGAAGTCAGCATGCTAGCCAGCTGAGACGTGGAGGAGAGCTTCTCACTCATGTATGGCTTCTTATGGCACATTTTGGTATGACCGATCAGTTCCAAATAGCTCAAGGCCATGCCAGGGCTAAACTTAATGTGAAATAGTTGCAGGGTTTACCATATTAGTGATCTGGATTCAAGATTATGTGTAATCAAAGTTGTATGCTGGTGAAGCATATTTTCATAATTCTCTTAAATTAATTTTTAGGAAGACCAATTTTTATTTTAAATTTGTCTTCAAACTTGATTTCGTAAGTAAAAATGTGAACCACTATAGTTGGTTCATATAATTTTAGTCTAATGTAATGACTCCAATGGTAAATATATACATGTCAGTAAATCTTTAGTAAGAATTAACTTCTTGATATAAATTTAGTCATGATTATATATATTCACCGTTGAATTCATTATATTGGATTCATTACATTTGATTTACAAATTCGATCCAACGGTGTATGTGCATAGTTTGACAAATTACAAACTATTGGATTCAATTTTTTAGTTGTGTGTCCATTATGTTTGTTACAATGAAAACAAAATAATATGTATAGAATGGGTTAGTAGAGATTAATGTTTTAATGGGTATATTGGAATTCAAAAATTAGAATAGGGATATTTTTGGAAATGTCATTTAAGATAAATGAATAAGTCTTTAGTCTTAAGTTAAAAAGCCAGAATTTTTAGCCTTTTTCATTAACAGAGACATGAAAGAGTTTTATCAGTCTTAAGTGATTAAACCAGAGAGTTAACGACCTTTTTCCTCCCAAATAATGGTTTAATGACATTTTTCCATCCACATGCCTTTACCCACACCACCACCATTCTCTTCCCCAATCATCACTCACCAAAACCTCTCAAACCTACTCTCGTCGACCCTACTAATCGCCGACAATCAAGTGATTAGGGTTTTGGTTACTGTCCCTCCAAAGTCATATTCTAATCAATCTCAACCAATAAAATCCAATCTTTCACCACCAAAAGACTCATCCGCCTCTCCTCTTCAATAGCCCAACAAAATGGACGAGTTTGCTCTTTGTTCACTGTTGTAATATAAAATCAGGTAATAAAATGGTGTTTTGAAAGTTTGTGAATAGGAAAGTGTCATTAAGCCATCATTTAGGTAGGAAAAAGTCGTTAACTCTAAACCAGACAACTCACAAATATTTTAATATAAAAGATTCATCAAGAAACTTATAATTTTATGTTGTTTATAACACAACAAATCTCATTGCAAAACATTTTTCTTCATTAGACTATCCTTTTAGTTTTGAAAACTATTTTAACTTCATCGTAATATATTTGAATAAGTATAAAAAGATTTAGGGTTCATGAAGAGGGATGTCAAAGGCATTATTAGAATAAAGAATTGATGCTAAGATATACGGATAAATATGCAATTATAAAAATTATAAAAAAATGAGGCTTCTTTAATCCGTGTAATAGGGAGCGAATACAACCACTCTTATGATATTACGGAGTTCCATGGGCTTATAAAATGTGCTCTCATCCAAATTTGGAGGGTTTTCTAATTTGAGCGAAGACTAATGACAGTTGTAAATTGCAATTAACAAAGACCTAATATTATAATTCTTATCATTAATTAATTACTTAGCTTGTGACCAGATGACAAGAATTTAGGCTAGTCAGAGATTTTAGGTTCGAGTCCTACTAAATGATCACTATCATATTGACAGTGGTCACAAAAAAAAAAATTCAAATTGATCTTAAGTTTCATTTATTTAATTGTTAATTAATTTAAGTTAGATGCATGACTAATTAAATATTATTAGCAGGCAACTCCTAATTAAGTTTCAAGTCTTTCTTTTATATTAATACAGTTTTGGTCAACTTTTGTATGAGCAAATTATCGAGTCTTCTAGATCTTTATTCTCAAAGAACTGGACAACCTGAATATAATTTTATATAAAGAAATTATCAATTTTGTCCCCGTAACTTTAGATATCTCCTTTGTCCGCCTCATATTTTGAATACTACATTTAGACCCATCACATATGTATCTGTGCTCTCTAGCCCCTTTATTCATTCAAGAAAAAAATTTCACATGCATTCTCTCTGATTTGTAAACAAATTTTAAATATATTCATGAAGAAAATTCACACAAGAAAATGATTAAATTTAATTATTTAACTAACAATATTACACTTATAACTCAATCTCATAAACTTTATCTCACAACTCTGACATAACAGTTTGCAGTTAGTCAACTCGCAAATAGGTTCTGCCTACTTGTTATATGTCCTATCTGTCCAATTGCAAGTTGTGAGTTGTTATGTTGAAATTATGAGAGAAAATTTATAAGATTGGGTTCTGAACTAATATTTATTTATTATTTAAATGA
Source organism: Pistacia integerrima (assembly GCA_026225825.1). NCBI lineage: Eukaryota > Viridiplantae > Streptophyta > Magnoliopsida > Sapindales > Anacardiaceae > Pistacia > Pistacia integerrima. Next base: position 4,606,858 of record CM047750.1, read on the forward strand.
TGTTGTCACCTATTCATGATATGCAATTTACTTAATAAACTATTAATTATCACATGCATCCTTTGAACCAAAAGATGCAATTAACAACGACTTGTCATCATCCTTTAAGTTTCATTGTTTATTCCGGGTTTTATGGGTCTTTAGGGATTAAAAATCAAATGTCACCACGTTGGAGACGGAAACTCTACACGCCATAGTCTCCAGTCTGCCACCCTCACTTGTTGTCAAACCACCGATGAAACCCAGGCTGTCGCCCTCTTTACTTGATGTCGAACTACCGACCAAACAAAAGCCACCACGTTGGAGACGGAAACTCTACACGGCATGATTTATTGCGGAAGTCGGATATTTGATGGTGGTTGTGCTTGCATTCCATCGTTTTCATTAACTTCCGAATGGTTCTTTCATGGTTAATTAACGCCGTTAAGTGACAAAAGTATTTCTCGCCGTTTATAAACGTCTGTTTCTTTTGCTGTTACTAAATGTCCGTTAGTTCGGCGTCATTTAATGTCGTTAATAAAACCGTTAATAACACTCGTTAATTATTTTGTCATCTAACGCCTGTAATTATTCCGTCAAAACTTTCGTTATAATACCATTATTAGTGGCCATTATTTATGCCGTTAACTAATGTTTGTTACTATCGCAATTCAGTAACCATTAATCATGTCGTTATTTAACATGCGCATTATATTTTCGTTGCATAATGCCTGTTATTGTGACCTTTTACTTACGTCGTGTCTATGTCCATCTTCATCTTCACGAATTTTAAATGATCAATAATACAATATTTAGAAAGAATACTTATAAAGATTTATATACAAAGTGAGGTGATAAAAAATGAATGAAATAGTGAAACAAAAAGTCAATTCACTCTTCCATTCATTTTTTATCACATCACTTTGTATGGAAATCTTTGTAAAATTTCTTCATAAGTGTAGTATTACTCTTAAATGATTGTGTGAAACTACTTCTCCGATTTTCAGAACAAGATTGGTCACTTTCCTATTAATTAATCAGTTGGATTTTCGTTTTGCCCACTAGCAGAGCTTCAGAGGGCTGTGAATTTGATCGTCGTATGATAAAATTAAGCCTTTGCTGCTGTCGCTTTGCTTCTCGAAGCTCCTGCTCCGCCTCAAAGCTTCTGATGCCATAATGGTAAGTTTTTCATATTTATTGAACTGATATGTTTACTTTAGGCACTTGTATGTACATTGAGACTCCTGTTTTTTCCTTTTTTCCTTTTTTTTTTTAAGGGATCAATTCCAGGTCTTATCTTCCTCATCTAGCCTGACCATGGAGGTGGTTGCTGCCAGCAGCAACGCTGTCCGCTTCTATCAATTATATGTACTTGGCCGTTCTTGAGCTCTTTTGATTTTGAATTAGAAAAATGCTTCTCTTGTGTCACTTATCTATTCATTTATGTTTTAGAAAATTCATTAAGATTATGCTCTGTTACATACTTTATAATCATGGGAATATTAGTGTTGAGTGTTGACTGTCACAAGCATTTGAATAGGCTTTTTTATACTTAAATATTCTACCATTTGCAGCAATGAAAGCTGTGCAAGTAGGCGTTGCTGGAATTGTTGTCTCCAATTTCTCATAAAGATAAAATTCATCTCAAAACTTGGTAAGGCTATGGACTGCACTTGATCTAGTTTAAAAAGATAAGAAAAATTAGCTTGTTCAGGATTGATTACGTGGATACCATCCTAATTAATATCTCGGGATTAGATCTTAAACATTTGAACAAGATTTCCAAAACAGAAGTGTAGATCTTTGAGGCTTATACTGCATTACCCTTAACTTGCATGTAGTTCATGTTGTTGAGCGAAAATTCCTGTTCTAATGGATGGAGGAGTGTGGCGAAAACAGATGTTTTCAAGGCCTTGGCCCTGGGAACAAAAGCTGTAGTTGTAATTCTCCTCCTTAAGTTAACAGTTGGTCCCAAGATTTTAAAATCCTAGAAACACTTATTGTTGAACTGTTATCTCCAGAAATTTTGTTGCTACTGCAGATTGGAAGGCCTGTTATCTATGGCCTGGCTGCTAAGGGGGAGCACAGGGTGAGAATGAGATGAGTAATTGAAATGCTGAAGGATGAGTTTGAGCTCACAATGGCTTTCCCTGGTTATCCCACCGTGAAACATATTAAAACGTATCTACAATGGCAAATAATCAACTAGCTTTGCGAGCTCAAAGTCATCCTTCAGCAAAGCTAGTTGATTATTACTTTTCTCCTTTTGCATGAATTTCAAAACGTATCAAAATTATAATTATTTGCGATCATAGAATTACCTCAACCAAAAGGGCATACAGGAAATCTCAAAACAAATTAACCAATAATCTTCGGGATTTGTAAGAGGCGATGACTTGCCTGAAAACTTCACCGGAGAGCTAATTGATCCTGCTGCTTCAAATGTTTAGCAATGGCTTCATATTGTCTCTACTTCTTGATGCAACAAAACTGATGAGTTTCTTTGTTTTTGTTTTAATTAAGGCTCTAATATCAAAGTTTTGTCACCCACTCCAAATGGGGGATTCTCTTGCTTTATGATTTATTTAGAATAATCTAATGTTATTTAATAATCTTGTCTTTTGAAGTATTGAGATGGTTAATTAAGGAAATATCCCTAAATGTAATCACAATTATACCCTCAAATACTTATGATCAATATGGGTTGAAAATGATAATATACCCAGTTTTAGTTTTGTTTCCCATTGTAATTTTTAAAACTTCTTAAACCATAATGTATTTAATTTTGGTAAAAAATTGTAATTATATTAACCACACATGTGGATCTCATGGTTTAGTAATTAGTAGGTCCAAGATCATTCTGTATACCCACCCATGGATAGTCTAGTGGTATGGGCGAACCAAGTGGACTGCAAATGGGTAGAATCTGTAATCCTAGGTTTGATTCCCCGTTGGACGCAAAGGTTGCCCATGATTTATTTGGGGAGGTCATGGCAGTGGGTGGTTGTAGGATAGCTCCCCCTACGGATTAGTCGAGCTATATAAGCAAAATGTAGACAAAAGTTTTGTTGGGATGTTGGAGGGCTTTTTTAGGATTAACAATTACTCAAAGAATAACACTTTAACTTGGTTCTTATGTATTAGTCGAGCTACATAAGCAAAATGTAGTCACTCTCTGTTTACATGCGATTGTTTGTGAGCATCAAGACAAGCCAATAAGTTTCTAGTTAATGATTCTTGTATTGGCTTGTGTACATTCATTCTATGGAATAGAAAAAAGAGTGCATGTTTAGGTAATCATCAATTGCTTATTTAACTGAATTTCGGACAAAGCAAGATCGGCTAGGTAAACTCTACTGTGAAAATGCTGACAAAACCATATCAAGCTTCTACATACTCTCATGAGTCTCATCCTTGTAGGAGACCAACAAGAAAGAGCAATCAGATCCTAGAAACAAGCCCAAGTAATGGCCTCCACTTCCTTTCTGGGTTTGATCTCTTCCCAGCAATCTCGATTTCCTGTTTCATACTTGGAAGTGTTACATACCACATCGATATGAATGAGTATTTAGCTTGTCTAGTTTATAAACTTTAGATATCTCAACAAAGTAAATATGTTTTCGGTGAAAGATACTAACATTAAGATGAAAGCAGATAATATCTGCTCCATTAGGCCTGAGCTGCCATAGTTGGCATCAGAATAGGCTGAGGACATGATAAAATAAAGAGCATATGAAATGTTTTACGACAAGATCCTTGTGATTGAGGGTAAGAAATCTAGAGTTGAAACCGCAAAAGTGCTATATCTAAAGCAACAAAACCATATTTACACAGGGTAATGGCCTGATATCAATAACATTACTTGTTATAGTGAAGGCAAAAAAACTATAGAAAGATAGATACTAAGGAAAGTTACCGAGCAATGAGCACTTCTTCATTTTGTTTCCTAAGTGATTTTGCCATAGGCCCAAGCTTGAAGGTTTCAAAGTAATCGTTTTGCTCTGTGACACAAATCTCAAAATTCCATCTATTACTAAGTATGCCTAGCAAGTCAATCTAGCATTGTGAAAAAATAATCAAAAGCAGCCTCATAATTATGACCAAATATTTGGTCTTTGGCATAAATTTTGGGAAGAGCAGTATTATTTACTCTTTCCTGAAGATAACATATGATCCTCTACAGATGAAATTTGATACCTGAGAACAAAATATCATATTGTGGGCTAAACTCGAGGTGGGCGAAAGAAAAGGGGGACAGGAACTGCAGTCAGCCAAGCCTAGTATTAATTCTTCAATAAATCATGACCTGCTGAACTTTTCCCTGTGCATCAATTTGAAATGCCTTAGTCAAGTTTTCTTAATAAGAACAAGTCCTGTTAACATCCTAATAGCCAAAATATAACCAAAACAAACCTCTATGAGAAATAAAAGCACTTTCCAAATTGCAATCTGGGGCCAGTGGAGAAGTTCACTAACAGAAACTGCATAAACAACACACAGTAAGAGTCAGCAATGAAATATTTGATTCATTAGAGATATATGTCCTGTCTCTCTTAAGAAACAACAAAATTCCAGAAATGAGTAAGACATTCTGATCAAGTACAGTAATCAAAAGAGTATAAGGATCAGCTAAAGCACATACACGTACTATTTTACCTATTTTTTAATCTTGAGGAAAAGAAAACAAACCAGGGCTCAGATGAGTAATTAATGTCGGTGAAAGACATTAAAGCCAGTGCAGCAAGAAATTAATGTGCCTCTGAGATCAACAAAATGAAATTGTGATAACTAGCAAACACATAGAAATATGGACAGAAAGATTATATAAAATGCTTAAGGGCAATCACCTTTGCTTATTGATGATGATGGCCTATTATAGTTCAAGAAGTCTCTGCTTTAACTGGGCTGTAAAGATCAGATTCAAAAGAAGTTGACATTTATAGGACAATTTTCTACTGATGCCTGCAAAATAGAGAAACAAAATTGTTTAGTAGGTCGACATACATATAGCAAAAATATATTAAACATTTTACCGGATTAATTCTTGGAATCATCCTTATGCATTTACCTGTAAGTCTTCACAACTTCAATTACCTGTAAGTCTGTCAAGATTATGTGTAATCAAAATTGTATGCTGATGAAGCATATTTTCAAAATTCTCTTAAATTAATTTTTAGGAAGACCAATTTTTATTTTAAATTTGTCTTCAAACTTGATTTCGTAAGTAAAAATGTGAACCACCATAGTTGGTTAATATAATTTTAGTCTAATGTAATGACTTATGACTCCAGTGGTAAATATACATGTCAGTAAATCTTCGGTAAGAATTAACTTCTTGATATACATTTAGTCACGATTATATATATTCACCATTCAATTCATTATATTGGACTAAACTATTAGATTCATTACATTTGATTTACAAATTCGATCCAACGGTGTATGTGCATAGTTTGACAAATTACAAGCGTAGGACGTAAAAATCTGCACATGCGGAAGGGGGTGCGATCCCGTGAGGTCAAGGCCACTAGCGATCCGCTGCACCTGCACACGTAGAAAAACACACGCGTGAAGCGAGCAGGGAAACACCGGGGTGGTGTTTGCCGTAGGCACCTCCGGCAGCTCAAGTCGGTAAAGGGTGAAATGGGCTAATATAGTGAAGGCTAAGGAATAAGAGATTACCGGAAGTCTAGTCGGGGACTGTGACTACGGCGAATCAGTGAAACTCTCGAGTGAAGAGTCTCGGGTGTGAAGGTGTAATGTTTATGTCCTTTGTGAGAGGCGAGCCTGCTTATATAGGGTGGTCGTTTAGTCTCCCAATCCTGGTGGAAACAGGAGTCCTCATCTGACTCTGATGTAAACCCTAGAAGAATTAGGGTCGTGGTGAGTTGTCTTACCCATGTCCAAATAGGAAGGTTGCTCTGTTTAAGAGAATTTGCTAAGTAGGAAAATGGTCAAAATTAGGAAGGCGTCTTCGAATTGGAAGGTGATTAGGAATAGGAAAGCACTTCTGACAGTGTGGGCTTTGGATTCGTCCATGGACCTAGGACGTGGGCCAGGTTTGAGAGGCTTGTGCCCACTCGGTTTGGGCCGGTTTGTTCCTCATGTTTAGAATAGAACTAGCATGGCTTGGGCCTTTGCAGGGCTGGGCCTAGTCCTTCGCTGTTAATGGTCCTTCTTCCCTATTTGGGCCAAGGACGATTTTTGGCCCTAACAGTTTGTCCCCCACTCTCTAAGTTGAGAGTATCTCAAGTTAGAGAGTAGGTTATGCTTAAGGCGAGCTCGTTCTTTCCTCATGGACGTGCGATCATGGGAGAGAGTTGACCGGCGCAAGTAATTTGATTGGGTCTTGGTCGGTATCCGTTCCTGAACAAGAGCATCTTTGCCACGGGAGGTTGTGCGATCGGTTTGATAAGCGAAGAACCGAAAGCTAGGTCTGGTTGCTCGGTACGTTGGCGCGATTATCGCGGAACCACCGAGGGGCGGTTATTCGTCCTGCCAGGTCGGACAAAGCCCAGTAAGTTTACCAAGATCCACTCGATCGGGCTACAGGGACGACCAGATAGATGGGGAGACCGAACATGTTGACTCCTCGTTCGCCTCGGATGGGCGAATTGACGAGGCTTGATAGCTTCCTGAAGGTTTTAACTCGGGCAAAGCCGAGCTCGTGCGTCTACCGTTCGAGCCTTCCGGGTCGGTTGAGCGAGGCGTGCAGGGAAGGCCTTACGGCACAGAAGCTCGGGATCGGTGGGGCGGATCGAAAGCGACCTAGTGCGCTTATTGGGGCGAATATTGGGCGTGTCGGGACATATTTACGGATGTTCCGGTGAGTCGGTCGGGGAGGGTCGGTCGAGATGCGGAATCGTCTGAGTCCCCGATTTCCCAGGATGGTTAGGATCGCGCCCACGTGTATGGTGGGGATTGATTCGTCGTTTCGAGAGCGGGAAAACGAAGGGACTTCTGACAACTGATCAATCATAGCCTGCCACGTGTCCGCCTTTTTCTTTATAAAATTGGGGGGCAGACTGTTCATCTTCCATTTCCCGTTGGTTTTGCGTTTTCTCCCAAAAAATCCTTTTTCCTTTTTATCTGCGTTTTTTGTCCCAGGTTCTTGAGCGAAAGTGGTTCTATTTCAATCTTCCAAGGTAATTTCTTCTCTTAAGATCGTTTTGTTGCTCTGTAAGTAGATTTTTCTTTCGAAAGATTTTTTTTTGGGAAGTGGGATAAAGTTTTTGAGTAGGTTGAAACTGGATTTTCAAGATTTTTAGAGAACAGGTGTAGTTTTGAATTTTCCGGTGAGCATTGGGGAAAAATCCGGCAGTTTCGATATATTTTTATTTGATTTTTGGGGTTTTTTCTTTTGGATTGGGCCTGGAAGAAGAAGTCGGCTTAGGTGTTGTTTAGGTCGGTCGGTGCGTCTGACCGAGTGACGAGGAGGCATGCAGTGGTCTAGGGGATAGGTCACTCAGGGCGAGTGAGTCTAGGTTGAGGGATTGGTGATCGAGGTGAGTAGACGGCTAGGGTTAAGTTTGAATTGGATCGGTCGTCCGGGACGAACGAGTTGGTGTCTTTGAATTTGACTGAGGTTCGTTCGATAGGATAGGTCGAACCAGAGTAGAGTCGTTTGTGGTGAAGACTGCCTAGTTTACCCTTTCAGTTGGTCGGCTAGGTGGGGCGACTGGGGTTCCTCTTCGGTAGAACGGGTCGACCGAGGCTGAGGAGGTCGGTTTGGAGAGCACCGTTCGGCGTTGAAGGGCGATCTGTGGTTTACACTTTATTTGTCCTTAAGGAGTCGGTCGGTTGGGGCGGGGGAGTGATCCGATGTCGGGTGATACGTCCGCGAGTTCGAGTCACGAGGTGGACTTGGGGGACCAGTATGAGCGTGCCCCCACTATGGTGGTAATGCCTGAAGGGAATGTTCCGGTCGGTGTGCCGACCGGAGTCAGTGTGGCAGCTCCAGGGTCGAGTAGAGTTGGGCCGAGTGGCTCGGGTCGGTATGGTAGGAGTGGGGGAAGACTCGGAGGCGCGATCCTCTACGTCCGGTAGTAGCTCTAGGGAGGAGTCGAGCTAGCAGGGCAGTGGGATTCTAACCAGGGACTATCCGCCCGTGCTGAAGGACGGTGATGTGTGGCACCTCCGTATCCCTGTATCATATCCCCAGTTACATTAAGGTTCGGACCCCATGTATCGTGAGGCGTGTTGATTGGGAGGAATGAAGGTTGGAGTGCGTATACGAGAAGTGGTTTCACGATGGGTTGAGGTTACGTGCCTCGCCTAGTCCAGGAGGTCTTTGAATCATTTCATCATCGCCCCCTCCCCTCCCGGCTTATGCCGAACACCCTTTGGAGGCCTGTTGATGGCTTTGGAGGATCTGTGTGTTGGCATCAGTTGTGTTCGGGTTGCAGTCTTTGTACTCGTACTTCTGAGCGAGCGATAAGGAGAAGGGCGATATCTGCTGAACTTGAGGCACGATCGGTCTCATCGTGACCGACTGCGGTCCGGTGACAAGCTGGAAAGACCGTTACTTTTTTCTTGAAGGTGTTTGTCTTTGGAGATAGGGGCATGGGCGAGATCCCAACCGGGTGGCGAGCAAGCGGTGAGAACCGTTGGTTCTTTCGTACTTTTTGATTACTAAATCTTGATTATGTTTTTTTGTTTGCGAGCTCGATTTCAATCGCGGCCCCAGGCGAGCGGAGCAGGCTTGGGCGTAGCTACCCGAAGGTGTTAGCCATCCCGTTGGAGCGGGAGGATTGGCGAGTGGTGCTAGCGAGTCAAATCGAGGAGCGATATTCTTTGGGCCGGGGGTAGAGGCTATTGAGAGGTCTCCCTTCCCCTCGGCCCGGAGAGGACTTGGGATGTGCTCTGAGTCGGTACTCCAACCATCTCATTTTTGGTGAGTCGGGGGTTGAACCCACTAACCGTTGGAGAGTTTGCACTTGCAGAGTTGCTCATGAAGAAACTGACTGTCCCGAGCGTGAGCAAATCCATCGCCAGGCGTCGAGAGAAGAGGAAGAGGGAGTCGTTGGTGAGAGCGGATGTGAGGTCGAGGATGTCTGCGGCGCCGCCCGATCGCGCCAGTCGCCGACCCTCGTCGGGAGTCGGGTCGTCCCAGTGCCATTGTGGATGAGGCGGGACTATCACTATTACGATTAGGGCTCTTTGCGTCGACTTACTCGGGACGCGACATCAATGAGTAAGGTGGCCGACTCTTTCTTGTTCCCCGCGGACGGAGGCGCGTCCCCGAACCGAGATGGGTGCGGTTCTTGCCGCCAGGTAGGGCGTATCCCGACCTGATTCCAGTATGGCGTACTTGTTTTACTTTTCTTGTTTGACTGACTTCTCATTGTTCAGTTTTGTTCTGCAGGTACTCACTGAGATCTCCATCGAGGAAGTCAGCCGTGGCACGAAAGCGGATACGGGGGATATATCTAAGGCCAACGCCGGTCTGCGGCAAAAGGAGGGCGGCATCCCGAAAGGAAAGGTGAGCAGGGAGAGTCGGCGCGCCCTCCGGGATAGTGAGGTGAGGTCGAGAGGTGGCGGCGCGGGAGTTAGCCGAGAGGACCGCGGAGGTCGAGTCCCTCGGGAGGCAGGTGCATCTCTATTGCCGATGACGCCATTATTAAGGCCCGAGGCGAGCTTATCTTGGAGTTTAAAGAGGGCGGACCTCTCATTCGGGATCCGGATGAGGACATTTTGCTCATGCAGGAGTTGTTGGAAGAGGAGGTTGGTCATCCGGTGGGGCGGGGAGGCGGAAGCGGCGCGAGCTTAGTCGGCCAAGGGCATTAGGGGCAGGCGGCCCGGCTCGGCGGGCCGAGCACTAGTGATGTTTGCTGCGCGGCCCGGACTTGACGGGGGATGAGGCTCGTGCCGAGGATGCGTAGTGCCCTCTCTTTTTTGTATTTTGGGGCCTGCGATGCCCTTTCATCTGGCGTCTGTGCCGTTTTATGTATTTTGAACTTGGGCGTTTGGTGCCCTATATATATATGACTTTTGATTGTTGGTTTCTCATGTTTCTTTGGATGAATCACCTGTTCTTTTGTTTCTCTTCCTTGTATTTGTGCATGTTACCTCATCGTGGCCTGATGGCTGAGACGCGTAGGTCTTTATGTTGGGCTGGGTTAGTGTTGACCTAAACTCTTTTAATAGTTTAGGGATCATTCGTTCGGTCGGGTTGACCGAGTATGTAATCACTTGGATGAGTTGCGGTGCATCTTTAGTTCAGTTTCTGGGTTGGATGGGGCTGGACCCAAGGTGCCAAGCCTTGGATTGTGCGGGCCGTTCTTACGGTGTTCTCACGAGTCGGATGGGACGGATTCGAGCGTGAGCAGTTCATCGTCCAGGTCGACTTGAAGGTGTCCGTGCGCATATCGGGCATGGCCGATTTGAAGGTGTTATACGTATATCGGGCATGGCCGATTTGAAGGTGTTCGTGCGTATATCGGGCATGGCCGATTTGGAGATGTTCTTGCGCATATCGGGCATGGCCGATTTGAAGGTGTTAGTACGTATATCGGGTATGGCCGATTTGAAGGTGTTCGTGCGTATATCGGGCATGGCCGATTTGAAGGTGTTCGTGCGTATATCGGGCATGGCCGATTTGGAGGTGTTCGTGCGTATATCGGGCATGGCCGATTTGGAGGTGTTCTTGCGCATATCGGGCATGGCCGATTTGAAGGTGTTAGTACGTACATCGGGCATGGCCGATTTGAAGGTGTTCGTACGTACATCGGGCATGGCCGATTTCAAGGTGTTCTTGCGCATATCGGGCATGGCCGATTTGAAGGTGTTCTTTCGCATATCGGGCGTGGCCAATTTGAAGGTGTTCGTAACTTGGTTCGAAGATGAGGATTACTGAATAGTACTTCATTGAGTATCTGGCCGTGAGGCCGCTATGCGAAGGAGGTGGACAGGCCCACTCATCCTTTTTATTAACAATGAAAAGAAAAGGAAACAAAATTCCCGACAAGAATGGGGTTCACCTACGAGTAGTAACGTTTGAGGTGAACGGCGTTCCAACTGTTGTTGATGTCTTTGCCCTCGGGGGTCTGGAGTTTGTAAGTGCCTTTCCCTGCTTCTTTAATTATCTTGTAGGGGCCTTCCCAAGTGGGTCCGAGTTTGCCCGAGTTAATCTCCTTGGTGTTTTGGAAAACTTTCCGAAGGACCCAGTCGCCTATCTTGAAAGTGCGGATCCTCACGCTGCGGTTGTAATGACGGGTGGCTTGTTGCTGGTAGACTGCGTTGCGGATGCTCGCTTGTTCTCGTAGCTCGTCCACAGTGTCTAGGTTACGGCAAAGGTTGGCTATTTGATTTCTCGTCCGCCCATGGCCAGCTGGTGGATGGGAGCTGATATTTAGTGGGATAGGTCCAAGAACCATATGTCGGGGAGAACGGTGTTTCGCCGGTTGATGATCGAGTCGTGGTTCGGGTATGACCGGAGGACTCGGGTAGCTCGTCCGCCCGTCGCCCGCCCTTGGCTTTCTGTCGCTTCTTCGATACGCATGATTGTTTTTGTTTGGCGACTCGGCACGGCCGTTAGGCGGGGGTTGCGGGGGTGTCGAGAAGCTTAACTTTATTCCCCACATGTCACGAAATCCACAAGCCCGAACTAATGAGCAGGGACCCATTGTCGGTGAGAATCTCTTTTGGTATTCGAGCCGCAGATCATGTTTTCGGATAAAGCTTTGACTTCTCGGTCTCGACTTGGGCCAATGCCTCGGCGATCCACTTGGTGAAGTAGTGCATCGCCCGCCAACATGAAGACCCGTTGCCCTGGTGCAGTGGGTAGCTTTCCCACGATGTCCATTCCCCACTTCATGAATGGCCATGGTGTCAGAATGGAGTGGAGTCGTTCTGGTGGGAGGTGTGAGACGTGGGCAAACCTTTGGCGATTATCGCATCTCTTTGCATAAGCGATCAGTCGTGCGGATAGTCGGCCGTAATAACCCGCGGTGATCACCGGTGAGCAAGATTGCGTCCTGCGTGGTTACCGCATTCGCCTTCATGGAGTTCGGATAGGGACAGGTTTGGGCCTCTTACGGGCTTATGCATTTGAGGTAGGGACCCGAGAACGATTTTACGGAGTTGACCGTCATGTAGGGTGAATCGGCGGCTTTTTGCTTTCCAATCGGCGTGCTTCGTTCTTGTCAGTTGGGAGTTCATCGTCTTCCAGGTACTTCACTATCGGATTCATCCAACAGTCAGTTTGCTCAATGCCCATGGCTTCTCTAGCAGACTTGTCGGGTGGTGGTTCTTTCCAATTAGCTGGCCACTGCATGAATAGGAGGGGGATGGATGACTCAGAGGAACATGGGAGTGCTGAGCCAAGGTTGGCGAGGGCGTCGGCATGATTGTTCTCGGTTCTGGGGATCTGTACTATCGAGAACTCCTCGAATTTGGTCTGCAACTCTTTGACCATGCTTAGGTAGGATGTCATTTTTGAGTCACGTGCTTGGTACGTACCTTGTAGTTGATTGACCACGAGTTGGGAGTCTGACTTCACTTCTAGTCTCTTGGCGCCGATATCTCTGGCCAAGTTAAGTCCAGCTAAGAGGGCTTCGTATTCGGCCTCGTTATTCATGCACTTGAACCCACAACGGACTGCTCGGTGGATGATGTCTCCCTCTGGTGTGATCAGTACTATTCCGAGTCCGCTTCCGTTGACATTCTTTGGATCCGTCTACTAGGAGAGTCGACTTTGAAGGTGGTACGCCGTTCATGCATAGTAATTCTTTTTCGGCCTGGGCGGTTTCGCTTGGTGTGAAGTCGGCAATGAAATCTGCTAATGCTTGGGACTTGACGGCGGTGCGTGGTTGGTATGACACGTCGTACTCGCTGAGTTCTACTGTCCATTGCATGAGTCGGCCTGACAGCTCTGGTTTGTGCAATATTTTCTTGAGCGGGAATGAGGTGATCACAACTATAGGATGGCATTGGAAGTACGGTCTGAGCTTCCTGGATGCATGGATGAGGGCAAGGGCAAGCTTTTCCAGGTTGGCTGTACCGAGTTTCTGCGTCGAGCGATTTGCTAATGTAGTAGACCGGTGACTGCTTCATTTCTTCTTCTCGGACTAGTACTACGATACGGCCATCTCCAGACTGCTAGGTAAGTATAGAGCTTCTCCCCGTTCGTGGGTTTGGACAGCAGCGGGGGTGTAGTCAAATACCTCTTCAGCTGTTGTAGGGCTTCTTCGCATGAGGGGGTCCAATCGAACCTGTTGGATTTTTTGAGGGCGTGGAAGAAGAAATGGCACTTGTCAGCGGACCTGGAGATGAAACGGCTCAGGGCGGCCACTCGCCTGCAAGAGTGGGCGTCTCGCGCAAGTTGGGGATGGTATGCTAAGAACCGCTCTGATCTGGTCGGGGTTTGCTTCTATTCCTCGCTGAGTAACCATATAGCCTAAGAATTTACCCGATGAGGCAGCGAATGAGCACTTTTAAGGTTCGTTTCATGTTGTACTTAGGAGAATGGCGAATGCACGGCTAAGGTGGTCAAGGTGTTGTTCGGCAATCGGGGATTTGGATGAGCATGTCGTCGATGTAAACTTCCATGGTCTTCCCTAAGTGGTGGAAAACATTTTATTGACCAGACGTTGGTAGGTGGCTCCGGCGTTTTTCAGTCCAAACGGCATTATCTTGTAACAATAGGTTCCCCTCTCGGTGATGAAAGCTGTCTTCTCTTGGTCGTCCGCATGCATTAGGATCGATTGTATCCCAGAAGGCGTCCATGGCAGGAGTTCGGTGCCTGTGATCGCATCTACCATCATGTCAATATGTGGGAGGGAAAGAATCTTTGGGGCGGAGCTTTGTTTAAGTGCAGTGAAGTCGTCTGGGAGACTCTCCACTTCCCGTTTTTCTTCTTTACGACTACGACGTTTGCTAGCCATTCGGGGTAGTGGACTTCTCTGATCATGCCGTTGTTTAGGAGTTTTTCGATCTCTTCATTGATGATCTGGTTCCGTTCAGCTGCGAATTTTCTCCTTTTCTGCTTGAGTGGCGGGTGATCTGGATCTACCTTGAGCTGGTGGACCATCGCGTCTGGGTTGATCCCGGTCATGTCGGCATGGGACCAGGCGAAACAGTCTTCATTCTTTGTTAGAAAGTCTATCAGCTTCTCTCTTGTCTCGGGGTCGAGGCGGGAGCCTATGTTTGTTTTTCTCTCTGGGTCATCCGGATGTATCTGCACCTCATCCAGCTCCTCCATTGTCGGTTGATCGGGCTCGGTTCGGAGGGTCGGGACGAGACTGTAATTGCTATGAGGAGTTTTCCTTGCCTTTGAAGGCGTTCTTGTAGCAATCCCGAGAAGCTTTAGGGTCGCCCTTGATCTCCCGGACTCCCCACTTGGTCGGGAACCTGATCGTCTGATGGAAGGTCGATGACACTGCCCGCATGTCATGTATCCAGGGACGGCCCAGAATGACGTTATAGGGGGATGCGCGATGATCACTAGGAAGGCATCGTTTGTTCACTCGCCCGACATAGATAGGAAGGGTGATCTCCCGATTGTGTATACGCTCAGTGAATCCGACCCGGACAATGTCGATCGTGCGTTGATATTTGCTTCTTCCCGGTCCCATTGCTTTTCTTGCTTCGAGGAAGCAGGATATTTGCTGACGAACCTCCATCTACGAACACCCTTTTCACTAGGATGTTGGCTATTTGCAGGGAGAGGACTAAGGCATCGTGGTGAGGGGCAACAAGGGTGATCGGCTCGTCATCCTCGAATTGAATCACTTGATGGGAGTACGTCCTCGAGACCGGATGAACAGACTGTACTTCATGGTGGTTGGTTCTAGCGTATCGCTTGGCCGACGAGTAACTTACCCCACTGATATCTGATCCTCCATAGATGAGCAAGCAGAAACCCTTGGGCGTCGGTTCTCGCGGAGGGGGCGACTGTTGTTTGGAGCTTTTCTGGCTAATGGTGTTCTTCCCTTTGTCGGTGAGTAGGTCACGAAGGTGTCCTCTCTTTAGGAGTGCGGCTACCTCTAGCCGCAAGGCGATGCAGTCCGCGGTGTTATGCCCATGGTCGTTGTGGAACTCACACCACTTGGTTGTGTCTCTTCTCGCCTCGGGATTGAGCTTACCAGGCCACTTGGCAGCGGATCCCATTCCTTTCATTATCGCCCACGACACAGGTGGTTCGATCTTGAGGCTATACTGGTATTTTGAACTGATTCGATCCCGATTGCCTGTCATTGCTTCTCAGGGGTTGGCGGTCATATGGTCTCCTGGCTCTGCTCATATTCCGTGAGGGTTGGTAGCGGTGCTCTACGGTCCCCAGGTTCGGTTTCTGTCGTTCCGCCTAGGTTCGTATACGGAATGGGCGGCTCGGTTCATCTCATCTTCCTCCCACCTTATCCCGGATCACGGCTCGGGCAGGCGTCTTCCATGGTAAGTCTGCCTAGCTTTGTAAGCTCCTTGTATAGTTTCCCATCGGCCGGAAGGAGGCCTTTCTGAAAGCGTCCGCGTCTGAGGGGTTACAGGAATGGATAGAGATCTTCTCTTTGTTGAATCTGCTAACGTACTCTCTCAATGGTTCCCCTTTCCGTTGGTATATTCGGTACAAGTCGGCCGGCGACTCTAGCTTCTTGCTCTTGTGGTTGTTCCACAAAAGTGTCAGTAAGCTGAGCGAACGAATCGATGGATCCATTTGGGAGATTCATATACCATTGGGAGCGCGGACCGGACAAACTAGAGGCGAAACTTTTGCACATACGAGGCTTCTAAGCGGTCGGGGTATTGAAGCAGGTGAACATCCAGGGCTTTGTTTATGCGAGGCTATGTGGTCGTCAGGGTCGGTGAAATATAGCCGTCGTATGGTTTCATGTTGGGGATACTGAATTTTTGGGGCATGTCAGCCAGGGCGATCTCGTCTGCAAAGGTGAATCTGCGTAACAATTCGGTCTGCTCTTCTTGATTGGGATTGGCATTCCTGGGATACGCCTCATTACTGCCTCAACGTCGGCCAGTCTTTTAGCCAATAATTGTTCCATGGGGAAGGAAATGCTGTCGGGTCATCCCGTCTTACCGGGTCTGGTACGCCTCGTGGGGTCATCCCGCAGGGTGGTAGCCGGATCAGTCCGTCGTGCGTTCCCTGGTAGCGTGTGTCTTCGTTCATCCCTTCTGGCTGGATGACTCCCATTGTCACTGATCTATTGTTCTTCCCTACATGGACGGTCAGGGGAGTTGTCTGGTAGTCGTTCGGTCTTTCAGGATGGATGAGTTCAAAGGCTGGGGTTGGTTTGGTTTGGCCGTTCACCCCGTGAGGATGAGCTAGGCAGGAGGGGGTTTGTGTTTGAGTTGATTGGAGGGGGAGTGGCATGGTGGAGATGGGATGATCCTTAGGATTCTCTATTCTTAGACCGTTTTGATCATGAGGGGGCTGGGATGGGTCGAGTGGGCCGCGCGCCGTTATATCCTTATCTCCGTCAGTCAGAACGGAGTAGTCGGCCGCCAATGCGTCAAGCGGACTCTGCCCTTTACCAGAATCCGCGTGTTGGTGCTCTGGTGTGGAGAGGGGTTGCATGGAGGGGATAATGGTGCGGAACCGGTTGGGGGGTGCTTGGCCGGGGAGAAACTCGAGTTCATAGAATCGACTTACTTTCTCTTTCAGGGACTGGTTCTCGACCCGGATGGATGCGTTTTCGGCTTCCAGTGCGGCCACCTTGTCTAAGTTCTGTTGCATGAGAGCGGTCAAAGCCTCCAGTCTGGCCTCGATGCCTGAGTTAATGTCCTCCGGATTGTCAGCCATGGGATATTCCTCCACGTGGCAGGGTTCGTCACGCCGAATGATTGCTAGAGGCCCCACGGTGGGCGCCAAGCGTAGGCGTAAAAATCTACATGCGGAAGGGGAAGGGGGTCGATCCGTGAGGTCAAGGCCACTAGCGATCATTGCGCACTGCACGTGAAACACGCGTGAAGCGGCAGGAAAGGCACCGGGGTGGTGTTTGCCGTAGGCAACTCGCTCCAAGTCGGTAAGGGCTTTGAAATGGGCTAATATAGTGAAGGCTAAGGAATAAGAGATTACCAGAAGTCTAGTCGGGGACTGTGACTACGGCGAATCAGTGAAACTCTCGAGTGAAGAGTCTCGGGTGTGAAGGTGTAATGTTTATGTCCTTTGTGAGAGGGCAGGCCTCTGCTTATATAGTGGTCGTTTAGTCTCCCAATCCTGGTGGAAACAGGAGTCCTCATCTGACTCTGATGTAAACCCTAGAAGAATTAGGGTCGTGGTGAGTTGTCTTACCCATGTCCAAATAGGAAGGTTGCTCTGTTTAAGAGAATTTGCTAAGTAGGAAAATGGTCAAAATTAGGAAGGCGTCTTCGAATTGGAAGGTGATTAGGAATAGGAAAGCACTACGACAGGGCTATGGGCTTTGGATTCGTCCATGGACCTAGGACGTGGGCCAGGTTTGAGAGGCTTGTGCCCACTCGGTTTGGGCCGGTTTGTTCCTCATGTTTAGAATAGAACTAGCATGGCTTGGGCCTTTGCAGGGCTGGGCCTGGTCCTTCGCTGTTAATGGTCCTTCTTCCCTATTTGGGCCAAGGACGATTTTTGGCCCTAACACAAACTATTGGATTCAATTTTTTAGTTGTGTGTCCATTATGTTTGTTACAATGAAAACAAAATAATATGTATAGAATGGGTTAGTAGAGATTAACGTTTTAATGGGTATATTGGAATTCAAAAATTAGAATAGGGATATTTTCGGAAATGTCATTTAAGACAAATTAATAAGTCTTTAGTCTTAAGTTAAAAAGCCAGAATTTTTAGCTTTTTTCATTAACAAGACATGAAAGAGTTTCATCAGTATTAAGTGATTAAACCAGAGAGTTAACGACCTTTTCCCTCCCAAATAATAGTTTAATGACATTTTGCCATCCACATGCCTTTACCCACACCACCACCATTCTCTTCCCCAATCATCACTCACCAAAACCTCTCAAACTTACTCTCGTCGACCCTGCTAATCGCTGACAATCAAGTGATTAGGGTTATCCAATCTTCTGATCAATCTCAGCCAATAAAATCCAATCTTCCACCACCAAAAGACTCATCTGCCTCTCCTCTTCAATAGCCCCAACAGAATGGACAAATTTGCTCTTTGTTCACTATTGTAATATAAAATCAGGTAATAAAATGGTATTTTGAAAGTTTGTGAATGGGATAGTGTTATTAAGCCATCATTTGGGTAGGAAAAAGTCGTTAACTCTAAACCAGACAACTCACAAATATTTTAATATAAAAGATTCATCAAGAAACTTATAATTTTATGTTGTTTATAACACAACAAATCTCATTGCAAAACATTTTTCTTCATTAAACTATCCTTTTAGTTTTGAAAACTATTTTAACTTCATCGTAATATATTTGAATAAGTATAAAAAGATTTAGGGTTCATGAAGAGGGATGTCAAAGGCATTATTAGAATAAAGAATTGATGCTAAGATATACGGATAAATATGCAATTATAAAAATTATAAAAAAATGAGGCTTCTTTAATCCGTGTAATAGGGAGCGAATACAACCACTCTTATGATATTACGGAGTTCCATGGGCTTATAAAATGTGCTCTCATGTACTCAATTGGGTTGGGTTGGGTTCTTTGTAATTTAGTCAAATTATTATATCATGCCCATCCGAATTTGGAGGGTTTTCTAATGTGAGCGAAGACTAATGACAGTTGTAAATTGCAATTAACAAAGAACTAATATCGTAATTCTTATCATTAATTAATTACTTAGCTTTTGATCGGATGACAAGAATTTAGGTTAGCCAGAGATTTTAAGTTCGAGTCCTACTAAATGATCACTATCATATTGACATCGTGGTCATAAAAAAAAAAATATTCAAATTGATCTTAAGTTTCATTTATTTAATTGTTAATGAATTTAAGTTAGATGCATGACTAATTAAATATTATTAGCAAGCAACTCCTAATTAAGTTTCAAGTCTTTCTTTTATATTAATATAGTTTTGGTCAGCTTTTGTATGAGCAAATTATCAAGTCTTCTAGATCTTTATTCTCAAAGAACTCAACAACCTGAATATAATTTTATATAAAGAAATTATCAATTTTGTCCCCGTAACTTTAGATTCTCCCTTCGTCCACCTCATATTTTGAACACTCCTTAGACCCATCGTATATGTATCTTTGACATCTCTAACCCCTTTATTCATTGAACATTACTTTCAGCCCCCAAGAAAAAAATTTCACATGCATTCTCTCTGATTTGTAAACAAATTTTAAATATATTCATGAAGAAAAATCACACAAGAAAATGATTAAATTTAATTATTTAACTGACAATATTACACTTTTAATTCAATCTCATAAACTTTCTCTCACAATTTCGACATAACAGTTTGTAATTAGTCAACTCGCAAATAAGTTATGCCTACTTGTTATATGTCCTATCTGTCCAATTACGAACTGATCAATTACGAGTTGTTTTGTTGAAATTATGAGAGAAAATTTATAAGATTGGGTTATGAACTAATATTTATTTATTATTTAAATGATGAGAAGTGGTCTTTGTAAATTTAATCAAGTCAAATTATTATATCAATTAGGCAAAGATTATACTTTTTTATAGGGTTAGGTTTTAGCTTTCCAATGTGAACGCATGCTAGTGACAAAGACAAAGGCGTCCCACATGCAATTAACAACGACTTGTCAATTGTCATCATCCTTTAAGTTTCATTTTTTATTCCGAGTTTTATGGGTCTTTAGGGTTTAAAAATCAAATGTTACTATTCCAAGATAAGGCTGTTGGCAATTTCAATTGCACCCTTAAAACGGTAAAACCTCACTTACTAAACTACCTTCTATTAAAATTTCAAAATGTGGGTGTTAAAATCTTGAGAAAACTCAAATATACATAGAAAGAGTAAACAAAAAATAGCTCAAGGCCATGGATGCCAGGTCTAAATTTAATGTGAAATAGTTGCAAGGTTTCCCATATTAGTGATTTGGATTCAAGATTATGTGTAATTTCAGTTTTGTATGCTGATGAAGCATTTTTATAATTCTCTTGAATTAATTTTTTGGGAGACCAATTTTTAATTTGTCTTCAAACTTGAATTCAAAAATAAAAAATGTGAACCACAAAGGGTTGGTTAACATCATTTTGGTCTAATGTAATGAATCCAACAATAAATATAAATGTCACTAAACCTTAATGAAAAAGTCTTGATACAAATTTGGTCATGATTATATATATTTATCGTTGGATTCATTATATTGGACTAAACCTTAGGATTCATTATATTAGACTAAAATGACATTTACAGAGTTATACAAGAGTTAACTCGAACCAAAAGATATATAAACATCATATTTGATAAAAGTATCAACTTACGAAATTTAAGAACATCACTTTGTGCAATTTGGGCTTTAAGTTAAATTATGGGCTTTAGTTAATAAAGTGGGCTTATGTTAAGTAATAGGTCTTTATCTAATTGCAACATTGGAAGTAACACTTAATTTTCTAAATATTGTTTCAATTAATTATTTTTTTGTGATTTTTTTTTTTTGATAACAATCCAATAAAATTTTTCTTCTTTTAGTATTTTAACTATTTTTAAAATTCATTTATCAAATTACATTGAGTTCTGTTATTTTAATGTATTTCTTTAAATTGAATTAGCAAGAATATCAAAATATTATTATTCTTTTTAAACTCTTTTTTAAATGTTATTTTGGAAATAACATTTCCAAATCTTGAAAATATTAAAAAAAAAATTTGTTTGAAAATATAATTTCTTTAAGATCTATTACAAACTTGCCAATTTTAACATCTATTCATGTGTTATTTACAACATAAATCATCAAAGAGGATCTTCTTTACCTTTTCCCTTCTCTCTTTCATGAAATTTCATCATATAACAGAATATACTCTTATTTGAATACTTTCAGTAAATCCATTAAGGTTATACTTTGTTACACAACTTTGATAATTTATGGGACACATCAGTCTCGACTCTAACAACCATTTGTATAGGCTTGTGAGATAATTGAAATCCTATCATCTGCAGCAATAAAGGCTGTGCAAGTAGGTGTTTCGGGGATTATTGTCTCCAATCACGGCTAGATTATTCTCCTGCCACTATTCTGTACTTGAAGAGGTGATGACTGTTAGTTTTACACCACCATTAACTCTTCTATTTATTTGCAAGTTCTCATGAATTTAGAATGGATCTCAAAACTTAGTAAGGTGTGAAGGGTCCTCTAAACTGATAAATACAGATACTACACTTGATTTCAGCTATAGGCTAAGAGATATCAACCTGCTGACGATTAACATGGATGCCATATTAAGCAATGGATGGATGGGTGGAATCAACTGTGATCATTGATTTTATCCTCCACACTGTACAATTATTCCCATATTTGTTTTCCAACTGATTCAACAGTTTAATTTCATCTTATTGTGTGCGAGAATCAATTCTAGTAAAGAAGTTTGAAAGTTACAATGAGACTTTATATAGAACTGCTCTTGTTGATCACATGTGTACAGGAATTGCTTTATGAAGAGAACGTGCTCATATATTGTTACACGAGTCATTGTATTTCAGACAAACCCAGATCAGCTTTAAAAATTTAACTACAGATATTCTGCTACAAGCTTCTACATGCACCATCAAAGGCGAAAATACATAAAGAGCAATAAAATCCTAGCTCCTCCTGAAGCCAACTAACAGCCACCGCCTCCTTTATCAACAATTCTTGCTTTGGGCACTAACTATTCCTGGCTGCTCTAGTGCGGGAAAAGACGTCCAATCGAGCACAAATCCTTCATAGTATCTTCCATTAACTTTTGCACATTCTCTAACGTCCCAGAATTCTCCATTTCCTCTTTCAGATATTGAATTCTCCATCATCCCACAATTCTCTAACTTCCCAGCACAAATGGTATATAGATGATGATAAGTTCAAACTCATAATGGACAAATATAATTGCCTAACCACCAAAATTCATGGCAGCCACTCCCACCTCTTCTCCGAAATAAAAAAATCAAAGCCAAAAACTCGAAACTCATTCCCAATAACCCGAATCCTCTCACCATTAAAACCAAATCTTTTCATTTGTAGAGACTAAGCAAATCCCACATGCCATAGTCTCCAGTCTGCCACCCTCACTTGTTGTCAAACCACCGATGAAACCCAGGCTGTCGCCCTCTTTACTTGATGTCGAACTACCGACCAAACAAAAGCCACCACGTTGGAGACGGAAACTCTACACGGCATGATTTATTGCGGAAGTCGGATATTTGATGGTGGTTGTGCTTGCATTCCATCGTTTTCATTAACTTCCGAATGGTTCTTTCATGGTTAATTAACGCCGTTAAGTGACAAAAGTATTTCTCGCCGTTTATAAACGTCTGTTTCTTTTGCCGTTACTAAATGTCCGTTAGTTCTGACGTCATTTAACATCGTTAATAAAACCCTTAATAACAGCTCGTTAATTATTCTGTCATCTAACGCCCATAATTATTCCATCAAAATTTTCGTTATAATACCATTATTAAGTGGCCGTTATTTATGCCGTTAACTAACGTTCATTACTATCGCAATTAAGTAACCGTTAATCGTGTTGTTATTTAATGTGCCCATTATATTTTTGTTGCATAACGCCCGTTATTGTGGCCTTTTACTTACGTCGTTTCTCTGTCCATCTTCATCTTCACGAATTTTAAATGATCAATAATACAATACTTGGAAAGAATACTTATAAAGATTTATATACAAAGTGAGGTGACAAAAAATGAATGAAATAGTGAAACAAAATGTCAATTCACTCTTCCATTCATTTTTTGTCACATCATTTTGTATGGAAATCTTTGTAAAAAAATTTTGTAAGTGTAGTATTACTCTTAAATGATTGTGTGAAACTACTTCTCCCATTTTCAGAACAAGATTGGTCACTTTCCTATTAATTAATCAGTTGGATTTTCGTTTTGCCCACTAGCAGAGCTTCAGAGGGCTGTGAATTTGGTCGTCGTATGATAAAATTAAGCCTTTGCTGCTGTCGCTTTGCTTCTCGAAGCTCCTGCTCCGCCTCAAAGCTTCTGATGCCATAATGGTGAGTTTTTCATACTTATTGAACTGATATGTTTACTTTAGGCACTTGTATGTACATTGAGACTCCTGTTTTTTCCTTTTTTCCTTTTTTTTTTTTTTATGGGATCAATTCCAGGTCTTGTCTTCCTCATCTAGCCTGACCATGGAGGTGGTTGCTGCCAGCAGCAACGCTGTTCGCTTCTATCAATTATATGTACTTGGCCGTTCTTGAGCTCTTTTGATTTTGAATGAGAAAAATGCTTCTCTTGTGTCACTTATCTATTCATTTATGTTTTAGAAAATTCATTAAGATTATGCTCTATTACATACTTTATAATCATGGGAATATTAGTGTTGACTGTCACAAGCATTTGAATAGGCTTTTTTATACCTAAATATTCTACCATTTGCAGCAATGAAAGCTGTGCAAGTAGGCGTTGCTGGAATTGTTGTCTCCAATTTTGTTGATCAAATGATATTATGCTGGAAGCCCATGAAGTTGGTCAATATTTTGAAGTACTGGAGCTGCATGTTTTGGTGGCAAAAATCTGGTGTTCTGTTGCTGTTAGCTTCTACCGTAATGCACTAGCATTTCTTTGATTTTTATAATGTATATCTTAGGTAAATTCAGCTAAAAATCTGCTGTTGATTAGGTGTTAATGTAATGTGATGTGTTTGTAGTAGTTAGTAAAGTATGGTTGTTTAATTTTGATTGTAAGTCTGCTGCAGAGTAGGTGTAACTGCAGTGCAAACCATGTTTTATATTCAGTTTTTTTTGTTCAATGAAAGGGCATTCCCATTTGCAACTTTTTTCAGTGTGTGTGCCATCACAACAGCAGTTTTTCCTTAGAATTCTCCAGCTCCAAAACCTTCATTTGGTATCAGAGCCTCTGTGAGTTTTTCAGACTAAAACCTCAACTCTTCAAACATAGCTCAACTCCCTTAAGATCTCCTCTATGGCAACAAATCCAACAACTCTTTCTCCACCTATCTTTAATGGTGAGCAGTACCATGTTTGGACTGTCAAAATGAAGACCTATTTGAGAGGCCATTCCTTATGGCAATATGTGGAGGAAGAGATACAAATCCCTCAACTTGGAGCAAACCCAACACTGAATCAGATTAGGATTTATGAAGAGGAGGTTGCAAAGGCTCCAAGAGCACTCTCCTGCATCCATTCTGCAGTAACTGACCGGTCTTCTCCAGGATAATGGCTTGTGATACTCCTAAAAAAGCTTGGGACAAGCTCAAGGAGGAGGTTGGGGGAAGTACCCAAACCAGAAACATGCAGATCCTAAACTTGAGGAGAGAGTTTGAAGTGCTCAAAATGCAAGAAACTGAAAATGTCAAGGAGTGTGTGGATAGATTAATGAATGTTGTAAACAAGATTAAGCTACTTGGTGAGGAGTTGACTGATCAACGGATTGTGGAGAAGGTTTTGGTTAGTTTACCCGAAAGATTTGAAGCAAAAATCTCCTCATTGAAGACTCAAAAGACCTGTCCCAAATCAGCCTAGTGAACTTGTGCATTCCCTTCAAGCACAAGAACAGAGGAGGCTACTGAGGCAAGAAGATTTGAGTGAAGGAGCTATGTTTGTAAGTCAAAAAAAGAAGGGATTTCAAGGGGAAAGTAGGAGGTACGCTGGAGAGAAGAAGGGGAAAGAAAAGCTGAGTAATCAAGGAGGAAAGAATGTGGGTGCAGCAAGAACTTTTGCTCCTTGTCCTCACTGCAGAAAAAAGAACCACTCTGAAAATAGATGTTGGTTCAGGCCTAGCATTCAATGCAGGTCTTGTAAACAATTTGGGCACATTGAAAGAGTGTGTAAGAACAAAGGGAATCAGCAAGAACAGCAAGCTCAAGCTGTGGAAAGTTCCCAAAGCACTCCCAGCAGAGAGAAGAGAGTTCAGAGCAGTTGTTTGTGGTCTCTGAATGCATGGTTGCAAGCAGCCCTGACGTCTGGTTGATTGTCAGCGGCTGCACCAACCATATGACCCTAAATGCCAGCAATTTCGTGAGCCTAGATGAGGGTTACCAATCCAAGGTGAAGGTGGGAAATGGTGAGCTGTTAGAGGTGAAAGGCAAAGGTGATGTTTCTGTCCAAACCAAAACAGGTACTAAACTCATAGCTGATGTTTTGTTTGTGCCTAAAATCAGTTTGAGCCTACTTAGTGTAGGACAAATGTTAGAGAAAAATTATTCTCTGCATTTCAAGGACCTCACTTGTGTTATTTTAGAGAGTGATGGGACTGAATTGATGAAGGTTAGAATGCAAGGAAAAGGTTTTCCTATAGAATGGGGAAAGGTTGCTTTTCAAAACTACTGAGCTAGGATAGATGATTCAGAGTTGTGGCATAGGAGATTTGGACACTTTCATTATCATGCCCTCAAGGAACTTAAACACAAAAACCTTATCCATAACCTACCCGAAATAGACCAAGGTGAAGGATTGTGCAAAACCTACCAAATTGGCAAACTCAGCAGGCCTCCATTCCCTACAAATAAAGCTTGGAGAGTAAGTGAAAAGCTCCAACTTGTGCACACTGATGTGTGTGGTGAAAGATGGATACATGAAGAATCAAGCATATCATGCTATAACAAGTATAGTCATAGTTTAAAAAAAAAATTCAATCAAATTGAAATAAGTAAGGTAGAACATGTTACCTTAAGTCCTTAGCAACCTTGGAGACTCTTAATTTCAAGAGAAATTAAGCAAAAGAGTATCCACACCAAGGGAAGAAGAGATTTGACCAAGAGGGAGATTTAGGGTTCTTAGAGATTTTTCTCTACACAAAAATTCATATATCATTTTCTTTATATAGGAATCCTTGTAAACAATTCAATAATTATTTTGGACTTCCTTAATCAATTCCATAATTGTTATGAAGTTGTTAAACTTCTTTAAATTATAACATTGGATTAACATTTAATCACAATTAACAATTTAACTCTTAAATTGTTTACATAACAATTTAACCCTTAAATTGTTTACAATTACAACCCCTTGTAAAATCCAATTTAATATAAAGAAAATGATTAATATAAATAACTTTATTACCGTTGGTAGGTGCTAGCCAACCTTGGATAATCAACTCTCTTTGGCTATTTCTTCATTCTCCTTAGTTTTTATGTGTGACCTCTTAGGTTCACTGTGGCCTAGCCGTGGGCCCAATATCACAGACTATTTCGATATGTTTTGTCATAACTCTTTATGAACAAAACTCCCACTGATTATGGTAGGCATCTAGCAATGCTCCATAACCCCTAAGTCACAATGAAGATATACTCCAACGAACCTTTTACAATCATACATGTTGTATAATCAAATCCTTCCGTTGTCTAATCCTAATTAAGAATGGATTCATGGTATGTCAAAATCCTTATCTTAATTTTAATTCAATACATATGGAACGTGTCACCATGAAACAACCTTTCATGTAACATTTTATATACCCCGGCCGGAGATTTCCCTTTTCCAATGTATCTTGACATTTGTCTAGGAACTTGATATCAATCTATATCAAGTCAACGGATCCCATCTTGACTATCACTTGTCCTCACACATAAATAACACATGGCCAAATCGGCTTATTAACACATGGCATGATTAGCCTCATGTTTATACACCATATGAACCATATGCGTTTATGCAGAATCCAACCGTGATATCTCAGGTCTAAGGATTAAAAATACCCTAGTATGATCTTATGATAAATCATTGACTACATTTTAAATGTCCATGTGATTCATCATAAATGGCCATATTCAATAAACAGTTCACTAACCGCGTATCCATGCTAATGCCCTAGTGATATAACTTTTATAATCACCCACACCAATACCATCACATGATATTCTACGGAGGCATTCAGCATGCCTACTATGTAATATTATTGCCCAATTAATATTACCTATGTAGGGAATACTTTGATGATTTTGATCTTCTAAAGATTTGTATCATCCGGACATTTCACATGTAATACATATATTTAAATGAAGCAATAAACCACATGTGAAATAAGAACACTTTCTTTTATTGATAAGATAAAATGTATATACAAATTATATACATTCATATATATATACAAAACATAATGCCTCGGAACCGATGACACGATTGGTTCCTAGGGCATACACTAACATGTGGTCCAATGCAGCAAACTCTAAGTGGGAGTAGGTACTTCATCCTTTTCATAGATGATTACTCTAGGATGACATGGGTGCATTTCTTGAATCAAAAAAGTGAGGTAGCTGCTATGTTTAAAAGGTTCAAATTGCAGGTAGAAAACCAAACAGGTTTGACACTTTAGTCATTGAGAAGTGACAATGGTGGTGAGTACACTTCCAATGAGTTTGAAGAAGCATGCAAAGGGGCTGGAATTTGGCATCAGTTCAGCAGTCCATACACTCCACAACAAAATGGAGTGAGTGAGAGAAAGAATAGGACAGTGATGAAAATGGCTAGGTGCATGATGATTGAGAAAAATTTGCCAAAAATTTTTCTCGGGGCGTGTCTCCAACACTTGGGATTTATCTACTTAATCGGTTACCCACCAAAGCACTTGACAACAAGACTCCCTTTGAAGCCTGGTATGGTGTCAAGCCAAATGTGGATCATTTGAAATTATTTGGAAGTGTGTGTTATGTGTTTGTTCCAGCAAACAAAAGGACTAAGTTGGATGAGAAGGCTGAAGTAGGCATCATGATTGGATACAGCAGCCAGTCTAAAGCCTACCGAATTTACAATCTTGCTCCAAAAGGATTGTGATTAGTAGGGATGTCAAGGTTGATGAAGGAGCTACTTGGAATTGGGAAAAGAGGCAAGTTGAGAGAAGGATCAGCAGCCAACATGACACGGATCCAGAAAGGGTCGGAATGCGAGGGGTGAATCAACGAAGAAGTGGATGAAATGCCAGTCCGGGGCACCGGGTCTTTGCATGACATATATGAGAGGTGTAATGTGGCTGAATTGGAGCCTACATGCTATGCTGAAGCTGCAAAATCTCAAGCTTGGAAGGCTGAAATGCAGGAGGAGATGAATGTGATTCAGAAAAATCAAACTTGGGAACTGGTTGATAGGCCACTTGACAGAAAAGTAATACAAGTTAAATGGATATTTAAAAGGAAACTGAATCCTGATGGATCGTGAACAAACTCAAGGCAAGACTTGTTGTTAAAGGCTTTGCACAAAGAATTTGGAGTTGATTTTTCAGAAACTTTTGCACCTGTGGCAAGACATGACATCATTCGGCTTCTCATGGCAGTGGCAGCACAATTCAATTGGAAAATCTTCCAACTTGATGTAAAGTCTGCATTTTTAAATGGATTGCTTGATGAGGAAATCTACATTGAGCAACCGAAGGGGTATGAAGTCAAGGGAAAGGAGGAGAAGGTCTATCTGCTCAAAAAGGCCTTGTATGGTCTCAAACAGGCCCTTAGAGCCTGGTATAGCAAAATTAATGACTATTTGTGCAAGCTAGGATATGCTAGAAGTCCAAATGAGCACACCCTTTATGTAAGGGAACAAAGAGGAGAAGTGATGATAGTCTCTCTTTATGTTGATGACCTCCTGGTGACTGGAAGCAATCTTGTTCAGTTGGAAGAGTTCAAAAGAGCAATGAAGATGGAATTTGACATGACTGATTTGGGTGAAATGAGCTACTTTCTTGGCATGGAAATATACCAAAGCTTAAAGGGTATATTTGTGTGTCAAAAGAAGTATGCAAATGAGGTGCTAATTAAGTTCAATATGGACAATTGTAAATCGCTTGATATCCCTCGATTCCCTAGCCGAAGGCCGAGTAAGGAAGATGGTGCCAAAAGGGTGGATGAAGGTGTCTATAGAAGCTTGATAGGATGCTTGATGTACTTGACAAAGAACTGTGCGATTTGATGTACACCACCAGCCTCATGTCTAGATTCATGAGCAAGCCAAGTGAGATGCATTATAAGGCTGCAAAGAGGGTGCTACGGTACATTAAGGGGACTACTGAGTTAGGAATATGGTTCAAGAGATTGAGAAAAATTCAGTTTAATAGGCTATTCAGACGGTGGTAGGTGACTCGATTGATGATATGAGAAGCACTTCGGATATGTTTTCTTTGTTAACCATGGTGTCTTGATTGGCTCTCAAAAAAACGAGAGCAGTGCCCAATCTGCTGAGGCGAGAATACATTTACTGCTGCTGTCTACAAAACAGCAATCTGGTTGAGAAAAATTGCAGACTTGAGGTTTGAATCAAGATGAGTCTACCACCATTTATTGTGATAACATGTCAAGCATTGCAATTGCTAAGAATCCTATTCTCCATGGTCGAACTAAACATATCAAAATTAAATACCATCTTTGTAAGAGAGGCAGAGCAAAGCAAAGAAATCAGCTTAGTCCATTGCTTGGGAGAGAACCAAGTTGCTGATATTATGACCAAGGGACTGAATATGTCCAAGTTTGAAGAATTCAGACTCAAACTTGGAGTTTCCAGCATGAATATCAAGGAGGAGTGTTGATCAAATGATATTATGGTGGAAGCTCATGAAGTTGGTCAATATTTTGAAGTACTGGAGCTGCATGTTCGCGGCAAAAATCTGGTGTTCTATTGCTGTTAGCTTCTACCGTAATGGACCAGCATTTCTTTGATTCTTATAATGTATATCTTAGGTAAATTCAGCTAAAAATCTACTGTTGATTAGGTGTTAATGTAATATGATGTGTTTGTAGTAGTTAGTAAAGTATGGCTGTTTAATTTTGATTGTAAGTCTGCTGCAGAGTAGGTGTAACTGCAGTGCAAACCATGTTTTATATTCAGTTTTTTTTGTTCAATGAAAGGGCATTCCCGTTTGCAACTTTTTTCAGTGTGTGTGCCATCACAACAGCAGTTTTTCCTTAGAATTCTCCAGCTCCAAAACCTTCAAATTTCTCATAAAGATAAATCTCAAAACTTGTTAAGGCTATGGACTGCACTTGATCTAGTTTAGAAAGCTAAGAAAAATTAGCTTGTTCGGGATTGATTACGTGGATACCATCCTAATTAATATCTCGGGATTAGATCTTAAACATTTGAACAAGATTTCCAAAACAGAAGTGTAGATCTTTGAGGCTTATACTGCATTACCCTTAACTTGCATGTAGTTCATGTTGTTGAGCGAAAATTCCTGTTCTAATGGATGGAGGAGTGTGGCGAAAACAGATGTTTTCAAGGCCTTGGCCCTGAGAGCAAAAGCTGTACTTGTAATTCTCCTCAAGTTAACAGTTGGTGCCAAGATTTTAAAATCCTAGAAACACTTATGGTTGAACTGTTATCTCCAGAAATTTTGTTGCTACTGCAGTTTGGAAGGCCTGTCATCTATGGCCTGGCTGCTAAGGGGGAGCACGGGGTGAGAATGAGATGAGTAATCGAAATGCTGAAGGATGACTTTGAGTTCACAATGGCTTTCCCTGGTTATCCCACCGTGAAACATATCAAAACGTATCTACAATGGCAAATAATCAACTAGCTTTGCGAGCTCAAAGTCATCCTTCAGCAAAGCTAGTTGATTATTACTTCTCTTCTCCTTTGCATGAATCTCAAAACGTATCAAAATTATAATTATTTGCAATCATAGAATTTCCCCAACTAAAAGGGCATACAGGAAATCTCAAAACAAATTAACCAATAATCTTCGGGATTTGTAAGAGGAGATGACTTGCCTGAAAACTTCACCGGAGAGCTAATTGATCCTGCTGCTTCAAATGTTTAGCAATGGCTTCATATTGTCTCTACTTCTTGGTGCAACAAAAACTGATGAGTTTCTTTGTTTTTATTTTAATTAAGGCTCTAATATCAAAGTTTTGTCACCCACTCTAAATAGGGGATTCACTTGCTTTATGATTTATTTAGAATAATCTAATGTTATTTAATAAGCTTGTCTTTTGAAGTATTGAGATGGTTAATTAAGGAAATATCCCTAAATGTAATCGCAATTATACCCTCAAATACTTATGATCAAAATGGGTTGAAAATGATAATATACCCAGTTTTATTTTTTATTTCCCATTATAATTTTTAAAACTTCTTAAACCATAATGTATTTAATTTTGGTAAAAATTGTAATTATATTAACCATACATGTGGATCTCATGGTTTAGTAGTCCAAGATCATTCTGTATACCCACCCATGGGTACTTGTTCTCATCGTATTTCTAAATAGTCCACATACTTTACCACTTTTCACCTAGGACCCCAAAATAACTTCTTAAAACTGGAAGTTATGGACAAAACCGGGTCGGATCCGGATATCCGATTTCTTTCTAGAGCCGATCCGATCCGAAATCCGGATATTCCAAAAATTGATATCCGAATCCGATCCGAATTTTTGGATATCCAGTTTTTTCAAATCGGATCGGATAGGATACGGACCGGATATCAGATTTTTTTGCACACTCCTAATGGGTAGCCTAGCGGTAAAGGCGAACCAAGTGGGTTGCAAATGGGTAGAATCTATAATCCGAGGTTTGATTTCTCGTCGGATGCAAAGGTTGGCCATGATTTATCTAGGGAGGTCATGGCGGTGGATTGTAATGGGATAGCTGCTCCTATGGATTAGTTGAGCTATATAAGCAAAATGTAGACAAAAGTCTTGTTGGGATGTTGGAGGGCTTTTTTAGGATTAACAATTACTCAAAGAATAACACTTTAACTTGGTTCTGTGCACATGTTGGACTTCAGGACCTTAAGAAAATTGAATATATTATGAAATAAGAATTGTAAATCAAAGTAAAAACCAAATGGGCTAATCTGTTCATTTCGCAACATGAGGTATGTACTAAATTTGTGACAAAAATCATATTCAGACTTGCAAAAAAATCTAGAGTTATACCACGAACAAATTATATCACGAAGAAGTCGAAGCTTGAGCGACTCTATTCCATACTCAATTATCAATTTATCATCACTTTAGGAGAAAACAGTTACTAGCACATTCCATTGATTTAAATTAGTCTTATCTTCATCTTATGAAATAAATACTTGTAGCTTCCATCAACTTCTATAAAATCCTTTGCAGCAACTTCTGTCGCCGTTTGGACTCTCTCTTTAGTCTTTACCTTATTCCCAGTAATCTCCATTTCCTGTTTCATACTTAAAGAGTGTTGCTTAAACTTTAGATATCTAAACACAAATAAATATGTTTTGGGTGAAGAAGCTGGATTGAAGCTAATAGCTGTGTTCCATCCAACTACAAGGGTGTAATTGTTCCATTTTGAAACTTGTAGGTCTCCTTTTTACTTTTACTAAACCCCAAGGGTGTCCACGTAAAATCCTCATTACAATATTCTAAGTTTTAAGAGCTTTGCATCTGAAATTTAAATAAATCCTGAAGCTGGCCTGGATGCATCAAATAACACAGATTTGCTCCATTCCATGCTCTATTATCATTTTATGATCACTGACCTTATGTTACTAATACAATCCATTTATTTAGGTTAGTCACTCTCTGTTTACATCCGATTGTTTGTGAGCATCAAGACAAGCCAATAAGTTTCTAGTTAATGATTCTTGTATTGGCTTGTGTACATTCATTCTATGGAATAGAAAAAAGAGTGCGTTTAGGTAATCATCAATTGCTTATTTAACTGTATTTCAGACAAAGCAAGATCAGCTAGGTAAACTGTACTGTGAAAATGCTGACAAAACCATATCAAGCTTCTATATACTCTCATCCTTGTAGGAGACCAACATGAAAAAGCAATGAGATCCTAGGAACAAGCCAAGTAATGGCCTCCACTTCCTTTCTGGGTTTGATCTCTTCCCGGCAATCTCGATTTCCTGTTTCATACTTGGAAGTGTTACATACCAAATCGCTATGAATGAGTATTTAGCTTGTCTAGTTTATAAACTTTAGATATCTCAACAAAGTAAATATGTTTTGGGTGAAAGATACTTACATTAAGATGAAAGCAGATAATCACTGCTCCATTAGGCCTGGGCTGCCATAGTTGGCATCAGAATAGGCTGAGGACATGATAAAATAAAGAGCATATGAAATGTTTTACGACAAGATCCTTGTGATTGAGGGTAAGAAATCTAGAGTTGAAACCGCAAAAGTGCTATATCTAAAGCAACATAACCATACTTACACAGGGCAATGGCCTGATATCAATAACAGTACTTGTTATAGTGAAGGGAAAAAAAACTATAGAAAGATAGATATTAAGGAAAGTTACCAAGCAATGAGCACATCTTCATTTTGTTTCCTAAGTGATTTTGCCATAGGCCCAAGCTTGAATGCTTCAAAGTAATCGTTTTGCTCTGTGACACAAATCTCAAAATTCTATCCATTACTAAGCATGCCTAGCAAGTCAATCTAGCATTGTGAAAAAATAATCAAAAGCAGCCTCATAATTATGACCAAATATTTGGTCTTTGGCATAAATTTTGGGAAGAGTAGTATTATTTACTCTTTCCTGAAGATAATATATGATCCTCTACAGATGAAATTTGATACCTGAGAACAAAATATCATATTGTGGGCTAAACTCGAGGTGGGCGAAAGAAAAGGGGGACAGGAACTGCAGTCAGCCAAGCCTAGTATTAATTCTTCAATAAATCATGACCTGCTGAACTTTTCCCTGTGCATCAATTTGAACTGCCTTAGTCAAGTTTTCTTAATAAGAACAAGTCCTGTTAACATCCTAATAGCCAAAATATAACCAAAACAAACCTCTATGAGAAATAAAAGCACTTTCCAAATTGCAATCTGGGGCCAGTGGAGAAGTTCACTAACAGAAACTGCATAAACAACACACAGTAAGAGTCAGCAATGAAATATTTGATTCATTAGAGATATATGTCCTGTCTCTCTTAAGAAACAACAAAATTCCAGAAATGAGTAAGACATTCTGATCAAGTACATTAATCAAAAGAGTATAAGGATCAGCTAAAGCACATGCACGTCTAGTACTATTTTACCTATTTTTTAATCTTGAGGAAAAGAAAACAAACCAGGGCTCAGATGAGTAATTAATGTCGGTGAAAGACATTAAAGCCAGTGCAGCAAGAAATTAATGTGCCTCTGAGATCAACAAAATGAAATTGTGATAACTAGCAAACACATAGAAATATGGACAGAAAGATTATATAAGATGCTTAAGGGCAATCACCTTTGCTTATTGATGCTGATGGCCTATCATAGTTCAAGAAGTCTCTGCTTTAACTGGGCTGTAAAGATCAGATTCAAAAGAAGCCGACATCTATAGGACAATTTTCTACTGATGCCTGCAAAATGGAGAAACAAAATTGTTTAGTAGGTAGACATACATATAGCAAAAATATATTAAACATTTTACCGGATTAATTCTTGGAATCATCCTTATGCATTTACCTGTAAGTCTGTCACAACTTCAATTGCTATTTGAAAATCCCATGGCCGTTTCTTTGCTCATATGCAAAATCAATCACGATATTGGGGATGTGAGAGATCTTGTGCCGTTCCTCTCCAGTACTCCTCAGGCTGTAACATTGTTTTAGAATGGAACACCAATTGATACTCAATTCCTCCAAAGTTGTCTTCTGCAGAATGCGGTCTGGTATTTTGCTTAATTTCGGACAATGTACAAATGATAGCGAGCGAAGACATGGCATGATTATTGACTCTTCCCGTACATCTATAAGCATTCGATCCCATTTTTCCATGTCAACAAATTTGAGCGACACCAGCTTCGGAAACACAATAGCAGATGCATTACCACTTTTGATTCCCAGAAATTCATTACCAACTCGTTTCACACTCTGCAAACTCCATATAGAGAGTGATTCAAGGGATGGAA